>CM075354.1:86832500-87432500 GCA_037693485.1 Kitagawia praeruptora
AAGGAGATTTCGTGATTTACAGTGATGCTTCGCATAAAGGATTGGGATGCGTGCTTATGCAGCACGGTAAGGTGATAGCATATGCGTCAAGGCAATTGAAGGATTACGACATCCGATACCCCACCCATGATCTGGAATTAGCAGCAATTGTTTTTGCATTAAAGATTTGGAGGCACTACTTGTATGGAGAGAAGTGTGAGATTTACACTGACCATAAGAGCCTCAAGTACATTTTTACGCAAAAAGAGCTTAACATGCGCCAGAGAAGATGGCTAGAGCTAATCAAGGATTACGACTGTGAGATTCGTTATCACCCGGGCAAAGCCAATGTGGTGGCTGACGCCCTTAGCAGGAAAGAGAAGCTCAAAATGATAACTACGGAGGAAGAATTGATAAAAGACTTTGAGAAGTTGGAAATTGAGATTAAGATACCTGAAGAAGGTCAAGAGAAGCTCATGGAGATTCGAATTCAGCCTCTATTGTTGGAAAAGATTAGGCTATGTCAAAAGCGAATGATGGAAGCTGAAAAGAACTCGACTGAGGAGTTAATGACTGGGGAAGAGATCAAGTCTGAAAAAGATAAAGAAGGGATCATGAGATACATGTGGAGGATATGGGTCCCAAATGATCCGGAACTCAAGGAGGAAATTTTATATGAGGCACACAACTCAAGGTACTCAGTGCACCCCGGTAGTACCAAGATGCATAGGGATTTGAAAGAGTACTATTAGTGGCCCAACATGAAAAAGGACGTTTCAGAGTGGGTAAAAATGCCTGACCTGCCAGAAAGTGAAAGCAGAGCACCAGAGGCCCAGTGGTCTTCTACACCCCTTGGAGATTCTCGAATGGAAATGGGAACATATAGCTATGGACTTCGTAGTAGGTTTACAAAGGACCAAAACAAATCATGACGCCATATGGGTAATTATAGACCGACTAACAAAGTCCGCTCACTTTCTTCCGATCAACGAAAAGTATACGGTCGATAGGCTAGTAGATATCTACCTCAAGGAGATAGTGGCGCGACATGGAGTCCCAGTCGCCATAGTATCCGACAGAGATCCCTGATTTAACTCCAGGTTTTGGAGGAGCTTTCAAGAATGTGTAGGAACTAGACTAAACATGAGTACAGCTTACCATCCCCAGACGGACGGGCAAAGTGAAAGGACCATCCAGACACTAGAAGATATGTTGAGAGTCTGTGCTATAGACTTTAAAGGAAATTGGGATGATCACTTGCCATTGATTGAGTTCTCCTACAACAATAGCTTTCATTCAAGCATAGGAATGCCGCCTTACGAGGCCCTTTATGGAAGAAAATGCCGATCTCCCTTATATTGGGATGAAGTTGGAGAGCGAAAAATGCTCGGGCCTGAGATGGTCCAACGGACAAAGGATGCAGTGGATCTAATCAGAGGACGGCTGGTAGCAGCCCAGGATCGACAAAAGAAATATGCCGACTTAGCTCGGAAAGGAAAAGAATATGAAGTGGGAGACCTAGTGTTCCTGATTGTGTCCCCTTGGAAAGGTTTAATGAGGTTTGGAAAGAAAGGAAAGCTGAGTCCTAGATATATTGGACCTATTGAGATCTTAAGACGTATTGGGGAGCTAGCTCATGAACTGGCATTACCCCCGAACCTGCAGCAAGTGCACAATGTGTTCCATGTCTCAATGTTGAGGAAGTATAACCCAGATGCCAAGCACATAGTGGAATATGAGCACGTGGACATGCAACCAGACTTGACCTATGTAGAGCAACCTGTGGAAATCATAGACAGAAAAGATCAAGTGCTCCGAAACAAGGTCATCAAGCTTGTCAGAGTTTTATGGAAGAACCACAACATAGAAGAATCAACCTGGGAGCTAGAAAGTGCAATGTTGGAGAAGTACCCCCATTTGTTTTCAAACTAATTCCGGGACGAAATCCTTTTAAGGAGGGGAGACTGTAAGAACCCAGATTTTTGATAGAATTAAAATTTTTTCTTATGTAATAATATAAGAGTACATAGTGGCTATGACTGCGATACAACGAATGTTTTTCGAATAAATGGGATGGATTTAGATTCAAATATTTATATGTCATGAAGAATGCTTTTGGTGGATGACATAGATAAGAATGATCTATTCCTAGGGATATAAGTTGTATTATTCCCAGAAAGATTATTCTTGTGTCATCCAAATCAATATCTGTTATTAGTCCAGTGGTTCCGTAAAAGGGTTAAGGAACGCCCGAAAGAGGACCAGGGCATTTTTAATAATTATAAGGAATAAAAGAAATAATAAAGTGTGAATAGTGATTTTGGTAAAGATGAGAATATTATTAGACGACGCTATATAGAAGTATTCAGAATGGAAATTTGAGTTCGTATTAGCGATCCAGGAGGAAATTAAGTGTATGTAAAAGCTGTCGGATTCAGAAAAATAGTACTTTTATTTTCTCCGAGAATTCCCTGGACACTACAAGACTTAAGGATTTATTAAAGGGATTTAAGGAATTTAAATTCGATAAGTATTAAGAAAGATGGAGAATAGTATTAGAAATATTAAGAAGGTTTTCGGTAAAACCCTAACTAGAAACGAATGAGTTATTTCCACGAACGATTAATAAATTGAGCAATAAACGGACAAAAGAGCAAGCAGAGGGCTAGATGCATGCATGTGTGCAAGTGATAAATATCTAGAAACCATGTAGTTACTTAAGTAACCAATACTTAGAGATCTAAACTAGTACTTAGCACCACTTGATCATCTTACCACACAAAATCAACACATGTCTCTCCAAAAACCTCATCCATTGCATCACACCTTTAATAAAGGTGCTTTATGCTAGATATTATCTTAAAACACCACAATAATTCATTTAGCACACTAACCAAGCAAGAGATCAAGCAACCAACTCCAAACTCTCTCCAAAATAGCCATTCGGCTTTTGTAGAAATTCAAAAATCAAAACCCTACTTTCAACCATCATTTGATCTTATAAATTTTATGGTGAGACTTATATTTCATATAAATGATCTCCTAAAAATTTCAAACCTAAACTCCTTTGTTTCCATTTTCAAAAAAATCAACAAAGAGGAGGGTGAATAGTGTTTCTTGAACTAATCTTTGATTTTTCTTGTTTTCATGGTTGATCTTAGCTAGCTTAAGCACTCCTAAGGATCATAACAAGCTTTGTAAGGCTAGTACATACTCTCAAGAAGGTATAACAACTTGAAACCCTAGATCTACTTTGAGGTTTATGCATGTTCTTGAGTGATCTATGTTTAGAGATGTTGTTAGTAGGTTATAAGCATGATGATGATTAGGTTTTGATAAATGTTAAAAATAGCTTAGATGAATGGAAAGGCATTGCTTGGCCTCAGTTCATGGTTATAAATCATGTATATGTTGTTTGGAGTGGATATCATGATTATTGGAAGGTTTGGAATTTGGTAAATATTCGATTTATAGCCGTCGTAATGCCGAAATTTCGTTAACCTTAAGAAAACAAGTTTGAAAGTAGGTATAACTCACTGCCTAGCTTCGTAATCTGCAATGTTAAGATAGATTATGTTATGAGCTTCGTTTTGATATAAAGATAGCATGAAACGGACTTACGGGTTAGGAGTTATGATTAAATTCGTAAAAGTGGTTCAGAACCGTAATCGAAAGTTCGTAATTGAAATTGATTCCCTTAAATGTCATTTAATCAGTGGCGAATCATAACAATTAAATAATAGAGATAAAAAGGAAGGTGTGAGAGGAAACCACATGTCGAATGGATCGTTTTCCGATTTTTTAAAAATGTTCGAATCAAGGTTAAACGCGAGCGAACCCCTAAAAGCATGCTTGGTTATGACTTTGGTAAATGACTTAGAAAATGAACGATAAAACTCGTGGTACAATCTTGATTCGTAAATGATCGATCTTAAAACTTACATGGCTGAAGTATGTATCAAGTGTGGGTACAATGACATGTCATAATAACAAACATATGTCGAACCGCGTCGGTAATAAAAGAGTTACACTAAGAGGTGTATAAAGAGATAATACAAAAACGTGTTTCGACTTAAGTGGAATTTATATTTAACCTTTGTAAAGTGTTAAGTGATTAATCTCGAATGCCTTGGCTATTTATAGATCACCAGGCTGACCCGGGACACGCTTCCACTACCCCAACCCGTACTAGATTCCCAGGCAAGTTTCAAACCCTTTTTAAAGGCTGTTGTTGTGAATATATATATATATATATGCTTTCTGTTGTACATATGCCATAGCATGCATGCCTACTTTTAAAGACATATTGATATACTTGTTCCTGGAATTAAGCTAGATAGTTAATATATCAGTTATAAGCCGGAAATTACTAAGACCCTTAAGCGAAGGGCATCTGAATCTCATTTTTTGACTATAGACCGGGAGTCGTTATTCCTTAATATATTGATATTATTTTCAGAGGAAAATAACTAAGTAAATAATTTCCACTTAGAATCTGGCGAATATTATTGGAATATTCCTTTAAGATTATTTGATAAATATTATTCGGATTATTCATCAGATATTTATTAATTCGATGAATATTACCTTTAATGTTCATCTAAAGTCGATTTAATATTCGAATATTATTTCGAACCCTCATTTAAGTATTTACTTAAATAATATTCATTCGAGCTTATTTACTCAATAAATATTATTTTGAATATTCATTTGAGAGTATTTATTTAATGAATATTATTTTATTATTCATTCGAGCCTTATCTATTCAAATGAATATTATTTCAAATATTCATTCAGACTCCAGCTATTCTATAAATATTAGTTGAACATTGATTCGAACTCAAGCTATTCGATAAATATTATTTTAAATATTCCCTTGAGACAATGAACGTTATCTCAACATTCATTTAAAGTCGATTCAATTATGGAATATTATTTCAAATATTCATTCGATAATCATTTCTTCTATAAATATTATTAATTGAATATTCATTGTTTATTCAATAAATATTGTCTCGAATATTCAGTCGATAATTATTTCCTCAGTAAGTATCATCCTTAAGTTAAATATTCATTATTGATTCAATGAATATTATCTCAAATATTCATTTGACGATTATTTCATCAATAAATATTATGATTAATTTGAATATTCATTATTCGTTCAATGAATATTATTCTAAATATTTATTCAAAGATTATTCCGAGCAATCCTTTTCCAAAATCTGTGACTTAATAAATATTCTTGGAATATTTATTTAATTCTTCTAACTCGTTTCAAAGATGATTGATTTCATTCACATAGTATCATCGACCTTCGAACATTATATAAATTATTACAGAGTCTTATTTTTATTATTATATTATCAAGGAAGGTTCTCAGTAATTCCATTCTTCCTTCGATTCTATTATAAGGGAACCTTACTTGAGGAATGTTATTTATCTTGTGACTTCCCGGTCATAAATTATTTATTTCACTCGCAAATTGGTTGCTACTATTCCTGGAATTGTTTATACCCACTCATTATTCGAGGGGTAAGAATGTTGGAACAAGTTGGTATCCATTAACAAGCGGTAGCTTGGGAAATATTGGTGAATTTTCCTTTCCAATTAGATACGACTACTTTGTGGAGTCTTATCAACAAGTATTATACTTGGGGAAAGGGGGACGAACTTTACATTTCAAAGTTATGGATGTGAAATGAACTAGGAGATGCGTAAGTGACCCAGTGGCGCCGGTCCAGCAAATTGCCCAACCGTTGGCCGAGGGGGTTCCAGAGGGCGGTAGACAAGTAAATCCGTCGGTGCTTCCTTCTACATGTAGTAAACAAGAGGTGGGGAGCATAACATGCGACTGATCATCGTGTAAATGTATGTCTCCTGGCGCGTCAAACTCCAGTATTAGTTCATCACTCAATGTTGGAAATTTTCTGCAACATCATCATGGTTGGTAGAATTGAATTAAAACTGGAATTGCAATCTCTTTCTTGCAAGTTCCTATTTTATGAAAATGATGCTATTTTGCTTATTTTGCCATAGCATATGCTTCCACAAAATATATACCTGTTGAGTTACCTTGTAACTTCATCCTTTATATTAAACTGGCACTATTTTCGCGAATGCATGGCATGTGATTTCAAAAATATATCTTTGAACTGTCATATATATTACCGCTCAGTTATATTATTGTTGGTGGGCTATTGCTCACCCTTACTTATTTATATCGTCACAACAACAGCTAGGTCACATGGCTCGCGTCAGGCGCACTCGGCGCAAGCAGGTTACCCGACCCACAGGACTACCCACTGATATCATCGCTGCCATTGCTGAGGTAGCATAGATCAGCAGCCTTTGGGTTACCAATTTAATTATATGTACCAATAATGTTAATCAACGGCAAAACTCTTAAACTTATGATGTTATCCTTTTGGTTTGTAATAACCTTTATTCGTAAATCCGTAATGTAAGACTTATTTCAATTTCATCTCTGGGACTATAACTGTGTGTGAGTGGATATTATTGTGGGGTCACAGCATGTGATTTATTTATTGTGGACTCAAGTAAAGTATCAATCATGGAAAATAGACCGTAACGACCCGATCCCGGACCCCGGATCTGGGGGTGTTACAAACTGGATAGAAGAATTTGTCAGGTATGTGTAGTAGTGCAACTCAAATATGCTTAAAGAATATTACATATAGTATATTATATGAAATGCATGAGAAGTCTGACTATACAAGGCATGTAAATAAGTGGACAGGTAACTGACTTTTAAAAAGGTCATTCCCTAAAGACAAACCTTATATCCTTTAAAGTCTTGATGATGTCACTATCATTTAATGCCAAGTTACTACTTTTGGTATTCTCAGGAATATATCAACCACTCCAGGCAACATATATGACAAATGATTGATTGATATAGATTCTGCACACCAGACCACAACCTTCCATTCATTTAAGAAGCACAGATCACATATTGACCAAGTCATACAACATAGGCAAGTGTGTATTGCAAACCAGGACACATACACCTCTTTACAGAACATAGTTTTGGAGTAAACAAGTAATAAGAATGCAGAATATGAATCCTAATTCATCTAAGTGGCCGTTGCACCCAGTGTCCAGATACTAGGCCTCTCTAAGGGAGTCCTAGCCAGGGCTTTGAGTGAGGGCAAGTGTGTGAGTGCATGTATGACTGTATAAACTAACTAGTTGCAAGCTACTTAAGATTTTCCAACTGTGTATAACCAGCTCACTTTGTTTAAATTAACCATCCAAGATACAATTAAATAGAGAACAAGCACACTGTTATCTTCATCCATATAAAGCACATTCATTGGAATTAATCCACTCAATCACAGAGATGTATTTTAATCTGTTTCTTTGGATTATAAAACACATATCAAATCATTGACCAAGTCAACTAACAGATTTCCAATGTCAACAGTATCACGAATTGTAACTCACAATACACTCAATTTGCTTTATCCTTGAGTTTTAATTTTAATCAAATAACAAGCACATATATCATCTCATCACATCAGTAAAAAGTTACAAAACAAGATTCACTATTTATACGAATCAAATAATGACCAGAGGCTGTTGATTACACACAAATCCAGCACATACTTCTTATTAAAATAAGCTAATAACCCAACTGGCTAGTTTCACACATTCGAATCACAATATATAGTACAGACAAGTATCATGAGGACTCGATCTTTCAAGAAATTACTCAGAGTATACATATCAACGTCACATACACATAAGTTCTTCGATTTATCAACATCAAAGACCCGAGAGTTCAAGTCAAGTTAAACAGGCCTCAAGGACCACTACGCCATAAATGCACATACGCAACCCCCATTTTCAGTTGCGTAAGGCCTGAAAACCGTTGCGTAAGGTCTTACGCAATGCTAGAGGGGCGTTACCAATACTGGCGTTGCGTAAGACCCCTAACGCAACGCTTTTCCAAGCTATTGCAACACTTCAAAAAGCATTGCATAAGAGGCCTTATGCAACACCAAAAGCATGCAAACGCAACACTTCATGGGGTTGCATAAGATGTTTCAGCCATGTCAGCATGCTGACATGGAAGCAAGGTGCCACGTCAGCATTCTGACATGTCATTAGTGGGGCCCACAAGTGCCACATCACAAATGGGGAAGCATACCACGTCATCAATGGGGCCCACCAAGGTGCCACGTCAGCAGCTGGGGCCCACATACCACGTCAGCAGTGGGGCCCACATGCCACACCAGCAGTGCAGCCCACATGCCACGTCAGCAATGGGGTCCACTATCTAACGCAACGCTATTTGAGTCTAATGCAACACTAAATTTTTTTAAGCAACACCATTCTTTTTTTTACAACATTAAAACTATGCTACTACAACATCAAATAGACATCAAATGCAATGGTTTTTATAAAAAATTTGAAATGGCTGCTTTGTTCATACATAATACCTACCTGTCCAATCCAAAATATCTAAATGTCCAAAAACCAAGCACAATGATTCAGCCAGCAAAAGTACTGGGAGATGGCTACGGTTTACCTTTATGTCAAGTACCAACCATATTCAGTCTAACTTATACATGTTACAAACTATAATTTACAAAGACCTATACTTGTTTGTTCATTCAAAATGGCATTACAACATCCTGGAATAGCGACATTCTGCCTTGGATGGAAGTACTGGAGCAGGAAAGACAACAACTGCATCGTTCTGAGCATATGACCAAAAGTGATGCACTGATTTATGTTGCTAAACAACAAAGAGAAAGGAATTACATATCAAATGTTAGTAATAGTAAAAACAACCAAATTATCATGTTAAATATAGTTAAACTCTGCCAAAACCTTAAGGTCTTACTACGAAAGTGTTTGTCACTTAATACTGCTAGCCAAATCTTTACATTTATAAAGAGGGATTAATTTCATTACATATCTTAATCTTGCACATATGACCGAAATGGATGGTGATTAAGAGATGCGAAAAGTACGTACCAGGAGTTTGAAGGGGTTAGTAGGAGATGATCATTACATATCTATTACGATCGTTAAAGTAACATGTTGAAACTGACCCACGATCATGAGTACTACCCGAAGAGCACAAGCCAATTTGGGAGCAGATTTTTCGGGGTTGCGCCTACAATCACCATTAACAAAAGCCAGTTAGTCAAAATCAGTCAAAACATACAGATTCGAGAAATAAAATACTATGAAGAAATGTATTCAAAACAACCACCAGTATATATCTTATATAATCAGCTGGAAAAAAGTAATATATTATTTAATGTCAAGGAACGGAAATAAGCGAAGTTTAAGACATAGTGACGTACCTCGGATAACAGCAAGTCCAAAATGGTTTTTCCATACTGGGAAACGACAGACTTGCATTCTTGGCTTATAACTCCTGAAGCTCCAATTGCATGATTAATCTGAGTAATTACAGTCTGCAATGTAGAGCCAGATAGTAGCTTTAGTACAGGGTAAATTATAATAAACTAGAAACAAACTGAAGATGTGACTATAAACCAAACCAACGAGCACAGAAATCAAAAGAGGGATGCTATATTGTTTACAATAAATGATTATTGGAGACCTGACACAAAGGGATCTGTAAATTGTTAGGTAGAAGAGTACATCAACATAAAAATTGAAGTAAAAGTTAAAAGTACATCAACATAAAAAAAATGTACTAGAACATTAAAATGCACTTGAAATGTAATCAGTTGTTATATAAGAAGTTAAGACAACAGTTATCACTACGCAGTTCACACGCATAAGACTCTATGATGTACCAAACAAAGAAAAGAGAAATCACCTACGCAGAATTTGCCAGTGCTCAGGTATAAGAAAGAAGGAAGATGAATTCAGTTTTCAAGTCATCATTCACAAACACATTGCCAAATCGCAAAATCTGTGAATTATAACGTCTATTGCAATTATACCATGTGTACTGCGCATGAAACAACCTTATGAATCAACATACTTTGTGACAGAATATACAGTCTCAATCCACAAAACTACAAATGCATGCTTATTCCGCTATAATTACCATTTAGGAATCTCATTGTTCCAATATTAATCTACTAGCATTCTACCAACTACAGGTAAGAAAATTTTGTCTATCATATTCATAGAACATACCACTTGTTCCAAATCTGGTGGCACTTTGTTGAACAATTTTCACTTCTGGAACTTGGGGAAAATCAGCTAGATAGAGTCTTATTAGACATTGTCAGGTTAGTCAGAATGCTTTACTAGGATCTTGCATTCAAGAACTATGTTTACTCTGGTTAGTTGTCTCTGATATTTTCTCCATCACTATCACCTTCAACATCTATATTTTACCTTACGCCTTCTTGAGCTTCTGTAACTCCAGAGTCCCTTGTATCAGAGGCATACAGTATCTTCTTGATTGTGACCGACATCTGCAAGAGTGTAAGTTATAATACTAACTACAGCAAATCTAGAATCAGGAAAGGCATTTAGTTCATCTACTGAATCATGTTTTGCAAAAGCACCTAAGACAAGAAGGAGATGCTAACAGGTTTGCAACTGAAGAAGAAAAGTTGCTTAACTGCCTTATGAACGTCATGTTAGTGTAGGTGCCCTAGAGGTAATACATTGTTTCTTAAATAAACCTTATGTCATTTGATTATTAAATAAATGTATTTATTATGACTATAATTAACTGCGATATTTGTTAGCATAATAAATGTCCTTAGAATAATGATACACATTATATAGTTTAAGTTTACAACTTGAATTTGAGATTATAATATATATATATATATATATATATATATATATATATATATATATATATATATCATATTCTTAAAGGTCCCTAGTCGAGTATTATTATACAGGACAATAATAATACATAAATAGACTAGTATGTTTTTGACTGATAACCACATCTCATTGGTTATAAGTATGGTGATACTAAAGTCAATACATAGGTACATGTAGGGTACATGGTACTGGACAGACCCACCGTGAGATTCTTCATGTTAATTAAGTCATAAGAAAGACTCACAGTAATAATGGTGTAATGATCCTTTGACTTGAGATCATTATATTTCTATACGAGGATAATATACTTTGACTAAATTAAAAGTTACCTTTGACCGGGTAATGATAAAAATGGACATCGGGTATATTGTGAATCGTATGAGAAATATGAATGATATATAAAGGATTTAACCCTCCTATTATTAGGAGAGATATTATTGGCCTCTTGATTGAGTGAGACTATAAAATGCATGGCCGTGCTCAAATAATGATTTGTTATTAATAGTCTACTCATGGATCAAGTAAACCCGGATTAAATTATGAAGAGGATGACAATAAACATGCCTCGAGTTTAATCTATAATATTTGGTTAAAGGGATTATATTACACGGGAACATTAATCACAAAAGGTTTTATCGAATCACGATTTAATTATTATTTAATTGGGTAGCAATGATGTATTACTAGATGCCGCTCATTGTTTATAATTTTATTAGAGAATAAAATTATTGCCAATTAAATGATAGCCTACAGGGTCACACAAATAGAACATTTAAAGGAAGAATTAATTTAAATTATGAATTTAAATTAATTAATGATAAGTTGGATTTTATTATATTAATTAAGTGGGACTTAATTAAGCTATAATAAAATACAAAGAGATATGAGATATGATTTTAATAATTAAGTTTGACTTAATTATTATTTATTTAAATAATAGAATTAGATTTTATTATTTAAATAAATCATATTTGGGCTAGTTTTTTGACAAGGGTTTTTGGCTTTATATTATCCTATATATAAAGATATGGTGCAAAGGATTTTGGACGTGGAAATCAGTAGAGCCGCATCCCTAAAACTAAAACCCTAAAAACTAAATCTTATATTTTTCATTGGAGGCTAGTACCTCCCTTCCATTGAAGAATCGTTCTTCGAGTGTTCGTGTGGATACCGTAGAGAAGGCTTCGAGGAGGAGCGTTCAGAATCGTGGAAGCTAGGATCTCTAATTGTCATCCAATCGTAAAGCTCTAATAAGGTAAAATATTTTACTACCGTGATTATCGATATATATATTATACATGGATCCGGGCATGGTTTCGATCGATTTTATTATCATTTTTCGCTGCGTATTTGCGATCGGATCCATCAATGGCATCAGAGCTACTTGTATAATAGGATAATCTGGTTATAAGTGATGTATACGGTACATATAATCCTGCGATTTGTTTACCAGATTCGTTCATATTTGTCTGATTTTGGTTTACCAGTTTTACGTCATGTATCACTTCTGTTATACTCTGTCGCTCCTGTTTTATGCTTCTGTGTTATTCCTTTTATATGTTTACACGAGGCTGCGATAATACATGATTATATATGATGTATCTGGTGTTCATGCATGCTGTGCGGACTGTTCTGTACTTACATGCTATCTGATTATTCTGGCTTCTCTGGATAACAACTGCAAATTAATGTTCTAACCTATGGTTAAGTCTGTCGCTTCACTATGCTTTACCTGGGTTTTTATGCTGCTGTATGCATCTGATAGTCGTGTATATATATATTGCGTATGTGTGTTGTTTAGGCTTGTAAACATGCATGGCTGTCGTTTTAATCTTCTGCCATCAAGTACGTCTGGGTTCTGGATTGTCTGAGGTTACCATTCATTGTATTAACATGATCTGATCATATTGTAATACAAGTACAAGCCGCAGTATACATTAAAGGATGCAAATTTTGGAGCCAATACACAGTAGATATAAATACGCGTTCCTGAATCTGTTTATGCTGTCTAACAAAAACAATATGCTGTTTATATGATTACAAGATGTAATTCGTAACCTAAGCAACCAGTTGCAGATTATTAACTCGGTTAGATCAGTTCTTGCTAAGCTTTTATGTATAGTTGATATACATACATGTTTTTGCGCATTCTGCTATGCTAGGTTAAGACATTATGATGTCCAAGATTCTGATTTATGATTGTTGTTAACCTGCAAATGGATTTGTTACTCTGTTTAAACATTTTTGAATCACGCAAGAATCACAGTAATAAGGACAGTGACGAACTAGCATGAATTGGGTATTTGCAGTAGTGTTTGTTCTGTGGATACGCATGAAGAACATGCGTATAAGCTGACACGCATTCACAATATGCGTATCCGCTAATACGCATGTGCAAGATGCGTATCGTGCTTGCCTTTTACAATTCACAGTTTTTTCTGCGTATGTTTTCTGTTTAACATGCTAGGTTAAATTTTATATGCGATTTTGTTTAACCTGAAAATGCAGAATTTTATTAACTAGTAATTGTGATTACTATATTATTTTTTTAATTAAAGTTTGTTAATTTATTATTTATGATTTGATCATATTTAATTGATGTTGTATAAAATTGTGATTATACAATATGTGATGTTTTAATTGCTATGTGAGCATGATGCATGGTTATGGCCCCAAGACCTAGTTTTCAATTTATTTTATTAATTTTAATTTATGGTTTGTAATAATTAAATACGACTTGCATGTCGTTTTTCTTTTATAATTATTTTATCTCGAATGCAACTCGAGTTCTTTTGTAATTTGTTTCAAGAGGAGCATGGAGGCTATCAAGGCAGCTTTAGAAGCGAAGCAAGAGATTTTGTAATAATTAGTTATTACCACCATAGATTGACCTTGATTTTTCCATTAGCTTGGAAAAATCGCATAGGATTGGGCCATAACCATAGCATATTAAATTTTGTGATGCACTTTACATATGATGCATGTGTAGAGTAGCAAATGTATGCATATTTTTAATTAGATTAATGATGTATGCATGTATAAGATACGTCACCCATGCCATGCTTGCCATGCTAAACAAGATAAAATCTGTAACGATTCGAGATTTTAAAATGAACAAACGATCATGAGATTTCTGTGTTTATGAAACACGGAATTAAATACGAATTTTCAATTATTTAGATATGGTGAGATTTTGTCAAAAACGGGTTTTACCTGTAAGGAAGTTGGATATTAAGTGAGGCCACTTGTGACTCCTCCAACAACCTGGAAATCAAACTATTGATAATATTGATTTGAAGTATTTAATTCAAGGAAAAATTGGGAATCTCTTTATGATGGGATCATGATCGTTTTAATTCAAAAACCCCTTAACAAAATATTAAGTTTTAATCGGATGCTTTCCAATGAATAAACACTCATTGAATCCTAGATCGATAAGGGGAATGACTGCCAGTGGCAGGGGACTCCTGTCTATCGTGGTGAGATGTGACGAATATAAGCGGTTATATTCGACCGTTGTATCATTGGGTTTAACTTAACTAAGTCGTCATAATAAGGTGAAAAATAAACGGTTATATTCAATTATTATGAACTTAGAAGCATAGAGTTTGGTTCAAAAATCTATTAGATAGACAAGAACAATTGTTGTTCACCAAACTATCCAAGAATTATATATGATATAATTGACAACTGTTGTCTACCTAAATAATCATGTTTTAAGGACTACCAGTGGTTGACTTAGGATATGACGAAATATGGATCTTGGCTCACTAGAAAGATTTATGGGATATTCTTTCCGATTTAATAGTAAGGGCTATTAATTTGATAAAAATAGTGGGAGATATATTACGAATATATCATAATCATTTGAACATAATAATAATAACTCAGACAATCTAATGTTTATTATGTGCTTTTAACATTGTAGATACTGAATAATGACAAACAACACAAACTCTCTATCCGTTCGATCAATCCTTGAGAAGGATAGATTGAAGGAGGATCTGAAGAAGAAGAAGGCTCAACAAGCTTCTACTTCAGGAATACATGTTATAGAAGTCAATCTGTCTACTTCTACATCTTGGGTATTGGATACTGGATGTGCTTCTCACATTTGTATAAATATGCAGGAACTGCAAAGAAGTAGGACTTTGGCTAAGGGAGAAGTGGACCTACGAGTAGGAAATGGAGCAAGAGTTGCTGCTTTAGCCGTAGGAACTTATTATTTATCTTTGCCCTCTGGGCTTGTTTTAGAACTTGAAGACTGTTATTACGTGCCTGCAATTCGCAGAAACATTATTTCTGTTTCTTGTTTGGACAAGAAAGGTTTTTCGTTTATAATAAAGAACAATAGTTGCTCTTTTGCTTTAAATGATTTAACCTATGGTGTTGCGCGTTTATTTAATGGTTTATATGTTCTTGATTTAGATAATCCTGTCTGTAACATAGAAAACAAACGACTTAAAGTTAATGACTCAAATCAAACATACCTCTGGCATTGTCGTCTAGGTCATATAAATGAGAAACGCATATCCAAATTACATAAGGATGGATACTTGGATAAGTTTGATTTTGAATCATACGAAAAATGCGAATCTTGTTTGCTTGGTAAGATGACTAAAGCCCCTTTTACTGGTAAGGGTCAAAGGGCCACTGAACGTTTGGAGCTAATACATAGTGATGTATGTGGCCCAATGCGTGTGATAGCTAGAGGAGGCTACTACTACTTCATAACATTTACTGATGACTTCAGTAGATATGGATATGTGTATCTTATGAAGAATAAATCTGATTCTTTTGAAAAATTCAAAGAATACAAGGCTGAAGTAGAGAAGCAAATAGGCGGAGGTGCAAGTATTAAAATCTTACGATCCGATCGTGGGGGTGAATACTTAAGCACCGAATTTAAAGAGTATTTAAAGGAGTGTGGTATTGTATCACAACTCACTCCGCCAGGTACACCTCAATGGAATGGAGTTTCAGAGAGGAGAAATCGTACTCTATTGGACATGGTACGATCGATGATGAGTCATGCAGATCTTCCAATAAGTTTCTGGGGTTATGCTCTAGAAACAGCGGCTTTCACACTTAACCGTGTTCCAACCAAGAAGGTTCAAAAGACTCCATATGAGATATGGGAGGAGAAACGGTCAAGCATGAACTTTATGAAAGTTTGGGGATGCAAAACATTTGTAAAACGTCAAGTATCTGACAAGCTTGGACCTAAATCCGAAGAGTGCAATTTTGTGGGATACCCTAAAGAAACAAAGGCGTATTATTTTTATAGTCCTTCTGAGCAGAAAGTGTTCATTGCTCGAGATGCTGTCTTCATGGAAAAGGATTTTGTTTCCAAAAGAGACAGTGGGAGAACTATAGATCTCGATGAAGATCGAGAACCACAAAATAGTTTTGAAACTGAGGTGGAACAAGAGCAGAATAATGATAATTCTCAAGAAACGCAGGTTGTTCGTAGATCTGGTAGAATTCGCCATGAGCCAGAGAGATATGGATTTCTTATGACTCAATGTGGGGATTTGATGCTCATAGATGAAGATGAGCCTCTCACATATCAAGATGCTATGAACAGTCCAGACTCTAAGAGATGGCTTGAAGCCATGAAATCCGAGATGGATTCCATGTACCAAAACCAAGTTTGGGATTTGGTTGATCCACCTGAAGGGGTAAAACCCGTAGGGTGCAAGTGGGTTTTCAAGAAGAAAACTGACATGGAAGGAAATGTTCAGACCTATAAAGCAAGACTGGTTGCGAAAGGGTTCAAACAAATTCATGGTATTGACTATGATGAAACTTTCTCACCAGTTGCTATGGTCAAGTCCATACGGATTTTGCTTGCAATTGCAGCATTCCATGATTACGAAATCTGGCAAATGGATGTCAAAACAGCTTTCCTTAATGGGAACCTTGAAGAGGATGTGTACATGACACAACCTGAAGGTTTTGTCGATCCAAGGAATGTTGGCAAGGTATGTAAATTATGTCGATCCATTTATGGATTGAAGCAAGCCTCTAGGAGATGGAATATTCGTTTTAATGAAACAGTCAAGGAGTATGGCTTTATTCAAAACGAGGAAGAACCTTGTGTTTACAAGAAGGTTAGTGGGAGCCATGTGGCATTCATAGTACTGTATGTTGATGACATACTACTAATGGGGAATGACATACCTTCTCTAAAGGTTGTTAAGACTTGGTTAGGGAGCAATTTCTCTATGAAAGACTTAGGAGAGGCAACCTACATTCTAGGAATGAGGATCTATAGAGATAGATCTAAAAGGATGATCGGTCTAAGTCAGGGTACATACATTGATAAGGTTTTGCATCGTTTTGGTATGCAAAATGCTAAAAGGGGATATGTCCCTGTGTCTCAAGGGATAACGATTTCTAAAGACCAGTGTCCGAAATCATTAGATGAGAAAGACCACATGAATAAAGTTCCATATGCATCAACAATTGGATCTATCATGTATGCAATGGTATGTACTCGCCCCGATGTTTCGTATGCTTTGAGCATGACGAGCAGATACCAGTCTAATACAGGTGAAGGTCACTGGACGGCAGTCAAGAATATTCTAAAGTACCTGAAAAGGACTAAAGATTCATTCTTGGTATATGGAGGAGGGGAGAAACTGGTTGTAAAAGGTTACACCGATGCTAGTTTCCAAACAGACAGGGCTGATACTGTATCACAGTCTGGTTTTGTGTTTTGTCTAAATGGAGGTGGTGTAAGCTGGAAGAGTTCAAAGCAAGAAACAGTAGCCGATTCTACAATGGAGGCTGAGTACATTGCTGCTTGTTAAGCCACTAAGGAGGCAGTTTGGATTCGAAAATTCATTTCTAATTTGGAAGTGGTTCCATCGATTGCAGATCCCATTGATCTATACTCCGATAATAATGGGGCCATCGCACAGGCTAGAGAGCCTAGATCGCACTCCCGATCCAAACATATACTCAGAAGATATCACCTCATACGAGAGATTAATGAAAGGGGTGAAATACATATATGTAAAGTGCATACAAATGATAACATTGCAGACCCACTGACCAAAGGCCTGTCGCAGCAGAAGCACGACGGTCACACTAGTTCCATGGGTATTAGAAACATGGGCAATTGGCTCTAGTGCAAGTGGGAGATTGTTAGTGTAGGTGCCCTAGAGGCAATACATTGTTTCTTAAATAAACCTTATGTCATTTGATTATTAAATAAATGTATTTATTATGACTCTAATTAACTGCGATATTTGTTAGCATAATAAATGTCCTTAGAATAATGATACACATTATATAGTTTAAGTTTATAACTTGAATTTGAGATTATATAATATATATATATCATATTCTTAAAGGTCCCTAGTCGAGTATTATTATACAGGACAATAATAATACATAAATAGACTAGTATGTTTTTGACTGATAACCACATCTCATTGGTTATAAGTATGGTGATACTAAAGTCAATACATAGGTACATGTAGGGTACATGGTACTGGACAGACCCACCGTGAGATTCTTCATGTTAATTAAGTCATAAGAAAGACTCACAGTAATATTGGTGTAATGATCCTTTGACTTGAGATCATTATATTTCTATACGAGGATAATATACTTTGACTAAATTAAAAGTTACCTTTGACCGGGTAATGATAAAAATGGACATCGGGTATATTGTGAATCGTATGAGAAATATGAATGATAGATAAATGATTTAACCCTCCTATTATTAGGAGAGATATTATTGGCCTCTTGATTGAGTGAGACTATAAAATGCATGGCCGTGCTCAAATAATGATTTGTTATTAATAGTCTACTCATGGATCAAGTAAACCCGGATTAAATTATGAAGAGGATGACAATAAACATACCTCGAGTTTAATCTATAATATTTGGTTAAAGGGATTATATTACACGGGAACATTAATCACAAAAGGTTTTATCGAATCACGATTTAATTATTATTTAATTGGGTAGCAATGATGTATTACTAGATGCCGCTCATTGTTTATAATTTTATTAGAGAATAAAATTATTGCCAATTAAATGATAGCCTACAGGGTCACACACATAGAACATTTAAAGGAAGAATTAATTTAAATTATGAATTTAAATTAATTAATGATAAGTTGGATTTTATTATATTAATTAAGTAGGACTTAATTAAGCTATAATAAAATACAAAGAGATATGAGATATGATTTTAATAATTAAGTTTGACTTAATTATTATTTATTTGAATAATAGAATTAGATTTTATTATTTAAATAAATCATATTTGGGCTAGTTTTTTGACAAGGGTTTTTGGCTTTATATTATCCTATATATAAAGATATGGTGCAAAGGATTTTGGACGTGGAAATCAGTAGAGCCGCATCCCTAAAACTAAAACCCTAAAAACTAAATCTTATATTTTTCATTGGAGGCTAGTACCTCCCTTCCATTGAAGAATCGTTCTTCGAGTGTTCATGTGGATACCGTAGAGAAGGCTTCGAGGAGGAGCGTTCAGAATCGTGGAAGCTAGGATCTCTAATTGTCATCCAATCGTAAAGCTCTAATAAGGTAAAATATTTTACTACCGTGATTATCGATATATATATTATACATGGATCCGGGCATGGTTTCGATCGATTTTATTATCGTTTTTCGCTGCGTATTTGCGATCGGATCCATCATGTCACAGTGAATATAACAAGACATACGAGACATTTTGATTCAACGATTCAATGCAACAAATACATAACTGCCTTACGTTTATGTATTAAACACTAACAGGAATATAATACGATAATTTTCCTCAATATAAAAAGAATTACTTATAGAAAAACCACTTGAATTAATGACATTAGGATATAATTAATGACTTGAATTAACTGTCAAAAACAAAACACAAAAGCTTCAGCTCTACCAACCACCACCACCATACAAATTCAATCACAATTCACACAAAAACACCAATAAAAATCCAATCTTTATCAATCAATTCAAGAAAACAGTCACACACTAAAAACCCACATAAAATCCCCCAAATCCACACAAAAAATACACACAAAATCACACACAAACCTGTGGGAGAAGGGTACCAAAGTGGGTTCATTTCCTGTGGGAGAAGTGCTTGTACTCTTAAATAAGCTAAAGCCTCCACCAATTCCACAAACTCGAATCTATTATTACCCTGCAAACTCCCATATAAGATAAATGAGATCATTGCAATGAAACACGTGTGTAATATTCCATGAAGTAGTGTAATATTCAAACTGAGCACCTATAAAAAAGAAAGATACTAACACTTTGATGGATTTTTGGGGAAGACTGTATATGTAGACTGTATATGTTCTATGTTGGTTTGAGAGAGAGAGAGGGGGGGGGGGGGGGAGGGGGAGAGAGAGAGAGAGAGAGAGAGGGAGAGAGAGACCTCGGTTTAGTGAATCCGGAGAAGACCGGACCGTGACGTTGGCGGAGATGGTCCATATTCTCCGCCTCAAAGAGGAAACAATTGCAGCAGAGTAGAAGCCATAAAATGAAAAACCCTAATTCAAGAAGCTCAAATTGGGGGTTTTGTTGCTTTTAAGATTCTAACAAAAATTGGGGGTTTTGTTGGTTTTAAGATTCTAAAAAATTAATGAGTCTGGGGTCGTAATTAGAACACGGATCTGAAAGATTTATGAATTGGCAGGTTTGAAGTTTGAACTGAAATGTGTGTAGATATAATGTGTGTGTGTTGTAATATCTAAAGAAAGAAGGGTATGTGTTAAAAAGTGAGAGCGGGATGTGAAATGTGCAGAGCGGGATAAATAGCCGCTAATCTGATTTCATTTTTTAATAAAAAATTTTATATGTGTAATATGTGTTTATTGATATATTTTTGTTAGTATAAATAACTTTAATTATTGTGCTTATATAGAATATGCGTAATATAAAATTATTTAGATATTAATATTAGTATGGTTAGATTGTCGAACAAATAATTTAAAAACCAAGAATCATCATTTAGAACAAGACTAGTTAAATTAAACCAAATACATTTAGGAAATTTTTTTTAAAAAAATAAAATATCACTAAAATCGTTAAATCTTAACATCCGTACATTTGGAACATCGTAAAAATAATTTTAAAAAATAGATTCATCATTCGAGACAATGCTACTAAAAAGGAAGGTCTACTTCGATCGGTTTGACCGTTACAAAACCAAACCAAATACATCTAGAAATTTTTTAAAAAATTAACGCATCAATAAAATCATTATATCTTGACATCCGTGCGATTGGAACGTCGAAAAAATAATTTAAAAAAATAGATTCATCATTCGGGACAAGACTAGTTAAAAGGAAAGTCCACTTTGACCGGTTTGACCGTTACAAAACCAAACCAAGTACATGTAGGAATTTTTTTGAAAAATTACCGCGTCACTAAAATCGTTATATCTTGACAGTCGTGCGATTGGAATGTCGAAAAAATAATTTAAAAAAATAGATCCATCATTCGGGACAAGACTAGTTAAAAGGAAAGTCCACTTTGACCGGTTTGACCGTCATAAAACCAAGCCAAGTACATGTAGGAATTTTTTTGAAAAATTACCGCGTCACTAAAATCGTTATATCTTGACATCCGTGCGATTGGAAAGTCGAAAAAATAATTTTAAAAACTAGATCCATCATTCGGGACAAGACTAGTTAAAAGGAAAGTCCACTTTGACCGGTTTCACCGTTATAAAACTAAACCAAGTACATGTAGGAATTTTTTTGAAAAATTATCGCGTCACTAAAATCGTTATATCTTGACATCCGTGTGATTGGAACGTCGAAAAAATAATTTAAAAAAATAGATCCATCATTCGGGACAAGACTAGTTAAAATGAAAGTCCACTTTGACCGGTTTGACCGTTATAAAACCAAACCAAGTACATGTAGGAATTTTTTTGAAAAATTACCGCGTCACTAAAATCGTTATATCTTGACATCCGTGCGATTGGAACGTCGAAAAAATAATTGAAAAAAATAGATCCATCATTCGGGACAAGACTAGTTAAAAGGAAAGTGCACTTTGACCGGTTTGACCGTTATAAAACCAAACCAAGTACATGTAGAATTTTTTTTGAAAAATTACCGCGTCACAAAAATCGTTATATCTTGACATCTGTGTGATTGGAACGTCGAAAAAATAATTTAAAAAAATAGATCCATCATGCGGGACAAGACTAGTTAAAAGGAAAGTCCACTTTGACCGTTATAAAACAAAACCAAGTACATGTAGGAATTTTTTTGAAAAATTATCGCGTCACTAAAATCGTTATATCTTGACATCCGTGCGATTGGAACGTCGAAGAAATAATTCAAAAAAATAGATTCATCATTCGGGACAAGACTAGTTAATAAAAGAAAATAAATATCTAATGCAACACTTCAAACAGCAAATGTAACACTACTGTTACTTAATGCAACGCTTCTGCCACGTCAGCAAATGCCACGTCAGCATTAGTGGGTCCCACTTCTGCCACGTCAGCAATTGTGGGTCCCACAATTGCCACATCAGCATGATGGGCCTCCTGCCACGTCACCCTTGTGGGTCCCACACTTCCACGGCAGCATTGGTGGGTCCCACATCTGTCACGTCATATTTTTTAAAAAAAACATAAATATATCTAATGCAACACTTCAAACAGCAAATGCAACACTACTGTTACCTAATGCAACGCTTCTGCCACGTCAGCAAATGCCACGTCAACAAAGGTGGATCCCACATCTGCCACGTCAGCAATTGTGGGTCCCACAATTACCACGTTATCATGATGGGTCTCCTGCCACGTCACCCTTGTGGGTCCCACACTGCCACGTCAACAGTGGTGGGTCCCACATCTGTCACATCATATTTTTTTAAAAAAATATAAATATATCTAATGCAACACTTCAAATACAAATGCAACACTACTGGTATCTAATGCAACGCTTCTGCCACGTCAGCAAAAGTGGGCCCCACATCTGCCACGTTAGCAATTGTGGGTCCCACAATTGCCACGTCAGCACATGTGGGTCCCACTTCTGCCACGTCACCATTTATTAAAATAAAAAAAGTATCTAACGCAACACCAGCAGTTAGTGTTGCATGATGTGAAACACTGTGGGTAATATGCAACACTAAATTATATCTAACGCAACACTAGTTCAGCTCAGTTGCAAAAGACCCAAAATTTCTATCTAACGAAACGCTTTCTCTGCAACGCTTTGTAAAAAGGGTTGCGTATGCTCACTTATGGCGTAGTGAACATACACATTCAAAACTGGTTATTAAGTTTTAATCTCGAATAATACCTAAGCTCAAGGCCTCGTAGTCATCTTGAGTACTTACCGATCCAATATTTCTGAACTCGCATGAGTTCCGAGTTGACTCACCGAGTCAAGAACGATTCCACCGATTTAAGTCATTTCGAAGCTCGATCTGAAGCTTAACATCACCATAGAGTCGCTAATTTGAGTAACCTTTATTATTCCTGCATAAAATGCTCAAGAACAAGTTAGGGTTTTGAATGAATCACAAATAAACTTGAAAATGAAGTGCTTGAGTGTGTGTATAAGGTGTATATATGTATATATCTGTCGATTTTGAACCATAAATCGATATCAATTGAGATGATAACAACTTAATTTTTAAAAACATTTCGATCTATCCTAACTCAGCTTTGATTCGTACAGATTATGAGATTAATCGGTACAAAGGATTAAAAATAAACTCGATTTAGTGTTTAGAGGCTTGAAATCGATCAAGAAATTAGGGTTTAGATCGAAGTTTTTGAGAAAGCGGTGAGAGAGACGAGATTAGGGTTCGAGAGAGAGAACAGAGAGAACACTGCGGCTGAACAGTACTCTCACACAATGATTTGTGTATATATATATTTTTGAAAACCAACGACCAGGATTAATCCATCCTTATAATGAACGATCAAGATTGTAGGGTTTTTAGGTATTGGACTGGGTCAAGCTGAGTTGGGCTGGTCCAATTAGATGGACTGGGTCAAAAATATAATGATATTCTGAAAATAGTATATATATATATATTCGAAAATATTATTTTTGAAAATAATTATTATATATATATATATGTATCAATATATAATAATTTACTACAAATATATATCAGAAATTATACTAATGTGTTGAATCTTTGTATTTAGATAAATATCATTTATTTAGTATCTCAAAAATATTTCAGAAATTAATTCCGATAAATATTTACTCGAATAGTTTTATCTTTAACCCGTGGGAAAATTAAGTTCTCGATAAAACCCGATCGATAAAGTTTCATATGTTATCATTATCGATGAATCTGAGTTTTAGAGATTTTATTATCCGGAAAGATATCTTTTTCGTGAGATGACTATAAATAATGATAAATGTTCTCACAAAAAAAATATATAAATATTTAAAATATTTATATATCAATATAAACCATTATTTTGGAATTTCCAACATTCCTAAATCCAAACGGAGTTTAGTGAATCGTTCGGAATTCAATGGTTTCGTGAATATGTCTACGAGATTGTACTCAGTTTCGATATGAGTCATTTTTATATCGCCTTTATTGACATGATCACGTAAGAAATGATGTTTCACATCTATATGCTTAGATCTTGAATGTAACACAGGATTTTTGCTAAGATCAATAGCGCTCGTGTTATCGCATAAGATTGAGATCACATCAAATTTCGTATTATAGTCTGCTAATGTTTGCTTCATCCATAATATTTGAGCACAACATTTTGCGGCCGCTATATACTCGGCTTCCGTAGTGGAAATAGATACCGAATTTTGTTTCTTGGAAAACCAAGATACTAGGCATCCACCCAGAAACTGACATGTACCACTTGTACTTTTTCTGTCGAATAAATGCCCGGCATAGTCCGAATCAGAAAAACATACTAAGTCGAATGGTACTCCTTTTGGATACCAAAGACCAACGTCAGTGGTTCCTTTTAAATATCTCAATATTCATTTTACCGTAGATAAATGAGATTCTTTTGGTGCTACTTGGAATCTAGCACACTTACCGACACTATATTGAATATCGGGACGACTTGCGGTAATATATAGCAAGCTACCAATCATGCCTCGATATTTCTTAGTGTCAACGGGTATTCCGTTGGGATCTTCTGTTAATTTATCAGAAGTTGACATAGGAGTAGATATGGGTTTTGAATTTTCCATTTCAAATTTCTTTAGCATTTCTTTACAATATTTCGATTGTGAAATATGTATGCCTTCATCCGATTGCTTTATTTGCAATCCTAAAAAGAAATTTAATTCACCCATCATACTCATTTCGAATTCTTTGCTCATATTATGAGAGAATTCTTTACATAGTGCATCATTGGTTGAACAAAAAATGATGTCATCTACGTATATTTGTACAAGTAAGATATCATCTTTTTCTTGTCTTGTAAATAAGGTTTTATCGGCCGTTCCCATTTTAAAATTGTTTTCTAATAGGAACTTTCTCAACCTTTCATACCAAGCTCTTGGAGCTTGTTTTAAGCCGTATAGAGCTTTGTATAATTTGTATACATATTCCGGATGTGTGGCATCTTCAAAACCGGGAGGTTGTTTGACATAAACTTCTTCTTCTAATATCCCGTTTAAGAAAGCCGATTTGACATCCATTTGGTATACTTTGAAATCTTTATGACACGCGTATGCGAATAGCATTCGAATTGATTCGATTCGTGCTACGGGTGCATAAGTTTCATCAAAGTCTATCCCTTCCATTTGGGTATAGCCTTGAGCAACTGATCTCGCATTATTTCTAACAACCGTTCCATTTTCATCTAACTTGTTTCTAAATACCCATTTGGTTCCAATTATGGAAGTATCTTTGGGTTTTGGAACAAGTTCCCACACTTTGCTACGAGTGAATTGTAGTAATTCATCTTGCATTGCCGAGATCCAATCCTCGTCTAGCAAAGCTTCTTTAGCGGTCTTAGGTTCTATTTGAGATAGAAAACTAAGATGATTCACAACGTTTTGTACTTGTGACCGCGTTTGAACTTATTTAAGTCTCCAAGAACATTATCTAGTGGATGACTTCTAATAATAGGAATTTCTTTTGGAAGTTCTACTTCCGTTTCGGCTAATTCTAATGGATTTCTTGGGATGGGAGTTCCAAGATCCATATTTTCGAATTGTCGAATAATATTTTCTACATCGTCTTGTTCAACTTTGTCATTTTCAACAAGATCTTTGTATTTTGATGGTGGTTTTCTTTCATCAAATGCAACATTCATAGATTCTTCCACCACAAGTGATTTAATATTGAATACTCGATAGGCTTTGCTATTTGTAGAGTATCCAAGAAATATACCTTCATTTGATTTAGGATCAAATTTGGTAAGATAGTCTTTCGAGTTTAATATAAAGAATTTGCAACCAAATACTCGAAAGTAACTTAGTTTCGGTGTTTTGCCAAAATAAAGCTCGTAAGGAGTCTTTTGAGATATTGGTCATAACAAAACCCGATTAAGAATATGGCAAGAAGTTGACATTGCTTCGGCCCAAAAATATTTAGGTCGACGATATTCATTAAGCATAGTGCTTGCCATTTCTTGTAATGTTCTATTTTTCCTTTCTACAACTCCATTTGATTGTTGAGTGTATGGTGCGGAAAAATTATGTGTGATTCCATTTTCATCACAAAAGTTCGTAAAACTAGAATTCTCAAATTCTTTACCATGATCCGTCCGTATATAGACGATGGTACTATTTTGTTGATTTTGAATCTTTTTGCATAGAGAAGAGAAAGATTCAAAAGCATCACTTTTTGATTTGAGAAATTCTATCCACGTGAATCGTGAAAAATCATCAACGATTACTAACGTGTATGAACAACCTCCGAGACTTTGTATTGGAACCGGACCAATAAGATCCATGTGTAAAAGCTCGAGAGGTCTAGAGGTTGATACCATGAATTTAGCTTTGTGAGAGGCTCGAATTTATTTTCCAATTTCGCAAGCTTCACAAGTATGATCTTTTTGATAATTCAATTTTGGTATACCTCGTACATGCTCTTTAGTTGATATATTTTTAATCAACTTCATGTTGGCATGTCCTAATCTTCGATGTCATAACCAAGGGTCATCGTTTGTTGTGATTAGGCATACATTCTCATTCTTGCTCATGTCACATGTGTAGACATTTTTATTTCGAGGGCAAGTGAGAATCAATTTCCAATCTTTATCCAAAATACAACAATGAGTAGTATAGAAAATTACCTTGTATTCATTGTCGCAAAGTTGACTTATCGAGAGAAGATTGTACTTTAGTCCCGTGATTAGTTGTACATTTGAAATCTTGAAGCGACTATTCCCAATGTCTCTGATGCCGACAATGATGCCTTTACTACTATCTCCAAATGTGACACTTCCCGCAGTGACCTTTTTAATGTTGTTCAATAGTGACTCATTACCGGTCATGTGTCTCGAACAACCACTATCAAGGTACCACATGTCTTGCTTAGCGGCAAGACACACCTACAAAATAAATCATTTAAATTTATAGGTACCCTTTTGTCTTGAGGGTCCTGGGTTAGTCCATCATAAATAATATTCGAATTTGCATGATAAAATCTAGGCATAGAATAATCATTGTTAGGCATATAGATATTTCTAGGTACATGATGTCTAACATGATGTTGTGGATATCTAGCATTATCATAAAATCTAGAGTTAACACGATGCATATTATTTCTAGCATTTGCAAAGTAGGGAGGATAGAAATTACGAATGGGAGCATGTTGATTTCTAGATGCATACCTACTAGCATTGTTATAGTGCATTGTGTTTCTATTTTGAGACATAATAGGTTGTTGAAACCTTTGTTGCTTTTGACCATTACAAGCAACTTTGTTAAATGGTACTTGTTTTTCAACCTTCTTATATGGTCTTGATCCTTTACGAATCCATACACGCTTCCCCTTAAATTCACCACTCTTGAATTTGCAGTAGAGAACCGAATGTCCATCTTTGTTGCAATAAGTACATTTTAAAGTTTGTGGTTTTGGAGGAGCTATTATAGGTTGCACTCTTGGTTGAACAACTTCTCTAGGAGGAGCGTTCCTATCATATCCTAGACCTTCACGGTTATAGGAGACCTTTGAGTGTACCATTTTATCTAACATCTCATTGCCTTTAGTAAATCTTTGAATAATAGTTTCAAGATTTTCTTTTTCATCTTTTAAGGCATTAATCATGTTGTTAAAGAATCTTTCTTGATCCATAACTTGAGATATGAGCTTGAAATTTTCTTCTTTTAATCTTTGAGTTTCTTGTTGTAATTCTCTTTCTTTTAACTCAAAGATTTGTGATAGCTCATTCTCTTTTTCAAGATTGTTTTCTTGAGATTTAGATGTTGCACTCTTTTGAACTATAGATTCGTTAATAATCTTTAGGTTCAATAGATCAACATGAAGTTTGTTCATGTTGTCGTTGAGTTGCAACTTCTCAGTTTCTAACTCTTCTACTTGAAGTACTAAAGCTACATTTTCTACTTCAAGATTGAGAGCGTTGTCTTTGAAGTTGTTTACTTCAACTTTCAAGAGATGATTTTGATCATTTAAAAATGTCATTTCATTCTCGTTTTGAGTTTGTATACCCATCATCCGAGTGAACTCTTTACTTTGATTATGATACATTTCTTCGAGTTTCATTTTCTCGGACCATAGTAGATGGAATCTCTTATCAACATCTTTATATTTATTGTTGATACCTACTACAAGCTCAATTAAATCATACTTACTCATATCAACTAAATTTAAATTAGATTCATCTAATTGCAATTTATTTGAAATGTAGTTGAGATTAGAACTTACCTCTTGATGAGAAGTGGAGGCTCCCGTTGAAGTAGCTTCATCCCTGATAGCCATTAAACACAAGTTGACAACTTCTTCACTAGCTTCCGGAGCTTCTTCATCTTCACTTAAATCCCAACCATTTTCCGCCATGAGAATTCTTCCTTTAGAGAGCTTAGGGCATTCTCTTTTGAAGTGACCCGGTTGCTTACACTCGAAACACACTTCTTGTGTTTCCTCCGGAGTTTGTTCTTTATATTTTGGAGGAGTGTAAGTAGGATTATTATTGTTGTTGGCATTATTATAGGCATTTGTATTTTGAGTGCCTTTGCCTTTATTGTAGCTCGTTGTTGGAAAATTACTCTTATAGTTGGGACTATAATTTTGAGAGTAATTAGGTCTTCCTTTAGAGTTAAAAACTCTTTGTTGATTGTTTGATTTAAGGAAGCCTTTTCCGTATCTTTGAGCTTTGCTTTGTAGCACACGACGAAGTTGCCTCGTACGTAAAGCAATTTCGCTTTCATCGAGATCTTGGAGTTCTTCGTTTAACTCCTCGTCATTTTCATTTTCATCAATTAATATAGCTTTTAAAGCCATATTTTTCTTTTTGTCTTCCACTTTAGGAATGACCTTATCCGGAATATTGTCTTCTTCGTATGCACGAAGATTTCCGAATAAACTATCAATGTCATAATCATTTAGATTATGCATTTCTTTTATAGTTGACCTTCCAACTAGGAGGTAAAGATTTAAGAACTCTTCGGTTCTTTTCATTTCGAGTATAACTCTTTCCGGGTTGAGATAATTCATCAATTATACGAGTAAATCGTGTTTCCATATCGATGATATTTTCTCCCTCTTGGAGTTTAAAGTTCTCGTATTCGTGGATTAAAGTATCCATTCAAGAATCTTTTATATTAACGGTTCCTTCGTAGGTAACCATAAGTTTGTTCCACATTTCTTGTGCGGACTTGCAATTGTTTACTCTTTTATATTCTTTTTCTGCAAGTGTACTTGTGAGAACCATTTCCGCTTTTGCGGCTATATTCATCATATTTTCCTCGACGGGAGTGTATTCACTAACCTTCTTTTCAACAATGACACCGTCAACTGTTTCGGTAGGAATAACAATTCCGTCTTCTATGGCCATCCACACTTTGACTCCTTGAGATCTAGCATAGATGCGAAACCTCGTTTTCCATGTTGCAAAGTTGGTGCCATCAAATAGAGGAGGGCGAGAGCTAGATAGGCCTTCACCGCAACCGATGGTATTTAGATACGCCATGTAGGATCACTTTTTGATGCGCCTGTAAATCTGCAAATCACTCAACAAACACGTTAAAAAGTACCGCTCTAATACCAATTGTTAGGTCCCGTAAGAGGGCTATATTAAGCTAGAAGGGGGGTTGAATAGCTTAATAACCAATTTAAAAATTATTATGGCATTTTAAAATAATTTTCCCTTTTTAAAACTTTATCGAGTAGTTATGCAGTTTATAAGTGCAGAAATAAAAGACAAGGAAAGAAAATACCACACAGGAGATTTTATCCTGGTTCGCGATGGCGCAACCCCTAATGGATTCGCTCATCCCTACTCCAATCCCCGAGCTCCTCTCCGGACTCGAGATTTTCCCTTAAAAATAAATCGCTCCTTTAGTAGGCGGAGAAGCCTTTACAACCCTATAAATATTGGTCCTGATACGTATCTCCAAGATACCACCTCACAATAAATATAAAAACCCACAAGACTCGTCTTGGGCCGTAATTCCCCGTTACACCCTCAAAGTCGTTGTGAAAAACCTACACAACTTATCTTAGACAGCAACTCCCCGCTACTTCTTCAAAGTTGATGTAGAACCCTTGGTGAGTCTTTGAATTCCTTGCTTTTGCCGGCCTTGGATCTTAGATGAAAGGTCTTGGGTCTTTCCTCTTCTTCACGGTACAGAGGCCACTAACTCCCCGCTAGTGCCAAGGACTTGGGTCTTAGAACGAGAATCACCTCACTGCAAAACTTAGAAAACAATATCTACGAAACAAACCGTAATATAAAGAGAGATTTTGGACTAATATGTCCTAGGGTGACTATAATATTCTTACACGAATATTAATTATAATAAGTTCAATAAGCTTTTATTTGCTGATGACTTTAAGTGTATTCTTGTATTCGATATGATTTGTAGATCGAAGAATACTTTTAATACAATACTCCGTATAGTGAGATTTAAATATATCTCAGAGTTTGTAAATGTTGATTACGACCTTTAAGCTCGTAGGCTTATAAGGTTTATAATCGTATACTTTGATTCGACTTTTTGTAAATTTCGAAGTATATTTACAATTACTTCTTTATTGAAAATACATCTATTTTCGAAGTAATGTATAAATCAAGTCCTTGTAAACGCTTTATAGCTTAAGGATCTTTGATAAATAACTTCTCGTTCGATATAGTCTTGGTTTAGACTATTCGTATTTATATTTAAACGAGAGTTACAATATTACTTTAACAATTTGCACTTTAATATTAGTTTGGCCAAATAAATACAACACACAAATATAACACAGCACAAATAAAACACAACACACAGATAAACACTACTAGAGAAACAACATTAGACATCACACATTAAACATCAGTTAGAAATACCACTGATGTTAAAAGCATTTTGTACATCACCGAATTAAAAAGTGATGTCTTTTTAATATTTGTACATCAATCACTCGGTAAAGCGATGTCTAAGCCATTTTTTTAAAAAAATTGAAATCGGCTCCCCTTGTATTTTTAATATATATACATCAGTCAATATGTAAAGCGATGTCTAAACCCCTTTTTTAAAAAAAATGAAACCCGCTATCCTCCCTTTTCTCCCCGCCCTTAGCCAAAAATTTCAATTTTAAGTTCCCCTTAACATTTTTTCCCCCTCCCGCTCATTTTAATTTAATAAAAACAAAACAATACTCCCCCCTTAACTAAATTCAACTCCCGCTCCTTATGCTAAAAATATATGAAATAAAAAAACAAAATATACTAACCCCTCTATTTTGTTTATCAAAATCAAAAACATAAAAACCAAAGCACCCCGCCGCTCTGCCCTCTTTTCTTCAAGAACCCTAACCCGCTCTTTTCAACTAAAAGCTTCGATTAGCTCAAATGAACCCTAATCCCGCTCAAATTGTTCGATTCTATCATTCCTGTTTCAATTTATTCAATATTCGTTAAAACCCCCTTTCAATATTAGTTCAATATCAGTTAAATTACCTTCATTTTATTCGATTTGAAAACGTAATTGTTCGTTTTGTTTAACAGATCTGGAGCGTAGCTTGGAGTTTGGAGCGTGTTCAAGTACTAGCTTGGAGCTTGGAGTGCTATCATTCGTAGCTTGTTCAATTTGGTCGATTAGGTACTTTGCTCGAGTCTTTTTTTTGTTTAATTGTATTTACTTTTTTGGATTGTATATGCTTTTTCTTGGTTGTATTTGCTTGGAACACTCATTCAAGAGAGGGAGGTGATGAGCCTTCTAATCATTATGTTAAAATGGTTATGTGAGGCCATAACAATCTATTCTCATTAAATCCGATATTTTGAATATTTTCGTTAAGGTAAAATTCAGTAAGTTTATTTTGATTTCTGTTGGTTGTGACTATGATAGACTGATAAAGCCTCAATGCTTGATGAAGCCATTGAATACCTCAAGCAAATCCAACTTCAAGTACATGTTTACTTTTTACCCCTTGAATAATAAGTGTTGTCCTCTCTTTCTTTTTTATGATGGTCATGGGTTAATTAGTTTGTAAATATATTATGAATATATTTTGTAATCTGTTTTATGTTTTTGTTTTGGTGAAAGTTAACTTACTCAAATCATATTTATGAATGAACAAGATAAGTGGGAGTATACCAGCTGAAATAGGCAACATTACATCTTTGGAGTTACTGTAAGTTCAAGAATTTGATTATACACTTCACCATACACTAGATGATAAAATAATATAAGTATATGTCTTGACATTTTTAAGGCTATTGCTTCTTTTACCATGAAAGCCCGTGGTAGTTTTGTAAGTTCAACTTTATTCTGTTATGCTCTTATACGTGTCCAGGCTGCTGAATGGAAATCAACTAACAGGGCCCTTGCCTGAGGAAATGGGTTATCTTCACAACCTTGATAAAATACAAACCGACCAGAACCACATATCAGGACCAATACCAAAGTCATTTGGAAACTTAAACAAAACAAAGCACTTGTAAGTACTTCTCTGTGTCGGTCAATTTTTTGTAATAGTGAACACCTTGTATCTATCTATATTATCACATCTTACAATTAACTTTGTTGTTTCTTCTTGATGCGTATGAAATTTATTGTTGTTATCATGATCTCTGAACAGCCATATGAACAATAACTCAATAAGTGGCCAGATCCCTCTGAGCTGTCTAAATTGGGAAGCATGTCCACATGTAAGTGGTTTTTGATATTTTTAATTTTATAGTGCACTAGAACAACAAGTTTCTTCTTAACCTTTCTTTTTAAACAGTCACACACACATATAATATAGGATGAGTTTAAACAGGGAAGCATGTCCACATGTGATAAGCTAGATTAAAGTGTTACTGATGTTGAGTACTAGACTTAGTCAAACTTCAAAATTTGTGTTAAAATAAATGACCCTAATTTCTTCTTCTTTAATAGTATAATAAGAAAGGCATTTAACTAGAATTTGTAAGTTGTAACACACGAGCAATTTGTTTCTTCGATAAACTCTGCAGGTTCCGAGTATATAGTCTTTCATGTGATTTGATAAGCTGAACAGCAGATTCTTGTTACTGGAATTAAGGTAATACATCTGTTAGTCTCCTGCTTTGACTCACTAATTCTTTTTTTTCACTCGTGAATTACAAACATTTTCTTTATTTCCATTATACTGGTAGTGAATTGATTCAACAATTAAACATCATGTTGTTTTATAATTAGGTTGTCGATCTCCTTGCACCTTATCAAAGAGGTGCAAAGATTGGTCTTTTTGGTGGTGCCAGTGTCGGAAAAACTGTACTTATTATGGAACTTATTAACAATGTTGCAAAGATTGGTCTCTAATTTACAGATCTCTGAGCTAGGTATCTATCCAGCTGTTTATCCTCTTGACTCTACATCTCGTATGCTTTTTCCTCATATTTTGGGGGAGGAACATTATAGTACTGCTCGTGGAGTGCAAAAGGTTCTTCAGAATTACAAGAATCTACAGGATATTATTGCTATTTTGGGGATGGATGAGCTTAGTGAAGATGACAAGTTGACTGTTGCTCGTGCTCGCAAAATTCAAAGGTTCTTGAGCCAGCCTTTCCATGTTGCAGAAGTATTCACTGGTACTCTCGGAAAGTATGTGGAGTTGAAGGAGAGCATTACCAGCTTCCAGGTGAGTTGGTTTGTAATTATTTGGCATGTGCACTCTATTGCCATTGAATCATTTGAATCGTTCTAATTAGATTTTTTTGTTTGTCTGAGTTTTCAAACTTGTCACTACTGGTATAGTATGCAAAGAATATAAAAGGTTAATAGCCTAATATGTAATTAACGGTAGTTACCATAGCTGATCTCTGAATATATGTTGGTAATTATGGCATCTGAAGCACATGATATTTAGATGGTAGCACATGATATTTATTTCTGATATTTAATTTAGTGACCGAGCAAGAGCTAGCATTCTGTTTAGCTGCACTTCATTTTTAAATTTTTTTTAGTAAATAAACAAAGGATGTATTGTTGAAATTCTTCTAGCAATGTCAAAATTCTTCAATTATTTGAAATTTATTTTCCTGTTAGTAATTTCAAGGCATTATGTTTGTACATCTATGTTTCACTGCATTATTTTTGATGCTGATGCAGTATTATCTTTCTTTCTTGTTTTCACCAGGGCATTTTGGATGGGAAGTTTGATGACCTTTCTTCTACTTAAGGTAATTTATTGTCCTTTGCTTCAGAGTAGAATGATTTGATTGTAAACACAAGTTTGTTTTCTATATTTCTTTCACTTCTTTGCTCATAGGTGAAGCAAATTGGCTCAGTCATAGAGAGTATAGAAGCCGTTAAATGTCTAAGAGGGCTGGTTAAGAGAGCTGGTTGGTTCATACAGAAACAACAAGGCATCCCCTTTTGCAAAAAAAAAAGGGAAGTTCCAAGCTACATCCAAAGCTAAAAAAGAACTACGAGTGCTAGACTTATGTTTATGATACTAGCCAGTTATTTTGTATTAGTACTAGTACTTTCGTTATGTCTTTTGGTGTTAGAATGTAGCAGGGATGAATTTGATAATAAGTATTGGTTTCGCCGTGTTGTACTTGATTGGTTTGGTAATATAATTGGGTTTTGGTTATTTATATTCGATTGTCTTGGTTTGTTTTTGATATTTTTTGTGTATATAGAACATGTACATGTATAGACATCAGTATATATAAAACAAATATAAAAAACTGATGTCCAACACAAACATCAGTTCAGAACTGATGTCTACAGTTATACACCGATGTCTATGTTGGCTTTTAACATTAGTTCGCCATTTGCCTTTCACATCGGTTATACACTGATGTTAATGTCTCATTTTATTGTATATGTGATATGTTCAAAAATGATATAGATGTCGTATTATAGCAGAACTGAAATCATAGTGAAGATATAAATTGAAGGAAAGTACATCAGATTGTCTAAGGAAATGATGTCTTATAGGCTTACAGACATCAGTTAAAAAGCGATGTCTAAGGCCCCTGCTTTTTACATCGCATACAAAGACATCGCTTGCATTTTTAAAAGACATCAGCTAACAAGCGATGTCTAAGGCAGTTTTTCTAGTAGTGAAAACACACACGTGCAGAAAAGTAGCTCACTTTATCTATAGGATAAAATGAGGGCCGCTATTATGCGTTAAATTAGTGCGAAAAATAAAATCACTCACAAGTGTGAGGACGAGAAGAAAAAGTGCAGAAAGTAAAATCACTCACAAGTGTGAGGACGAGAATAAAAAGTGCGGAAAATATATAAACGGCTTGCGCCACGCTATTATGCGTTAAGAATAATATCACTCACAAGTGTGAGGACTTAGAAAAAAAATGCGAAAAATATATAAATAAAAGCTTAATAACTTATTCCCCCCGGAACACTAGAGGTGATAGAAGGGAAACAAATCACACTTTAGCACAGTTATATATATCACAATAATAAATATTAATGGCCAAAGTAAGTGCGTTAAAGATTTAATTAATTAAGGCTTTTAGATTCTTTTCCCCCCGGAACACTAAGGTGATAGAAGGGAATCAAATCAAGCTCGATGTAAATATTTGACCGTCGTCAAATATAGATCCGATATAAGAGTTTATTAAAGAAGATAAGATGAAGGTATAAAGCTCTTATACGTATATAAAAATGGTCGGTTAAGACTCGAATAATGAAGCTAAAAATTACCACTTTTGGAGATCGCCAGAAAAAGTTCGTCGAAAAATTTCGCCGGAGGTTCGGCCGGATTTTGGCTTATGGTCGAACTTGGGCAGCCCTTCGGGAGGCCGGATAGTAGTGGTAGAGGAGCTTGCTAGGTGGGAGAGAGCTTGGTTGGTTGAACTAAGCTTGATGGAACAAAAACCTTGTATATATTTGAGTGTATATAAGAAAGAAAAAGTTTTTGAGATGAAGTGGGTGTAGAGAGTGTTTGGATATATTTAGAGAGCTTCCACTTCAAAATTCCCAGAAATTATTTGGCTCTTTAGCTTATTGAAAATGGTTGGGGGAAGGGGTTTATTTATAGGAGGAGTTGGGTGGAAGGAATGGTTGAGATTGAAGGTTAAATGAGTGGTTGAGATTGAAAGCACTTGGATTGATGAGCTGGAAAGTGGTTTTGTGTTTCTTTGGAGTGGTTTTGTGTTTCTTCCAAGTGGTTTGTGGTAAAGTATCCCAGCGGTGTTTGGGCTTTAATTAATTGTATCGTACTCGTATCAATTAAAGATTAAATACGTAACATTTTCGTTAATTAAATACCCGATTAATACGAAAATTCCCAATAAATAATTCTAAAATGATGGAGCATTTGGGAATATCATAAAATGAAATTCTGGAAGTTTTGGTCAAAAATGGTCAATGTTGACTTTAGTCAAACGTGGTCAACTGTGGACCCACTACCTCGATTTTCGTGCCCGGACCAAAATTCTCAGAAAATTACGAAACTTTTACCATGCATATAAAATAACATTTAAGTGATCCATCTTAAGTTTCAAGTCATTCTAGCAAGTGGAAGTATTTTATTTGGATTTAATACGATTAAATCAGGTTTCGGTTCCGAATAAAATACGATTGGTCTTTCTATGAAATAGATGCATCTTTTGACCAATGTTTTGACTTGAATAAATACTTATAATATATTTCCTAATATATAAAATATATTGAGAGTGTAGGAAATATTTTTGAGTATTTAAAATAATTTTCTCCGAAAATAGAATAAATTTACGAAGTGGGAGAAAAATTACTTTAAATATTTCTGGCACGAGATAACAATGAGTTTTAATATTCTACCACTGAATATTAATATTCTTGAGGATAAAAGTATTTTGAGTGTTAAGGCGGAATATTTTTGAATAAAAATTGATCATTTTTAAATATAGCACGAGTTCTCTAAAGAATATTAATCCTCGAATATTCTTTGTTCGAGCCTATCGCCTTATCAATTTTGCAACGGAGATCTAAAAAATATCAAATATCAATATTTCTTTTTCGATCTTATTGCCTTGGTGTAGAGATATATATTCCATAAAAATATAATTTAATTTTTCGCAATAATGGAATATCTCCTATAATTAAAAATAGATATTGCTAGAATTTGACTTTTAACTTTTGACGGAATCAATTAAATTAATGACCTAGTGGAGAGGATAACTAAGTGTAATTAAATTTTATGTTAAATTGTACAAATACCAAAATAAATAATATATCGAAGATATCCTTTCAGAAGTTTGGTCCGATATGGAGGAAGAAAGATGTGGACTAGAAAGGAAGAAGAGACAGGTGAAGGATGAAAGAGATAGGTGGGAAAGTGGGTAAAGTACTCATTAAAATGAACAATTAAGATTAAAGGTAATTTAAAAATTGCGTGGAAAAGATTTGATTTCATATCTCATATTAGAAGTGACGGTTCTCATGTAAGAATTTGGCTAATTATATATGGACATGATTCTGTATATGGGATTTGTATATATTATATATGCGATTATCACTTTTTTTATGGGATTCAGGTAAAATTTATTATATACATTATTATAGAGGAGAAAATATGTTTAAATATGCTATGTTTATGTATAATAGCGTATACAATTACGTTGCACTTGACTACAAGATTAAGGTTAGTAGGTTACCAAGAAATGCAAATATTTTTACTGAGATTAAAAAATGAGTCAGAGAAGCAAGTAAATTTGCTTCTTTCAAAAAGAAATTTTAGAGTAAGGATAAATTATATTAATGTAAAAAATGTTGAATAAAAGAAAAATAATTTGGCAATATATTATATCAATTTAATATAAGTCGGTAACATAAAATTTAATTAACTGAAAATGTTCAATCAAAATATATTTAATCATTTGGATTATCTTAAAAAAACACAAAACTAATCAATATAATATTAAAGTAAAATAAAATTTTGTTAAAAAATAATAAATAAATAAAATGAAATAAAATATTAAAAATAACTGTGCATAGCACGGGTCATAGGCTAGTTTAAATAAAGAGTAAACAGCAAAATGATGGCCATGGTTTGCATTGAATTGCACAGAATTTTCAGATTTTCATTTTAGTGGCCACAGTTTGTTTTTTATTTTTAAAATAGTGGCCAAAGTTTTTTTGATTTTTAAAATAAGTGGCCGAAATTGTTTTTGATTTCTAAAATAGTGAGCAAAATTATTTTTAATTTTCAAAAAAGTATATGAAAAAAGATCGATAGCCACTAAAATGAGAATCTGAAAGTGCGACCACTTTTTTCTAATTCAATGTAAAGTACGACCACCATTTTGCTTTTTACTCTTAAATAAAAGGAGACTCAAGTTACTTTTAGATAACTAGCATAATAACCCGTGCGAGGCACGGGTCAATTTCTAGAATTTTTTTGTGTAATACGTAGGTATAACATTCTTGATTATTTATTTATTATTCATTCATGATAAATATCGTACAGTGTTTCAGGTTTATTAAATATAAGTAGATTGATTTTTATGTAATACGTTACTAATTTGTGTGTTTCTAATTTAACTTAGTGAGTAAATGATACATCTTTAATTTGTGGCATACGTGTGATTGTACTTACTGAATGAGTACAAGTAGGGCTGTAAACGAACCAAACAACTTGTTAAGCTCGACTCGACTCGTTAAGGTCGACTCGACTCGACTTGATAAAAAATTGAGTTCGAGTTCGCACAAAAAATTATGTTCGATAAATTGTTCGAGATGGTCCGAGTTTATGAGTGTTCGACTCGAACTCGACTTAAATCGTTAAACGCGACTCGAACTCGACTCGATAAGCTATATACATAAAAAAATATTATATTATTAACATAAATAATATATTACAATACAATAATACAAATATATAATAATATGTAGATCATAAATCAACGACTAATCATATAATCCCTCATCATCCACAAAATTAAACATGAAAATGCATTGAATAAGGAAAAAGAAGCGTTAAATGAAAAAAAAAAGTTATTGACAAACTCAAAATCGACTCGTAAAAATGTTCGTGAACAACTCGAACTCAACTCGTTTGTTTAATAAATCGAGTTCAAACAACATAAATTCATCGATAAGGTAGTCGATCGAGTTTGGCTCGACTTGTTAAGAAAAAATTCGAACTCGACAAACTAAAATTCGACTTGAATCGGTTCTTTTACAACCCAAAGTACAAGTAATATAGTTGGTGCACATTTATATGCAAAAGATTAAAAGTTGTATATAAAATGAATTGGCTAGTATATATGGTAATAAACTAAACTTAGTATATATATATATATATATATATATATATATATATATATATATATGATGAATTGACTAAAATGCCTAAACGTTTAAATATCTACCACATGATATTGTGCTCAACTATTATGAACATGTGCAATTTAAAGATATAACCTAAGTTTAATTTAGTTCTATAGTTATTTTTATATATTTTGAAGTTAGACAAATGTACTACTGTAAAACGACATTCACATATTATGTGTATGGTTTTGAAACACATGTGATAATGTGGTTCAGTGGTAAGAGAATGCATGATTTACTTGATAAGCTCAAGTTCGATTCTCACGAACAACAATTTTAAAAAAAATATTAAATATGGGGACAAATTAGTCATTTCAAATGCATTAGAAAGTCTCACAATTTTAGTCAGTTTTTAATTTTGCCGTGGGTCATAGAATATAATTTCAGTGTTATGCGGGTGTTGTCTAATTAAGATGATTTTTCAGAGCACCTACAATCCTAAACATTCTTCAAAAATGATGCATCCATTTAGCTGAATCTCCAATAATATTCAAGGTAAAAACTAAATACTTGTTATGCCATATTTTTGGCATGTCTAATAATCTCCCAAATTTCTAATATTTATTAATTATTAATTCAGATTATTAATTATTACTTAATGCCTAAGTTTTATCCTCTCCCAAAATGAGGAAAGAATCAATCTCAATCAATCAATTAGGGAAAATATCTCCAAACGATATTCTTCAAATCAGGAAGATATCACAACGATAAGATTAAATCAGATAAAATCAGTAATCACCTAGATTAACGAAGTTTATCCCTAAAGTCTCTAAGGGATAGACACAAATCAATTTCACAGAACTACGTGAGCTTGATCCTATATAAACATAGGTACGTAGGCATCTTGGCGGGTGGCGACCGATACCCGAGACAAATCGAGAAACCTGCCAAGTCCAGCCCCCTCTTTTTTCATAAACCCTAATCCCCTAAAACAACCACATATTCATACACAATCGCTCTATTATTCCAGCAAACCTCCGATTTCGTGTTGTTACGAAATTCCTTCAACAACATTTGGCGCTAGAAGGAAGGCAAATTTTTGTTTGTGGAGGACAAACGAATATAACTTTCAATGGAAATATTGGTTTTATCATACACACCGGGGCATCGGGAAAAAAAAACACATGACGGCTACAGTTTTGGGGCAATAACTGTGATGTGACGATGGCATCAATACAGTGGCAGTCACTGGATACATAAAAAATGGTTACCGCAATAGTGCATACAAGACAGAAGCGAAGCAAAAAAACATGAGAAAGAATGGAGGCCAGTAGGATCCACGCGCGCGACAAGGCAGATGAACAAATGTTACAAAAAAAAATGGGTTCTAGTCTACTGAATAAAAAACAACACGTGAATTATTTGTACATGGTGGTTGGACTTGGACAGTAGCCACAGCCACATGAACGAAGCAAGGCAATTGGCAGCAAAAAAAAATGGCAAGAGAAACAATCTTAAAGAAGAGGAGTCCGCCGAACTACCAACAGCAGGAAGTAAATTTAAAAAAAAAAAAAACTTAAAGGGCACGGGCTACCCAAAGAAAAAGAAAAGAAAAAGCATGATGTTAACGCACACACGTAAAATATGGAAACACAACCAGATGATACGACTTGGACATCAAAACACGCAGGCAAACGATACGACTTGGATATCAATCACAAGATAAGTCTTCAGTTAATCTTTTAATTTTCTGCAAATTAAATATGCCATGCATAAATCATGTTTTTAAATATTTTTCAAGAAAACTATTTATTATTCAGAAAATTCGTGTGAGCAATATATTTTTATACTTGTAAAATAATTGCGATTTAGAAAATATTGTACGAGATATTTATGTTGATGAATTGTGGATATTTATGCTGATTGATTGTGGATTTATTTTACAATCCCGTACGAGCTACATGTTTCAAAGGAAAAAATACATATACGAGACGTATAATTTTGTAAAAGATTTTCTACAAAAAGGAGCATTATTTTCGAAGAAAATAAATATCGCGACATTCTTAAAAGAGCATATTTATTATTGCGTTTGGATTTGCAAAAGATTTTTCATATATCGTCGCGATAGTACATATATGTCAAAAATATTTTCAAACTTGCGAACTAAATTGTCAAGTAGGGTAGCCTGGACAAGTTATAAATCTCGCAATGCAACATGCTTAGTAAAGTGCAGCACCCTCTGGATTATTGAAGGCCAATGAGATATCGCTATATCGAATGGGTGGAGGCATCCCTATGCAAACTATCTTTATTGAAGGCCCATGAGATATCGCTATATCGAATGGGTGGAGGCATCCCTATGCAAACTATCTTTATTGAAGGCCCATGAGATCTCTCTATATCGAATGGGTGGAGGCATCCCTATGCAAACTAGTTCGCCAGAACTACATCTACATCTACATCTCTTATCAACAATCTCGTCACAAACGAAGACACATCCTTACGTGGTTACATCAGACACTTGAAAAGCGTGTATGCCAGTTCGAGATATATACAAGCGCCAAGGTCCTAACTAGACAACAAGGATCGCAAAGGATTTCAAAAATATTATATATGCTCGCACATTTGAAAACCTTGGCAAATATATATCTTATAGTGGTCATTGCATGCTATCACACTTGCATCCGCATACGCCTAATGAGCACAATGGTGCTCTAATTGTTTTTCTAATCATCTATTTTCAGTTTTCAGCGACTCAAGAAATTTGGAAGCTTGAATAATTTTTAGTTCTCCACTACAGCAAGCTACACTGAAAAACTGGGGGCTAGTTGTTATGCCATATTTTTGGCATGTCTAATAATCTCCCAAATTTCTAATATTTATTAATTATTAATTCAGATTAATAATTATTACTTAATGCCTAAGTTTTATCCTCTCCCAGAAATGAGGAAAGAATCAATCTCAATCAATCAATTAGGGAAAATATCTCCAAACGATATTCTTCAAATCAGGAAGATATCACAACGATAAGATTAAATCAGATAAAATCAGTAATCACCCAGATTAACGAAGTTTATCCCTAAAGTCTCTAAGGGATAGACACAAATAAATTTCACAGAACTACGTGAGCTTGATCCTATATAAACATAGATACGTAGGCATCTTGGCGGGTGGCGACCGATACCCGAGACAAATCGAGAAACCTGCCAAGTCTAGCCCCCTCTTTTTTCATAAACCCTAATTCCCTAAAATAGCCACATATTCATACACAATCGCTCTATTATTCCAGCAAACCTCCGATTTCGTGTTGTTACGAAATTCCTCCAACAACAATACTCTTCAAGATGTTGCATTCTGAGAATGTAGGTTTCAGTCCTGATTCTAATAAAAATCTTCGTAAAGCTTCTAAAATACTTCTCAGGTCTTGTGCTTACTTCTTAAAACCACATTTCTAAGTCTTTTATTTGTTTTCATCTAATTTCTTGCTTTTGTTTCTCTTTCAATGTCCGTTTGACTTTCATTGAGTCACATCCATAATTAAAATAACATATATATTATACGATCCTTTTTTCCTACATAATGTCATATTTTAAATTAAACATTAGCAAATTTATATGTAAAATGTAATGTGTTATTTATAGGATTCATTTTTCTAAAGCCACATATTTTTACGACCCGAATTGTTTGACTAATAATTTATTGTATGTTGTGTAGTACTCCCTCTGTCCCTCTCATTTCTTTACTGTTACTATTTTGGGGTGTCCCTCTCATTTCTTTACATTCCAAAAATAGTAAGTTTTTCCCATTATTACACCCACTATCTCATATATTTAACAATAAAAAACACTATTACACCCACTACTTTCCTCCACTATCTCAAATCTATAATTAAATATTTATAGGTCCCACCAGTTTACCCACTTTTCATCTAACTTTACTCATTTTTTATACATTTTCTTGGTCTCCGTGTCCATCCCCCATGTAAACAACCATGAGGGACGGAGGGAGTAATATACAATTTTCATTTTACGTTAACACCTCAATAATTTTTGCTCTAATATATTGTTAGATAATATCCATTATATTAATTATAATGTCGTTTTATAGCCCAATTGTGTATTCTACGTAATTCTTTAATCGATAAATGATAAAAGAGTCCAAAACTCATTTAAAATCCAATAATATTTAATTTATAATATTTCATCAATATCACACACATACATATTGTGTGTATTATTTAAAATACATGTGAATGCGTGGCATAATGGTTATAAATATGCATAATTTAACTCGGTGTTCCAAGTTCAATTCTTGAAAATAATACTTCTATATATAAATAGGAACTTAAGGGTAAATTGGTGTTTTTAAATCATGAATAAAGTACTTTAGTTATTCACTTGGTCTTATATTTAATACTTTTCATAAAAATACAATATGCATTTCATTTTTTTTCTTTATCTAAAATCAAATATTGCCCTGCTTGTTCGGTACACTTAGAGATATCATGTGTATGATTGAAAACACGTATAGATGAGTGTTTAGGTTGTTTAAGAGAACAAAAGTTATATAGTAATTTTTTATTATTATTATTATGTTGTTTGTTATTGTTATTACAATTTTATAATATAATAAAATCATATATTATGTACCAATAATTAATATTTTAATATAATATATTATTGTCCAAATCAATAAATGTAAAAGTAAAATCAGGACAAAAAATTAGTAGTGTGTCGCACTAGTTAAAATATTCATACACACATTCATCTATATTGTGTTTGGTTTAAAACATTTGTGATTGAGTGGTGTAGTGGTAAAAGGATGCATGATTTAACTTGGAGACCCAAGTTCAATTCCCACCAACCACAATTTTTTCAAAAAATTGAGATGAGGGGCAAACTGGATTTTTCATGTGCATTAAAAAGTCTCACCATTTTTTTCTTGTGTTGGCCTATTATATATATAATAATAGATTTTCTAAATTCAACCTCATGAAATCATTTATTAGTGCAATTAGGGTTCAAAGAGTAATTACCTACATTTGTCCAAAATGTACTTATTTCAGGGGTTTAGTTTTAAAACCATTATTTTTTTAACATATAATTATTGATATAATTTTCATTTATTCAATCATTAAGGTATAAATCTTAATTCGCGTATATTATAATGATCGCTTATAAAGATAATACATGATCGAAAACAAAGGTAACTAATATAATAAGAAATTATCCTTATTTGCTAATATTTGATAATTACGGTAACTTTCCGTATAATAATAATAATAATAATATGTGAACATCCCTCTCAAACTCACTATACTCAAAACAGTATGTATCAAGAGTTTGCAAAATTATAAGAATTTTTTTTAAAAAAACTTGAAAATAATCGTCGTTGTTTCCAATCAAGAAAGGGTCGTCGTTCGCTGTCGTTTCCTATCAAAAAATGGATCATCGGGTCATCATCATCGTCGTTGTTTCTTATCCAGAAAAACTAATTGGGTCGTCGTCGTTCATGTTATAAATAGTCATTGTTTTTAATGGATAAAAGATTGTCTGATCTTGTTATAAGTCGTCACGTCGTCGTTGGTTGGAGATAGTCTCTCCCACAAACCGAATATCATCGTTATTGTAATTTTGCCTCATCGTCATCTTTGTTAATTAACTAGACTCTTGATACCATGATAAAATATTCCAAGTGCTCGTTTATTCAATCGTGAAGGCATAATCCTTAATTCGTTTACATTATAATGATCGCTTGTATAGTCAATACCTAATCGAAAATAAAGGTAACTAATATAATAAGGAAATTATCCTTATTTGCCAATAATGATAATTACGGTAACTTCCCGTATTATATCAATAATAATATTTTAACATACTTATATCCAACGGACTTTATTCGATACACTAATTGACTTTGTTGTTGGAGAAAATTCATAATAATACAAATCGAAGGGTTTCCGGAATAAAAGAGCATGATTGTATCGATATGTGGCTAGTTGGTTTTGGGATTAGGAATTATGAAAAATAGAAGGGTTGGAATTGGTAAGTGTCTCGATTTGTCTCTTATATCAGATCTTTTTTTAAGATGCCTACGTACCTGCATTCATTAACATGTTTTAATATCTATTATCTATTATATTATATATATAATAGGCCAACACAAGAAAAAAATGGTGAGACTTTTTAATGTACATGAAAAGTCCATTTACCCTCATCTTGATTTTTTGAAAAATTGTGGTTGGTGGGAATTGAACTTGGGTCTCCAAGTAAATTCATGCATCCTTTTACCACTACACCACTCAGTCACATATGTTTTAAATCAAACACAATATAGATGATTGTGTGTGTGAATATTTTAATTAGTGCGACACACTAATATTTTTTGTCCTGATTTTACTTTTACATTTATTGATTTGGACTATAGTATATTACATCAAAATATTAATTATTGGTACATAATATATGATTTGATTATATTATAAAATTGTAATAACAATAACAATCAACATAATAATAAAAAAATTACTATATACCTGTTATTCTCTTAAACAACCTAAGCACTCATCTATACGTGTTTTCAATATACACATGATATCTCTATGTGTACCGCACAAGCGGGGCAATATTTGGTTTTATATAAAGAAAAAAAATGAAATGCATATTGTATTTTTATGATTTGTCCTGATTTTACTTTTACATTTATTGATTTGGACTATAATATATTATATCAAAATATTAATTATTGGTACATAATATATGATTTGATTATATTATAAAATTGTAATAACAATAACAATCAACGTAATAATAATAATAATAAAAAATTACTATATACCTCTTATTCTCTTAAATAGCCTAAGCACTCATCTATACGTGTTTTCAATAATACACATGATATCTCTATGTGTACCGCACAAGCGAGGCAATATTTGGTTTTATATAAAGAAAAAAAATGAAATGCATATTGTATTTTTATGAAAAGTATTAAATATAAGACCAAGTCAATAACTAAAGTACTTTATTCATGATTTAAAAGCACCATTTACCCCTAAGTTCCTATTTATATATAAAAGTATTATTTTCAATTCTAATTAAACTTGGAACACCGAGTTAAATTGTGCATCTTCATACCATTATGCCACACATTCACGTGTATTTTAAATCATACACACAATATGTATGTGTGTGATATTGATGAAATATTATTAATTAAATATTATTGGATTTTAAATGAGTTTTGGACTCTTTTATCATTTATCAATTAAAGAATTACGTAAAATACACAATTGGGCTATAAAATGACATTATAATTAATGTAATGGATATTATCTAACATTATATTAGAGCAAAAAATATTGAGGTGTTAACGTAAAATGAAAATTGTATATTATTACACAACATACATTAATTTATTAGTCAAATAATTCGGGTCGTAAAAATATTTGGCTTTAGAAAAACGAATCCTATAAATAACACATTACCTTTTACATACTAATTTGCTAATGTTTAATTTAAAATATGACATTATATAGAAAGAAAGGATCGTATATTACATATGTTATTTCAATTACGGAGGTGACTCGATGAAAGTCAAACGGACATTGGAAGAGAAACAAAGGCAAGAAATTAGATGAAAACAAATAAAACAGTTAAAAATGTGGTTTTAAGAAGTAAGCACAAGACCAGAGAAGCATTTTAGAAGATTTACGAAGATTTTTTTATTAGAATCAGGACTGAAACCTAAATTCTCAGAATGCAACATCTTGAAGGGTGTTTAGTTTTTACCTTGAATATTATTGGAGATCAGCTAAATGGATGCATCATTTTTGAAGAATGTTGAGGATTGTAGGTGCTCTGAAAAATCATCTTAATTAGACAACACCCACATAACACTGAAATTATATTCTATAACCCACAACAAAATTAAAAATTGACATGATTGCTATCAGTATTACTCGTATTAGTTTCTGAAGTACAAACTTGAACATATTTAAGTAAGTACACACAATAATCACATATGCCATTAACAAGAAAAATTCTACGAAAACCAATCACATATTTCAACCAATATTGATCCTGAATAATTTGATTAAAAAATACAGTTTAAGTAGCAGACCCGTGCCTCACACGGGTTTTAAGGCTAGTTTTAATAATTCACTACCATCTTCTTTCAAATCCAACCACCCACCACCTCCGATCCACTTCAACCACCATTTCCGGTGACTATCATCTCTAACGACCAACAATGAATCACCAACGTCATGAATAAAACCACCACAGGTTAAAAAGCCTCACAAACATTCACAAAAAATGACCATTATCAAATCAACAAAACCAGCACATCGTCGACACCGATTGCCACCAGGCTACCACCACTATCAACATCGCCTTCAACACCACCAAAATAAAAGTAAACCATGAAAAGTCATCAAAATCACAAAAAATAACATAAAAAAATTAAAATTCCGACCATCACGTCGTTATCCTCTCCACTACCATCACCACCACCATCTACGAACCACCAGTATCTTAAAAATCACCAACTACAACCCAAAGTCACTAGAAAATAAACAAAAATCAATAGAAATTGATAAACAAATAACCAAAAGTTTATATAAAATCACCTAACAGCAAATTTTTTCAGTTTTGAGGAAATTACTCAAAAATTACAAACCGTTGTTGGAGTAAAAGGTGACAAAATTTCATCGGGGTGGTTGATGAAAAAAGAGCAGAGAATCATTCAGAGAGAGAGAGATTACCGTAATTGGAATTTTAGAAGATGGTGTGGTGGCGTTAAAGTTGGTTGGAGATTAATAGCAAAGCATCACCGGAAATAATGGTCGTAAAGAAAATGGGATGGGTTAAATAGACGCGAAAATGTAATACCCACATATTTGTATGTACTTTTTCTGATTGGGTAGCTAGAATTAAAAGGAAATGAAGGATTGAGATTAGATATTAGTTTTCATTTTATTTCAGATTCTCATTTGAACACGACTTTAATTATTATATAATAGTACAATTTTTTTTGATAGTCAAACATACTCACACATCCTTTCATTTTGGCAAAATTCGAATTCACAACATTTCATAATGGGAACGATAAAGATATTCATAAAAAAAAATGAGAGATTAATAGTGGAATGTCACTATCAATTGTTCTCTTAAAATTATTTTGAGAATATAAACAACTAATATTGATTGTTCTCATAAAAAGTGAGAGATTAAAAGTGGAATGTTACTATGGGCTAGGGAAGATTTCAATTCAAGTATATTGATATCATTAAAAGATGTTTTATAAATTTTAATCTCGACAAAAAGGTTGATTCAATAAGGTTGGGAAAATTAAGAACAGTTCATTAATTAATTTTTTTTGAGTTATGTTTATCACCACAAATTGATGACTATGTAATAAAATTATTAATTTTATCAATGTTTTGGTAAATGATTTCAAACCATTTTGATATAATATTTAATTTAACTATAATTAACAAAATCTTTGTAATTTAACTACACAGCTTTAAAAATGTTAAAAGATTCACTATTTCAAGATTACAATCAACCTTATATAATATAATAGTAATCAATTGATCAAAAATATTATATAAAAGTTTTTATATTAATTTATAATAATTATAAAATAGTTTATTACAAATCTATAATGTTTAGAGTATCGTGGGCAAATTTTAATTCAACTTTAAAACTTAATATAAATAGATTGAATTTTATATTCAAAATTTGGATTTCGTTTCGGTTTATAGAAAAATCGAATTGAATAAAAAATTTAGAGTTTTGAAAGAAAAAAGTTAATCGGTTCTTGAAATTTCTTGATAATCTGTGCATGTATAGCTTTAGCTTTTTTTTTTGGCAACATTTTAAAAAACTAATTTATTATTTTTACACTATACTTTAAGATTTTAGAAAGTTGTAGGACCTAAGCTAAATTTTTACTTGTCATTAATGTCAAAAGGAGAAAATAATTCGAGAAAAAATAGATAAGTGAGTGAGAAACAAATTGGGAAAGAAAAATGATAAATGAGAGAGGTTTTTCAAAATCATTCCATTTTTGGAGAGAAGACTTTGGAAAAGAATTCATGAATTTTTTTTTCTTTTCACTTAATCAAATTTGGAAATATAATTTCGAAAAAAAATAATTACGCTTCCTTTCCCAATGAGATTCTAAACTTTCGAGCATGTTATGGATACATCGGATATATATTATGTCGAAAAAAGTTGCTGAGGAGGTTGATCTCATAGAAATTACCTAAATTTACGGTGTTCTTAGTATAAAGAAGTGGTGACAATTTTATAAATATGTAAATCATTATAAAATTATGATTACACCCGCATCCACTTGCATTTATGGATGTAATTTTTTTTATAATTTAATTATCTGAAGTAACATTAAGAACATGATATTCTTCATATAATATATACTAATGGTATAATTTTGTTCATAGAATGGATCTAGGATAAACTTATTTGTTCAAGATAAACCATAGTTTACAACACATTTTTACTTCTTGTTCATGTATACTTCTTTATTTGATTATTCGTTTTACTTCTTATCAATCAATTATATATATTATCGGCCAATAGGGTATTTCAAACCTATTTAATAACTTAAAAATATGCCCCTTTATTTTATATATATATATATATAATATCCAGTCTTCATTATTGATTTATAACTTAACTCTTGGAAGATATGAAATAGTGTAATATTTAATTTTTGGAAAAAAATTAATAGAAATTCATTACAAATTTTCCTGATTTCTTTCCTTTTTTAATTTACAAATTTAATTTATATTATAAAAATCTTTTCTTAGCAGGAATCAAAGTCATGTCATCCATGTTACTAACAATTTATGTTCACACTTAGTAAATTACAAATATGGCTATTTATTACAAGCATATATAAAAAAAATTTCTTTGGAATTGAACTGTCCTCCAAGTTACTATTGAGTATGAAACACACTTAAGATAATAATGAGGGGTGTTACGAATGGATTTCTCCCGGACCTTTATTACACTTAGTAAATTACAAATATGGCACTTTATTACAAGCATATATAAAAAAAATCTTTGGAATTGAACTGTCCTCCAAGTTACTATTGAGTATGAAACACACTTAAGATAATAAGAGGGGTGTTACGAATGGATTTCTCCAGGACCTTGGTTCGGTCGGACCTGCAATGAAGAAGAATGCGAGGGTTTGTGTTAGATATTGATTCAAGTGATATCAGGATCTGGATTGTTGCTGATCAGATACTGATGCAGACGTCAATAGTAATACAACGTCAGTATGAAGGTATCATCAGGATTAGAAGCTGGTCAAGATTTCGTGAAGATTCTCATCAGACCAGAGATCAAGGAAGATTGATATGTCGGTTGCTAGATTATAGGAAGGCAGCTATCATACAAGATATGCATTTAGAGTAATATGTAATTGATTTAGAATATCTTGTTATTGATAGTGTAGCTGTGTACGCTGTAGTTTAGGTTTTACATAATTGTAATCACTTACTCGAGTCATCTTGTAACCTAGCAGCTCTTAAGAACATAGGGATTTCTTAAGAGAGTTTGTAACAGTTTTATATCAGAATTAATAAAGCTGTTATTGATTCATACTTGTGTTATTTCTGTTGAAGTCGAAAATCTTATACAATTGTATTCAACCCCCCTTCTACAATTGTTAATTACGGGGCAACAATTGGTATCAGAGCAAACTGATCAATAGTAATCAGAAACGATCTTAAGATGTCGACAAGTAAGTATGAAAGCATTAAGATTCCATTCTCAAGAAAACTGAGTATCCAACCTGGAAGGTGAAAATGTTGATGTATCTGGAAGCAACTGATCCAGATTATCTTGATAGGATCAGTGATGGACCATTTCTTCCAACAAGATTAGTTGGAAGAACAGAGACTGTTGCTGAACACTATGTCATCAAGGCAAAGAGTGAGTGGACTCCAGAAGAAAAGGTTCAAGTGCTCAAAGATGCAAAGGTAAAAAATATTTTGCATAACAGTCTTGATAATGTCATGTCAAACAGGGTAATAGCATGCAAGACTGCAAAGGAAATTTGGGATACCTTGGAAACTCAATGTCAAGGTACTGAATCTATCAAAAGAAACAGAAGGGCTCTGTTGATTCAGGAGTATGGGCAGTTTGATGCTAAATCTGATGAAAGCCTTATTGATATGTATGATAGATTTCTGACACTGCTGAATAATCTATCTTTAGTTGTCAAAGAGTATGATCCAGAGGATTCAAACACCAAATTTTTAAGAGCTCTAACTGAGGAGTGGGATACTCAAGCTTCAATCATAAGACATCAATATGATCTGAAGATGCTGTCTCTTGATGAAGTTTATGGGATGCTTAGAACCTATGATCTCGAGGTTCAACAAAGAAATAATAAGAAGAATGTCAAGGCAAAATCTATTGCTTTGAATGTTGAATCAAAATCAAAGGGAAAAGCTGAGGAGGTTACTAGCAGAAAGAGTAGAGTTGTAGAGTCAATTCCTGATGACTCTGTTGGTCCCTTTGGATCATAGTGATATGTGTTTAACTAGTTTAATGATTTACCTTAATCGCTACGGCGCAAGCGATTCAAATCCACGATCTTCTATTGTATTCCCTTACTCCCTTGAACGAAGTGTGGCCTTCGATCCTCCAAGGTTTAGCCTCCAAGCTCTAGAATTCCGAACCCTTATTCTTGGAGGCATAAAGAGTATTTATAGGCTACAATAGGGATCAAGGAGAAAATTAGGTCGGGCCTTCTAATGATAACTTGGGCCAAGCCCTTTATCATTAATATTAATTAATTCCACTAAATAATTAATATTGCACCACCCACCTAATTCCGGTAATTTATTTAATTAATTAAATCGGCTCCTTTATTATTTGCTTATTAAATTCCCCATGTTTAAAATATCGCATGTCCATTAATTAAATAAATTACTGATAATTCATTTAATTAATATCTTTTATCCTTGATCATCCACTCAACCTTTATTTAATTATGCTGGAATAAATCCACCTGCAGGGTTTCACATAATTAAATCTTTTTGAGCTTTCAAGGGGACATCATTAACCCGAATATTATCAGGACATGGATTCCTTCAATAAATAATATCCACCATATATATTATTCCATCACCCAAAATATATTGATATAATTCAAAAGAATTATTTCATATATAAATCAAAGCATGTAAATAATATACACGTGTCAATTACTATATCGGGATTAAGAACCTAAGCATTAATAATAACATAGAATCTTAGTTCTCCTTCTTAATCAGTATAAGGGAACAATTCTAAATTTGATCTTGTTCAATATACACAAAGTATACTAGTATTATTTATTAGTCAATATAAACTAATCTAAATAATACTACAGCCATACCAGTGGATTGTCAAACACCACCTGTGCTGTGAACCTTATTATATTATATAAACCGTATTTAACAATCTAATATTCTGTATCCCATTTGATACTAGATTGTCCACAATATATAATATTAGACAGCATGTAAACATTCAAATGATTCTCAATAAAACTGGGCCAGAAATAAATGTATATACTTCAAATAAATATTTTCAGTATACACTAACAGACTCATCATCAGATACTGATGCTAAGTCTGATTCTGATACTGATGATGACTCTACTGATTCTGATATGATGGTGATGGTTGCTATGATAGTCAAGGGCTTCAAGAAGATGAAGTTCAGAAAGGCTAGGAAGTAAGGTAAGTTCCAGAAGAAAACCTCCAATGCTGACAAAGACAGGTACAAGAAGAAAGAAGACAAAAGCAGCAAATTTGACAAGTCAAAAGTCAGATGTTATAACTGTGATGGAATGGGTCACTTTGCAACTGAGTGCAAGAAGACCAAAACTAAAGCTCTCATCTCTTCAAGCAAGGATTGGATGGACTCATCATCTGACTCTGAAGAAGAAAAAGTTAATTATGCTTTGATGGCTAATACTGATGAGACTTCTGCTACTGAAAATAAGGTATCTAAAATTTTGTTTGATTTTGATACTAATAGTGTCTCTGAGTTAAGATCATTTTTAAAATCTCTGCATATTAGTTTTAGGAGTCAATCTCTTGAAAATGCTAGAATAAAATCTGAAATGGCAGAGGTTGTAAAGAGAAATGATAATCTAGAATCTGAGTTACTTTTCTTGCATGAGGTACAAGAATAATGTGATAATGCTAAACACATGAAACTAGAAATGGAATTTAAATGTACTGAACTTGAAAAAGAACTTGAGGATGCTAAAGAAAAACTCAGAACCTGGACACACTCTGGAAAGAAAACTCATGATATAATCACTGATAAGAATTGGAAAGAGTGTCTAGGTTATAATCCAGAGAATGAGAAAAAGAAAGGTAAAGTTGTTACTGATGAAACAACAAAACCAGGAAGAGTTGTTGTTAATGACTCAACAAATCCAAAAACCTACAAATATGTTACAAACAGTACTAAAACTAAGTTAAAACGTGTTAATTATGTGTATCCAGAAAATTCCAAATTTACTTCAGAAAAGGGATCCACTTCTACACATCATTCTGAGACTAGAACTGTCAAGAACAAGAATGTAGGTCTTTTGTCAAAAAAAGAATTGAGGGATAAAATCTGTGAGGTAACATATAGGAAGAAAGTTCCAACTGTCAAAAGGAACATGAATGGTAAAGTTGGAATAAACAAGGAGAATAATTATAAGTATATTCCAAATGCACCAAGGAAAGTATGTTTTAACTGTGGCAAGTCTAATCATCTTGCTATTGACTGCAGGAGGAGTAAAAAGAAGGCTACTTTAGTTCCTAAGTTTGACATTAGGAATAAATCAGTATTTTATAAACCACAGAATCCTTGTTTCCACTGTGGCAGTGAATGACATTCTATTTATACATGTGAAGAATACCATAATTTGTACTACAATTATTATGAGCCTTTGCCTATGTTTAATAAAAGTGCAAATTTTGGAAAAACAAACAACTTGAATTCTAAGCATGCATTTATTATATCTGATAAGAAAAAGACAAATTCTGATGGAATCAATCCTGGTGAATGTGTTTTTACAAAAAAATCTTCTGCTGCTAAAAATGTTAAGTTGCATGAAAAGAGAACCCAACAAGTGTGGGTTCTTAAAAATTCTAACTGAGTTCTTTGTGATTTTGATTGCAGGGTAAAAAGAAAAATGTGTTAGTCATGGATAGTGGATGTTCTGTGCACATGATTGGAGACAAAACCTTGCTGTCAGAATTTGTGGAAAAGGCTGGCCCAACTGTGTCTTATGGAGATGGCAACATTGGACAAACCTTGGGATATGGCAGTATAATAATTGGAAATGTCATCGTTGAAAAAGTAGCTCTGGTGAAAGGACTCAAACACAATTTTCTAAGTGTTAGTCAAATCACAGACAGAGGTTATCATGTCAACTTCTATGATACTCATTTTGAAGTAATCAGCAAAACTTCAGGGAAGGTTGCTTTAACTGGTAAAAGATATGGTAACATTTATGAAGCCAACATCTATACCAATACTGATGGACACTCTACATGCCTCATCAGTAAAGCTACTGTAGATGAAAGTTGGAGTTGGCACAAGAAGCTTTCTCATCTCAATTTCAACAATATAAATGAGTTGGTAAAGAAAGACTTAGTAAGAGGATTACCAAAGGTACTGTATACTCCAGATGGACTTTGTGATGCTTGTCAGAAGGCTAAACAAAGATGGACATCTTTTAAGAGTAAAACAGAATCCTCAATTGATGAACCATATCACATGCTTCACCTTGACTTATTTGGACCAGTCAATATAATGTCCATCAGCAAGAATATACTAGATTTACCTGGGTGTATTTTCTACATAGAAAATATGAAACGACTGAAATATTACTGGACCATGTAAGACTCATTGAGACTGGCACAAAGTATAAAGTCAAGATTTTAAGAAGTGATAATGGAACTGAATTCAAGAATTCAGCAATGGAAGAGTTCTGCAAATACAAAGGAATAGTTCAACAATTCTCTGCTCCAGGCACACCCCAGCAAAATAGAGTGGTTAAAAGAAAGAACAGAACTCTTATTGAAGCTGGCAGAACTATGTTAGAGGAAGCAAAACTACCTACATATTTCTGGGCAGAAGCAGTCAACACAGCATGCTACACTCAGAACATTACACTGATCAACAGACATGGTGTAACTCCTTATCAGATGATCAAGGAAAAGAAGCCAAGTCTGAAGCATTTGCATGTATTTGGCTGTAAGTGCTTTGTTCTAAGACCTCATCCTGAACAGCTTGGAAAATTCGAGACTAAAGCTGATGAAGGCATCTTTATTGGCTATCCATCATCAAGAACCTTTAAAGTTTACAATCTAAGAACAAAGACACTCATGGAGTCTATAAATGTATCTTTCGATGATAAGAAGATTACAGGAATTGCTGAAGACTTACTTGATGACTTGATTTTTGCAAATGAAGCTTCCAAGAATTCTGATGAAATCTTGTCAGATACTGATAATCCATTAAATCCTGACGATCCAGTTATTACTGATGAAAAATAGATTATTAATGGGAATGCAAATTTTGAGGGGGAGCAACAACAAGAGACCATCAAAACTGAATCAAATCAAACATCAGGAGGAGATTCATCAGAAACAGATTCAAGTGAAAATTCTGACAGCAGATCAGAAATAGATAGCAATATCTCAGGGGGAGCTTCTAGCAACACTAGTTCTTTTGAAGATAACACCAATCCAGGGGAGCATCAAATTCAAGGAATGATCTACCACCAGCAAGGAAATGGACTAAAAGCCATACTCTTGATTTAATTATTGGGAATCCTGAAGTAGGTGTTAGAACCATAAGTGCAACTCAAAATGAATGTCTTTATCATAACTTTCTGTCAAAGGAGGAAACTAAGAAAGTTGAAGATGCACTCAAGGATGATGATTGGGTTATGGCTATGCAAGAAGAACTAAATGAGTTTGAAAGAAATGAAGTCTGGAAACTTGTACCAAGGCCAAAAGGAAGGTCAATTGTAGGTACAAAGTGGGTGTTCAGAAACAAGACAGATTCAGATGGCACCATTATTAGAAATAAAGCAAGACTAGCTGCAAAGGGATATTCTCAACAGGAAGGAATAGACTATGATGAGACATTTGCCCCTGTTGCAAGATTGGAAGCTATCAGAATCTTTCTAGCATATGCAGCCCATAAGAAATTTAAAGTTTTCTAGATGGATGTGAAAAGTGATTTTCTCAATGGAGATTTAGAAGAGGAAGTTTATGTTGAATAACCTCCTGGCTTCATTGATTCAAAACATCCAGATTATGTCTACAGACTGGATAAAGCACTATATGGACTAAAGCAAGCTCCAAGAGCCTGGTATGAAACATTGGCTCAATTCTTACTGGAAAGTGGATTCAAAAGAGGTACAATTGATAAAACCTTGTTTTATTTGAATAATGGTAAGGATTTGCTATTAGTTCAGATTTATGTTGATGATATCATTTTTGGGTCAACTAACTCCAAATTATGTGAGAAGTTTTCAAAGCTAAACAGACTGATGATAGAATTTTTATCAATCAGTCAAAATACACAAAGAACCTCTTGAAGAAGTTTAACATGCAAGACAGCTCTACTGCATCAACTCCCATAGCTACAGCTACCAAGCTTGATCCTAATCAAGGTACTGAGGTAGATGTAACCAATTACAGAGGTATGATTGGCTCACTCTTGTATCTAACTGCTAGTAGACCAGATATCATGTATGCAACCTGTCTATGTGCATGATTTCAGGCAAATCCCAGAGAGCCACATCTCATAGCAGTCAAAAGGATTTTCAGATACTTGAAAGGCACACCATCTCTTGGCCTTTGGTATGCTAGGGAATCTGATTTTAATTTATGTGGTTACTCAGATGCTGATTTTGCAGGCTACAAAATAGACAGAAAAAGTACTTCAGGCAGTTGTCAGTTTCTTGGAGGAAGACTTGTTTCTTGGTTTAGTAAAAAGCAAAAGTCTATCTCTACATCAACTGCAGAAGCTGAGTACATTGCTGCTGGAAGCTGTTGTGCTCAGATTATGTGGATGAGAAATCAGCTAATGGACTATGGTTTGTCATATTCAAAAATACCTATTTATTGTGATAACCAAAATGCTATTGCTATGACAGGAAATCCAGTACAACATTCTCTTACTAAGCATATCAGTATCAGATATCATTTTATAAGAAAGCAAGTGATGGAAGGGACAATTGAGTTACACATTGTTCCTACTGATCAACAGCTAGCTGATATATTCACCAAGCCACTTCCTGAAGCTACGTTTACAAAGTTGGTGAATGAACTGGGAATGGTAAACTATGATAGTTTCTGAGAACAGAGAAAGATGAAATACTGATACTCGTCGAATCCTGATGCATTTCGAATCTTGATAAAAAGTCAATCCTGACTTCATTCAAACATCGAATACTGATGCAACGATTCACTTATCAGTAATGTATTTTAGTACTTTGTTTATCGGGTCTGTTTTCCTGATATACTTGTGACTATTGAACTTGTTAATAAGGTGATCACTTTAATTAGTTTTCATGTTTATTTCTTCGATTTAATTATTTGAAGAACAAGTTCAATGCAGAAAACAATGAATAAGATTATAGAAACAAAATTTTTCATTGATCATAGATTACATCTTTTTGTTCTCTATCTACTAATCTATTCAACAGGAAAATAAAGTCCAAACCACTCCATTGTTAACAGCTATCCCAGATCCCATCTTTGCCACTTTGTTTGGGTGGAGATTGATAGGGATAAGGTTATTTTTGGTGACATATTCATTAACAATGGTTGATGGAGTTGGATGAGGATGCCTTAGACGAAAGCCATGCTAATGTTGCTTGGAGGGCAGCATCGATGTCAATCACTTTTGCAGGTCTTTCTTTCTCAATTTCTTCGAGACCAGCATCCATCTGCAACCACAAAGTCTCAAGTTATCTTTCCCAGTTGAAAGCATCAAACTCTTCATGAGTGTAACTGAAGATATCTCTCTTCTCGACGAGATGGAGATTCTTCTCTTTGATGGTGAGGTTCGACATCTCTTTGACTAAGATATTTTGTGAGAAGAGCTTTTGGTTTACAGGAGAGAAGAAGAGTTAAAAAGATAGTGGACAAGTCTCTAGGCGTTAAATAGAGAAAAGAGTGGAACGAGAATATGAAACGATTCATATTCTGGTGTTGGTACCAGGTATTTTTAGATTGTGATGTTTTAATTTCTTTAATTAAAACAAATTACTTTATTTTATTTTTAAACACAATCTTATTTCTCGAGAACTGCGGGCGCGTGTGTTGTACTTATGTAAGTATATACTTACAATTTGGAAATCGTGTCGCGTGCAGTTATCACCACTCTTACACGTAATTTGGTCCATTATTTATGTGTGCACGAGTCGATTACTGACACCTGTCCTTGAGATATCATTAGTTTTATCTAAAATCAATTTAGTTTTCTAAATTGATTCTTTTATTCTCAAAGTATCAGTATTGTATCGTCTCTTTCACTTTGTGCAAACATAAACCCTAACTGCTCAAGAATAAAAAATCTCTCTGTTTAACCATAATGGAAAATCAATTGTTTGCAAACAATAATGGTGTTACTTTTGCACCTAATAATTTTGTTGTTGTTCTTGATCATCAGGACTTGATGAATGATTTTCATATCATTCAAGATTTCTTGGCCTCAAGTCCAATTAACTATGCATTAACACAACCATCCAAAGTTTCTTTTAAGAGTGTTATGCAGGAATGGTCAATAGTAGTTTTTGGTGAAGGAATGACAACAAAGAATCTGTACATGTCCTTTGAGTACAATGGTACTACTTATAAAGTGACTCCAGAGGTGATAGAGAAAGCTCTTCAACTACCATCTCTCAATGGCAAACAAGCAGAAAGTGTTTCTCATGCTACACTTCTTGATTTTGCAAAGAGTCTTGGAATTAAAGGACAACCAATAAAGTTTGGAGATTTATACAGAACAAAACTTAAGAAGGAATGGAATTTCTTCTTTGATACTATCAGTCGCTGTTTTCTGAATAAAGTCTCTAACTTTGATGCATTGCCTTCAGCTTCAGTTCAAATTGGGTACTCTCTAATCCATGAAACTCCTTTTGATTATGGATTATTTCTTTTGAAAGCCTTTTATGCTAGAAAAACAGAAAAGTGTGGATATGTCTATTTTATTAGATTCTTTCAATTGATATTCTCATATTTATGTCCCAATGTTGAATTTAAAAATGATGATAAATTGCCTATCTTTAAGATTTCTGAAAACAATATCAAATCCTTGGAGAAATCTGATAATGTAAATAATTTGGAAGGCAATCCTATTATTCCTAATAAGGTCAGGCTTCTTTTGACAAAGAGAATGCCTAGTTATTATGGATCTATCACTGATGGTCTTGGACCTATTTCTGGTGCTATGAGACAGGAAACTACCCATCTTGTTTCTGACCAAAGCACACAACCCAAACACTCTACCAAACAATCATCCACCTCTGGTGTCTCACAAAAGGCATCAGTTGTAAAATCAAAGAAATTAGCTAGATCTGATGTGTCTGGAAGACAATCAGGATCAAAGAATTTCTCCACTCCAACCCACTCTCAAAAGAAGTTACAAGGGGGTGAATAAGGGGTTCTGGCTAAGGAGAAATCTGTGCTTGAAGTTGATCAATCTTTGATAATCTTTGATTGACATAGGGATGTATAAGGAAACAGGAGAGAAGAGGAAATTCAGTCAGACAAATGATTCTGAGTCTGATTATGATTCTGATGATGACAAAGTGCCTTTGTCAGTTTCTTTGAAGAAAAAGGAAGTCATTGCTGTTGCTCCTAAAGAAATGGCTATTTCTGAAAAGCCAAAGAAGAGAAGGAGATTACTTAAAAAGAGCCAATACTTCATTCCTCTAGAGATACAGAATCTTGATGATGATATAGAGAATATTCGGAATCCCGGTACATCATCAGTTCCTGATTCAACTACAAATCCTGATATCTCTATTCCTGATACTTCACCTGTGAAGACTGTTGAAATTTCTGATTCTCCAACACCTACATCTCCAAAGAGAAGGATAATTGAAATGTCTGTGGATGATGTGAACAAAATTGCTACACAACTTGGAATCAAGCCTGTCTCACTTCAAAAGAAAGATGCTTCTGAAAAGGTTTTTCATAGACTGAAGAAATAGAGGACTACTTCACCTCTGAAAGGATCTAGCCCACAAGAACCTGAACTTCAAAGTAGTTCAGCAACTACTGCAGATCCAGTCAAACAAAAACCATCCATTCAATGTATGGATGCAGACATTGCTGAAGGAATAGTCCCACAAGAACCACTTTCTCAAAGGGAAAGTGAAGACAAGAATATTCATGCCCCACAAGAACCATCTTCTCAAAGTGAAGATGCAGGCACAATCACATCAGCAAAGGAGTTTCCTAACACTGTTCAAGGGGCTTCTGAAATTGAATTTGACTTAGTTCAAAGTCTGGCAGATAAAGCTGCTCATACTAAGCATATTGCTGAATGTGATGAAATACTGAAGGACACTGCACATGAGGGAAGCACACAAGAACCTTTGACTCAAAGTGTTGAAGAAGCATCACAACCTCAGACTACACAAGAACCATCAATAGAAAATACTGATGCAAGTCATGCTTTAGTTGCAGCTGTCAATCCTGATGCAAGTACTACTGATCCAAATATTCCACTACTTATCGAGCCAATTTCTGCAAGGCCAATGGAATCTTTAACTACTTCATCAGGTAACACTTCTATCTCTACTTCTCTTAATACTGATAGTATGATTACAGATAGACCTGATACAAGGGACACCTCTATTTGTATGACTTCAGTCCACTCTCCTCAGCCACCTCTTATTTCTTTGAATTTGTTGAGCCAGAACCTTTCTAGTGAGACTGAGAGTAAACAATTAGAGAAAAAGAAGAGTGAAGAGAGGCAGTCTCCTGAACTGGCAAAAGGTGAGGTAGAAAAGAGTGAGAAGTTACAAACTTCTGGAGAGGTATTAGTTACTACTGAAAGTAACTTAGGTCAAATTGTGAGAAGTGATGAGATCACTTTAAAAGAAAAGAGAGATCTAGGAAATGTTTTAATTCCCATTGCAGGTCTTCAGGAACCAACAGTTCCATCTACTGTTGATTTGAAATTGAAAGGAGTTATGAATCTTGAAGATAATGTGGATGATAAACTCCCTGAGGTTGATGATAGCTCAGATGATGATGATGATCATGCTGATGATAATCCCGAGGCAATTCAAATGCAGGTAGCTCTAAAAGCAAGTTTAGGATCTGCTCATGGATCTTCTAGTAGGTATATGCAGTCTGTTATTCAAGAAGAGTTCAGAGGGGAGTACAGTTTTAAACTTCCTGAACATACTCGAGCTGTGAGGGGATATGAATGGGATACTGAATGGAATCAGCTAGATGCTGAGATGAACTTCAATAATGCTCCTTTTCATTCCAGTCATATTGCCACTAGGATGTCTACTCCTGAGCTTAAGGCTCTTCTCAAGACAAATACTCTTTTGGCAAAAGGATTGAAAGATGAAGTCAAGACTATCAAGTCTGACAATGAAAAGTTTCATACTCGGTTTCTCAAGGATTATGCTGAGATTTCTACTACTTGCCAGCTTGATCATTTGTCTACCAGGATGGATAATGTGGAAAATAAAGTTGATACTTTGTCTTCTAAAGTTGACACTATTTATGAAACTCTTCAGCTTATTTTATCTTTCTTTATTGAAGAGGGTTCTGATGTCAAAAAGGGGGAGAAGGTGGTCAGAAAACAAAATGTACACCTAATCCAGTTGTTAGAAAGGATGATGATACTTCTGGAAATGATGGTGGTGGTAGTCAGTTAAATGAAGCAGAAACCTCTGATGCTGCTCTGGTGGCAAGGAAGAGTACATCTCAAACACAAACTAGGCAGTCAACTCATGTTTCTGAATCTGGCAAGAAAATAGTGAGAATGTTGGTACAATCTCAAGTCATAACAGAAGAACAATTTCAAGCGGCTGGTCTAAATCAGACACTTCCAACAATTCCTGAAGAGAATGAAGATTTGTTTATTACTAACATAAAGGATGCTCCACATCTTTTCAAGAAAATAACTTCTAAGACAGGTAAGAGTGAAATTATTTATCACAATGATGTTAAAGTTCAACAACATCATGCAAGGGAAGCTTTAGCCTTAGTTTCTAAAGAAAATGCTGACATGAGTACTCAAGAATTTTTAGAAGAACAGAAGAAGATTCTTGAAGAAATTGAAAGACAGAAGGAAGCTCCTGTTGCAAGAACAGGAAGAGGCAGAGAAGGCAGAAACAGTGGCAGAGGAAGGAAACTTGTACAAGCAAGTACAAGGCAGACCAGATCAAGTGGAATCAGAATTGAAGAAATTTCCGATGATAGAAAGAAGAAAACTCCACTTCTTCTTGAATTGGTTCCAGACAACAAATTTAATGATTCTGATGAAACTGTCAATACAGAAGTTGAAGAAGAAAGTTTGCTGAGAACTAGAAAGAAGAAGTTTGTTGTGAAAGCACAGGAAGGTGTTTCTGAAGAGTCTCAGGTAGATGAGATTAATCAAAGAAGGTTCAGGGAGTTTGAAGAAGAAAGAAAACTCAAGAAAACTAATAATGACATTACTGAGGATGTAAGAATTGAGTACTTGAAAAGAATCTTTGAATCTGATAAAGATTTATGGTACGATTCCAAGAAAGTTTTTGAGGAGGAAATTCCCAGTGAACCAAAGCACAAGAAGAAATGAAGAAAATGGGAACATGTTTATGATATGAAGTATACTGGACCAAGGATTTTTAAATCTGCTGGAATATTTTTACCACCTCCAATGACTCCTGGTCTTCAGAAAGCTAAAGCTTCTGAATCTGACAAATCTCCACCAAAATGGACCAGGATGCAATCTGAACTGACAGGGTTGGTACCTTACACTAGAGGTGGTATTGGTTTTAGAGATGCTGAAGTAGAATTTACAGCTCAGGCAGATCAACATTTTCTTGTTAAGAAATTTGGTGATGAACTGACTATTGATGATCTTTGGGAACTTGAATCTGTTGCAATTGTTGCTTGCATTATGGAATCTAAGAAAGTAGAGAAGATGTTGTACTTCATAAAGGACAAGAGTGTTAAGAAGCTATTTATTCATGATGTGTTGTGCAAGACAACAAAAGAACTGGAATATGTTCTTTATTTACTTGAAAACAGAGGAATTCCTGATACAGATGCCAGTGTTTATCAAAACTGGTGTACTATGATCTTAAGTACAATCAAATCCAGATATCTAGATGGAGGATCAAGGTATGATGGTAATTATACTCCCATGTACTTGAACACAGAAGGTCAAGAAGTAGAAATGCAAAGGGGTTCAGCTGTTAAAGAAGTAATTCTGATGCAAGAACAGTTGTCTTTGAATCCTGGTGGAAGAGATCTTGCATATTTACTGTTGGGAGAGTTGGATTTACCAAGGAGCTCAATTCAGAATCTCAGGGCTAGTATCTATCAGATTGACAAGAACAATGAAGAACTCAGAAGTCTGAAGAAAAGACTGATTCAGATTCTGGCAGAAAAAGAAGAGGAGTTATTATCAAGTTTCTTGCAGATAAATAATTTCTTTGTGAGAATTTCTGAGACTAAGCCTGAAGATTACTTGTAGAATTTTTGACATCATTGAATCAAGGAATTTGTGCTTTATTTCATTAAGTACAAATTGGGGGAGATTGTTAGATATTGATTCAAGTGATATCAGGATCTGGATTGTTACTGATCAGATACTGATGCTGACGTCATCAGTAATACAACGTCAGTATGAAGGTATCATCAGGATTAGAAGCTGGTCAGTATTTCGTGAAGATTCTCATCAGACCAGAGATCAAGGAAGATTGATATGTCAGTTGCTAGATTATAGGAAGGCAGCTATCATACAAGATATGCATTCAGAGTAATATGTAATTGATTTAGAATATCTTGTAATTGATAGTGTAGCTGTGTAATTGATTTAGAATATCTTGTAATTGATTTAGAATATCTTGTAATCGCTTACTCAAGTCATCTTGTAACCTAGCAGCTCTTAAGAACATAGGGATTTCTTAAGAGAGTTTGTAATAGTTTTATATCAGAATTAATAAAGCTGTTATTGATTCATACTTGTGTTATTTCTGTTTAAGTCGAAAATCTTATACAATTGTATTCAACCCCTCTTCTACAATTGTTAATTACGGGGCAACAGTTTGGCCCCCCGATTCACCTCCAGTGTGAAAATAAGTTAGTCGATTTTGGTAATGTAATTAGAACGTAGAGTGTTTGTGTTTTTTGTGTGTAAATTGTGAATGGATAAATAATCAAACCTGAATAGACTTATTCTCTTTTCTTTCGGTGATTACCCGAAGAGTGGGTAACGTGGGAGAACGTGTCCCCGTCTTAAGGAGTCCACAACCACCTGACCATTGTAGACAGATTGGACCAAATCTTAGTGGGCTTCATTCGGATTCCTGGCATTGGGCCTTCGGTCCCGCCCACTAAGGAGATGGGCATGTCCCATCTTCGGAGTTATCCTCAGGATGGAGGCTAAAGCCTAGGCCCATCTTCGGAGTCTACTCTTCAGACGTCTTCTTCGGATAAGGATGACAGAGTATAGTGACTAGAAGGCTCATGGGAAGGCATGTCCCTTTATGGCTAACAACTGTCTAGCCTCGAGATCCATGCCTTAATCCCAACCATTGAATTCAAATCGTTTCATGTCCAAACCACACTTCTTTACTTAAGCCCCCAAAACCTCTTCATTTTCATTTTTCACGCCTACCATATCATTTCAATCACAGAGTAAAAACCTCCAATTCAAAATTGTCCAGAGAACCGTCGACGATCATAGGGGCTGTAACCTCATCTCCAAAAATTCCCAATCCTCCCATCTTGCTCGAGGCTCACATTCAAAAGGTTTACCCTCAAGAACTTCATTTTCTCTCCAATCTTCGAAAAAGTAAGTTTTTCTATTTTTCTCCTTGGTGATTTCGTCGTTTTCCCATGTTTCGCTTTGTCTATATATATGTATGTTTTCTGTATATGCATGCGTAGATAAAGTGTTTTGGTCCACACGGGTTTCTGTTTAAAATGTGAATAGGTTTATACTCACTTCTTGGGTTTAGTATACCATTCTCAGAGTTTTTACCTTCCCATATCTCTTTCCTGGGATTCTGGGATTGTTGAGGTGTTTTTCTGGGTTTGATCATCCTTCGGGATCTTCAAGCCCAATGAACATTGATAAGTGCATATTTTTGCATATTTTTATTGCCTATTTATTGCTTGAACTCGTATTTTAATAAATTATTTTGTTGCATTTCAGGAAATTCGTGAATAAATAAAGAAATGGCAAAATAAAGAAATAAAGTGCAAGGAAGGGAAAAAGAGGAAGAAGAAGGACTTAAATGAAAAGAGGAAAAAGAATTAGGAGCTTGGTGGAAAAGGAATCTTTGAAGACATGTGGAAGGTGGAGATCATCCCAATACACTAATTAAGTGTATGGCCAAGATCCACTCATCAAAGCTTAAGGGGGAAGGAACAAATAGATGGCTAGGATTCGTCCACCACATTTAGAATGTGTAGGGCAAAGATTTACCCAACACACCGTCAACCCTAATTCTTGTCCTATAAATACCCCCTCACCCCCCTTGTATTTTCAACCTAGATTTTAAAGTAGTTTTAGGTTAGATTTAATTTCTTGTTTTGTAGTTCTAAATCTTGTAAACACTCATCTTTTTATTAATGCAAATTTTCATTTCCTTTAATTTCTTGTCTTACTCTCTCTTTTTTGTTGCCTCGCCCTCGTTATTTTCGAAAATCCGATTAGTGGATAAAGTAGCGAAATGCTAACCACTTGGGGTTGAAAGTAACGATTTTTATTTTCTTGTTCTTAGTTAATAATCGTAGTTGAGCCCCTTTAAATTTCCATTTTATTGTGGGTTTTATAATTTTAATTGTAGATCTAATTTTTATGTTTGATGTGTTAGTGTTATAAAAAAAACAAAAAAATTAGTTTCGTTAAATTTCAGTATTTTATTTTCCCGTCTTTACTTATTTTAATTCGAAGCAGGTGTTAAGCCTCCCCTGTTTTCTTTAATCGAATGCACCAATCTTTTTTTTCCTCAATTTTTTTTCGTTAACACATAGAACAACACACACAACCCATCTCCCCTTTTTCTTCCTCTCCCCACGAAATCCTCAACTCCTTTCTCCCTCTTCTCTTTGCTGCAAAACCAGTCAACCCCACCCCTGCTTTAGTTTCTTTTTATCTTCTCTTCGTTTTGTCCCTTTTCGTTTTGGTTTGAATTTCTATGATGGTTTTGTGGTACCGAGTTGACTCATTTTGTGCCAGGATTTGAGTGAAGCTTGTTACTGTATTGTTGCAGGAGTTTATTGTTGCAGGATTGCTTTTGTATTATGATGGTTTGAATATGCTATCGAATGTTAATTACTATAGTCAATTCGCTGAGTTTCATTTTGTGAGTTGTCGTTGTTGCGTTTTGATTTTCTGAGTTCATAGTCCAGTTACTGATTGTTCATTTTTCCAAATGCTGTTCTGTTTGTTCTATTGCTATCGAAGTAGCCGAGTCTCTGTTTCGTTGGTTGTGCTGAGTTGTGTGTCTTTTGCTGTTAGTTGTGGATTGTTCCGAGTTGGGTTGTTGAATTTTGCGTTTCGAGTTATGTGTTTTGTGTTTTATTTAGCTAAGTTTTCGTCTGTCGAACTTTTTGTTTGTTGTAGTCATTGCTATGTCCGAGTTGTTCGAGTCTGCTGCTTTGTTGTTAAGTTTTAGTACTGAGTTCGTTTACTATGTCTTGAGTTCCTCAGCCGAGTTTGCCTTACTGAGTTTGTACGTTGTTGAGTCGAGTTACTGCATTGCTGATTTTGCTGTTCGAGTTTTTGTTATGTGAATTCTAAATTTGGAGATTAAAAATGCTTGTGGTTAGTTTTTGGCTAGTTAATCTTTTAAACTCATCATGTCGAATTTTCTTTAAAAAATTTTGTAAATAAAAGGTTTTTAATAATTAAGTTTAGTTTTAAATAATTTAGTTTTAATTAATTAGTCTAAATTAGATTTCCCTTTAGTAATTAAATAGTAAAACCCAAATTTTCTGAAAATCCAAAATCGTTCTAATCCGCCTAAATTAGAAATTAAGTTCTTGCAAAAATATTAGTCTCTGTGGATCGATATCTCAAGTATTAAAACGATGAATTGTGCGCTTGCGATTTTAAATCTTTATTTCTAGCACATCAAGTTTTTGGCGCCGCTGCCGGGGACTAATTATTTTTCGCACCTTGATTTTTAATTTTTCGGATTAGTTTTACTTGTCTCATTTTTATCTCTTTGTTTTTAGGAAAGTTTGAAATTTCGGGAATCTTCTCACGGAGCTTGGAACGAATTGGAATTCTTGGAAGCACGCTTCGGTAACCCGTATTTCACTCTTTTCGCCTTTTTATTTTTAGAAAATCAAAAAACAATTGAAAATTAAAAAATCCAAAAAAATTAGTTGTGGATACATAATTGTTGCATCATGCATTTAATCACTTAGGTTCACATCATCTAGATTTTTATTTTCTTGTTTTTAATTTTTCGTACCTTATATTTGTGGTGATTGCTGGAGGACCCAAGGTACGTTAAATTCTTCTTTTTCTTTAGTTAGGACACGTAGTTAAGCATCCATAATTGTTTATAGCTTTTAATATCTCGTTGTTTGTTGCATCATTTGTAAATAAATTTTAAGGGCAAAACCCACTTACAAGATAAGGGCAGACATTTCATCACTCTTTTTTTGGCCCAAAAAATATTTAATCCATCATTTTGCATGCCCCTAGCCTTTAATAAAATTAATTAGACTTTAGCCCCTAGGAATTTCGTGCTCAATTAGGAAGGTACCTAAGAAACAAGGTAATCTTTAATTATTCCGACTCTTTGGTGTCTAGGCAAGCGAAAGCTTACCTGGCCAATTAGGATTTGGTGTCTAGACTGGTGTTTAGCCTCTTGGCAATGCTTGCACCTATCTGGCCAAATCAGTCCGAATAATTTCTGATTTACCAAATTCTTGGTGGTCCTTAAAGTTAGGAGCAAGGTCTAGTTGATTTTATTAAGGAACCTAGGTTTAGAATTTTTCTTTGATTTTTCACCCTTTCTTTTGTGTGTTTAAATTTATCGCACTTATCTGCTACGTGTTTCCTTTCGTGGTTTATGCGAACTACTTGGTTTAGGGATAATTCTGCTAGACTAGTGAGATCATTTGAGATTTCTTCCTCGTCTGATTCCGAGTCTTTAGATAATTCTGAACCAATAGTGACCATGGCCATGTCTCTTAAGGACCGTTGTTATCCCACCCGTTCTGCGCAACCCTCGTGTATCACTCTTCCTCCCGTTAATGGTAATAATTTCGAGATTAAAGCTCACCACATTAGTATGTTACCAAAGTTTACCGGGAGCGAATGTGACAGCCCCAAATCCGGGGTCAGGAATCCAGGCCGTCACGGACCAATTTCCATTTACTAACAATATCTCTTGATTTGATTTTTTTTATTACTATTTAATATCCACACAAATGACCCCACACTAATATCATCACACACACCAGTCATATGCTCAGAAAACAACATCCACGATATTAAAAGTTTTAGAGTTGAAGAGTTATTACAAACCCAGAATCATCCTTAAATACATTGTTGAATAATACTTCGACATGAAGCATTTCAACAATCAAAAGTTTATTACATGCTTACACACTTAATTATACATAAGGCTCTCAGGACCCATCTGTCTCTATGCTACCTCAGAAATCGATGCTAGCGTGCTCTCAGAAGGTCGCCTTCCCCCTACCCTCTTGCGGGGCGTTCTGCGAAGTATTGGCATTCCTAGCTGTATATAGATAAATAGCAAGAATGAGCCAAAATAGCTCAGCAAAATAATTTCTATCTACTAACATCAAAGGAAAATAAACCGTTATATATATATAATAGACAAAAGCAAACTTCAGTTATTATGGAAGAATTTTATTTCCATTCAATATGTATATACACTTTCCAATTATCCTTGTACGTAAGAAATATATAGTATCATTCCATCAGTCTCGCTTCTAACATCATATAATATCAGTTCCTCTTCTTGAATGCTATAACCATCAATATACCATTTCAGTGTAATCTTTCAAGATAATATAAAAACTTGAACAAATCTCTCGCTATAATCTTCTCATTTCCTTCTTATGCAACAATCATATAAATTAATATAAAATCAGTTTCTCTTTGTTTGTAACAATAATTCCATCATTTCATATCACTTTTCTGTTTTCAGTTATAGAAATCTGAAAACCATTTTCAATTCTTTCTTTCAAGTTTTGGGGATATCTGCTGGCGCCAGATACGTAGGACGATGATCAGTCGCCTGACCGTATCCGCTCTCTGTTTACTACTAGTAGAAGGGATGATCCCTACCTGGTAATCAACCCTGGAGGAAGGCTACCTACTACATCCTCCCTTGGCATCTTCGTGCCGTAAGAAAATATTGAATGCTGGACTGTGCCACTCCCACACAGCCTCTTACGCTTACTATTGCAATCCCCCTTTTTCAAATCATTTTACCATTATCAAATACCATTTCACATTTTTCCACTTTTCCGTTTCCATTTCCATTCACATATATCATTTCCAATTATCATCACCTTTAGAAATTATATACATCATAAGGCTTTGATTATGACTCAGACATCTCCTCTGTATTCAATGAAATCCATATGCCCTTATATACAAAAAGTATTCCCTTTATTTTAGAAGTATTAAATACTATTCAATAATATTTATCAAATCACAATACTTAGGAAGAATGTAATATTATAAATCATATAACTCTAGATAACAACTGATACCATTCCTTTATATAACTCTAGATAACAACTGATACCATTCCTTTACATAACTATAGATAACAACTGATACCATTCCCTTTCATATCCCATTTTCCATAAATCATATTCGCTCCATTCATAATCATATCCACATTCATATTTCAAAATTCATATCCACTTCTCTTTAATTCCCACTATCAGGGAAAAATAATTCATAGCAATATAGCAACCATATAATAACATATACATATTCCATGAAATCATATTATTGTGAAGATAAGTAGTTTTCCAAAATAAGGATAGAAGAAATCTTGCCTCGATCTCTGTATCCTGGCAGTATGGCTCGTGGCTCTCCCGAAGTTTCTATAAACACAAAAAGGACCGTCATTAGAATACCACATCTCTTACTCACCTCACCCTTGTATAACAATACCCTTGACACTTTAATATATGTTTAACGTATCACTATTACCCCAAAGGTTCAAGAACTTAACCATTTATAAACTTAATCGAAGTTTCAGGGGTTTTCACCATTTCCCCTAACGACCACACTTAACTGTAAAAATTCTTATAATTTATAGATTTCGAATTTTATTACAAGGTCAACTGGTAATTCCTCTTTGACTAACCTACTGCAATATCCCAAAATTTTATAATTTTTAAAAATGTCTAAGTATGGTAGTTATAGTCTCAAAGTTGGTACAACTACGGTTTCTCGACTTTCGAACGTCTTTCACTAAAACTGACTTTTCTCCTAAACCGTTCATCAGATTTTAACGCAATTTATATCAAAACGATCTATGAACTATGCTCTATCTCATCATGGTCACAAGAGGGTCTGGACAGTAAGGTAACGTACGGGTATTGTGTCCAAAAACAGGGCAGTTTCTGATTCTAACGAAAATCGGACATTATAACGGCTATATTTTCATACTTTCCAAAATTCAACTCCTCCAAATCCATTCACCAATCACATATATCAACCCTACACCATGTGATCATCATACCAACCATGGTTACAATCACAACCCACTTCCATATTTAACTTAAATCACTTACAAACACATATATCATCATGAATAATCACTTATCATAACCTTAATCACTAAACTTTCTATAATCCATCATATATTCAAAGTAATACTAAAGGGTCTTGAGATTTATACCTTCTTGAAGCTTTAATAACCCTTATCAAGCCTTGGGATATGCTTAATCAACCTTATACTAGCTTGGATCAACTAAAGAAACCATAAAAACAAAGTTAGTTTCTAAGGGTTACTATTCATCATCACTTTTCTAAAAATCATAACAACTCGAAAAATAAGAGTTTGGCTCTCAAATTTTTACCACATCTTGGCCTCTGTATAATCTTTGATTTGAGCTATAGATCACCAAAAACAAAGCTTCCTACCTATGGTTTTGAGCTCCATCTTTCCGCTGGACAGAAACTGGACAGATTGGGTTCTCCAACTTTGAGCTTGGATTTGAATAGGCTATACTACTTGGATTGTCATGAAATTTTGTACGCATCTTCCCCATAGAGTGGAGAAGTTATGGTTAAAATTTGGTGATTTTATCATGGATAGAAATGGAGATATGAATTTTTCTTTGAGCTTGGTTCATGGTGGCGGTTTTGGAGAGATTGTGTTTTGCTTGCTTCTAACTTGGATAATGACCACAAATGTGATATCTATCTCTTTAACACCTGTTAGGAAAGTAGTTTGTGGTGTGTTTGATGTCTACCAATGGGATTAAAACAATTGTTGATGATCTAATGGACCATTTGTCAAGCTAGAAACATGTTACTCCATTTTGTGGTATTTTACTTCCATGTCCTTAACTTATGGCTTTCACCATAAGTTACTTTATAAATCATCTCTTTGATTAGTATTGGCTGAAATTGGGCTTTCCCCCTTGATCTAGGGCTTTATGCAAGTTCTTTCGTCATTTCCTTCATCGAACGATTTCTGCGATCGTCTTAGTGGTTTTTCTCTTGTAAATCTCTTGAATATATTTTATCCTTTCCCGGCCACATCATATATTAATGTGTTAGGGTGATTCTAATCCTCAAGTAGGTATTAGATCCAATATCCTTGGTATATTCTCTTTTTCTCAGAAGTTGCTCTTCCAGTTATCTCTCGGGTTCTCAAGCATTCTCAGACTCGTTTAACAATCTAAATTCCCTTGGTAATTCCTTGACTTGATCACTCCTTGGTTTAACCTAATTTCACTATTTCCTCAAGATATAAACCCTTTAAAATTTCTATACTCCTTAATATCACATTCAATAGAGTCTCAATCGAAATCGAAAATTCTTAAAATCCACACTCAGGAATTTCTGAAATCCGTCATCGTTTCGAGTCACTTATTTTCATAGTACATCACTAATATGGTTTCCGATTATTCATTTTCCATTTCAAATCTAGGGTACTTACATACCCTTTCCCTAAATCCTCAAAATTACTATTCATTTAGGCACTGTAGCGTTCTAAAAGTTAGGGTTATTACAGTCTTCCCCCCTTAAAAGGATTCCGTCCCGGAATCACGTTGAAGATATCGACGAATACCTTTATCACATAACACCTTCTAATTCGCATATTACTCCCTCAATCCTTTAGTTTCTCCTTAAAACATCTCTATCTTGTTTTTACAGAAATACACCAACATACATTTGCTTGTCATTCATCAACATGCCATTTAGCTTATCAATAGCAGCACTTTCACTATCTTTTTCTTGCAAATCCCTTCCTGTTTTCAGTCATTCTATATTATCTCATCTCTCCTTTCTCTTTTTACTAAGGGTATCGGCCACCACATTGGCCTTCCCTGGATGGTAGTGTATCTCACTATTGTTTAACTATATTTTGATCTCTATCATGACGTAAAATATTAATACTCCAACATTTGTATATATCACCTCTGTAAAATTTTCTAGAAAATAAGTTATAATAATATTCCTTGAAACAATTGTAAGAAAATATCAATTATAATATATATTTCCTGTTCGTACTTATACGAGCAGATACTTTCCCTTCATTCTAAGAATTTTCCTTGCACTTTCCCCATTATTCCCAAATCTCCTTTTTATAGAGTTCTCTGACTCTTAACAGATATTGATTTGGATGACACGAGAATAACTCACTTTCTTATATCACCATAGTTTACTTTCTTACAGATAGATTATTCTTATCTATTTTATCAGCCCATTTACACCATTCATTGACTTAGTCGATCCCTAACCAAACATTTACACTTAAGAGGTCAAATTAGCGCGTACTTGCAATTTCCTCCAGATACCTTATCCCATATGTCTATTGTTCACTATATGCTCTTTACATCTTACTGATCCACCTTAGTTCCTTCATGATATACTATCTGTTCCACCTCTGTAATTTCCCTTTATTATTCTCTTCAAAATCTTTACCTCAAGTTTTACTCATTCATACTTTTTGGATTAATCCTTTGAATACTTAACATCTTTAATCTCTCTCTCTCTCTCTCTCTCTCTCTCTCTACTTAGGGTATTAGTCACAATATTGGCCTTCCCCCACTAATAGTTATTACACCTCGAGTCCTTCATTAATTATCCCACTTCCTTTGTTTATCCTTATTCTGACTCTATCCTCAAAATACACCTTATTTTCAATAGTAAATCTCAATTATGCCTTAAAATTCCTCATTTTCTTTTCTCTTACTAATCATCAAATATTCTCATTTCTTCTCACGAAATTCCTTTCTCTCTTATATTGAAACGCTTCTAGCTCTAATTATCTCTTATTGAAATTTCCCTTGGAATCTCAAGTTTTCTTTTATAATCACGTATACTCTAAACCTTGCTTCCATTATCCCATCCATTACTGAAATCTTCTATATTCAAAACAATTTATAGAATTTAAGAAACTTTGAATTAAAACGAACCCAGAAACAAGCAAGGGTCCCACAATAATTTATAAGATTAAGAGTTTTAAATAGCTCTTATTCGAAACAAAAGAATATTTGGGAAATCAATATGATAGAAGAACCCGTACGTCACACAAGTGAGGGCGTCCCCTCCGACTTTCTATCACACAGACAGATCGTCCTTGTGTATACATATAGGGTTGTTCCTCTTAGTTGGAGTAAGAAATATAGAGGGAAATTTAAATCACAATGATAAATACCATCTTCCGAAAATAATCTTAGAGGAATATTTTGACTAAAATAGATAAAATACAATTTTGAAACACATTTCAAGGGTACCAAAAAGTTTTGAAAAGATACCGGCCCTTAATAAATAATTACCCACTAGTTGAGGAAAATTTGAAACTCAATAATATAATTTAGCAGGGCTTTAGGAGCTTGAAAATAGGTACTGTTAATAGCCTCTGCCCAATTAAAAATCCCAATAATGGAAGGCTTTCCTCCAATACTATTTATATCTTAGACTGCGTACTCTCCAAAATTTCTTAAATTTTGCACTCACCATGAAGCCTCAACCTATCGTCTGCTATTCCCAATTATCTTCATTTACCTAGTCGTGACTTGGCTCGATACTCTCTGCCTTTATCCATAATAGAACACAACCTTCAAATTGATATACTTACGTAATATTGATCGTCTTGGACTAACATTGCTCTAGTATCAAGGACCCATCAACTATACTTCTAAATTGTATAATCTAACATACCCTGTATACTCACGAGGTTATCTAACGTACACTTCTCAATACATCAAGTATCCCCTTTCTCATATCGATCCCATGTACTATATAAACTTAACACTTTTGGCATAATAACCTTTTCATTTAAGTCAATCTCGGAATGTCTCAGTCTGTCTTGGTCCTGTATATCTTGGCTTTACCGACCAACCTCAGTTTCACCCTTTCATCTCCACAAACAATCAGTGTCTATTCACCGATCCACTTACAATATTTCTTCAAACTCCCTTAAACACAAGAAGACTTTAAATACCCTTAACTTTGGCTCACCAATCTCCTCTCCGTATACTAAAACATAAACTTTTATTAGTAATAATCTATAAAATTATAATCACTACTTAGAATAAATGCTTGGTTCGATAAATCACCCTTGAACTCGATGGGAGTTCGCAATTTATATTATTACTGATATATTTATTAATATCACTATTGTTCCTGAGCATTATGACTCTAAGCTCTGATACCAAACTGTGACAACCCCAAATCCGGGGTCAGGAATCCAGGCCGTCACGGACCAATTTCCATTTACTAACAATATCTCTTGATTTGATTTTTTTTATTACTATTTAATATCCACACAAATGACCCCACACTAATATCATCACACACACACCAGTCATATGCTCAGAAAACAACATCCACGATATTAAAAGTTTTAGAGTTGAAGAGTTATTACAAACCCAGAATCATCCTTAAATACATTGTTGAATAATACTTCGACATGAAGTATTTCAACAATCAAAAGTTTATTACATGCTTACACACTTAATTATACATAAGGCTCTCAGGACCCATCTGTCTCTATGCTACCTCAGAAATCGGTGCTAGCGTGCTCTCAGAAGGTCGCCTTCCCCCTACCCTCTTGCGGGGCATTCTGCGAAGTATTGGCATTCCTAGCTGTATATAGATAAATAGCAAGAATGAGCCAAAATAGCTCAGCAAAATAATTTCTATCTACTAACATCAAAGGAAAATAAACCGTTATATATATATATAATAGACAAAAGCAAACTTCAGTTATTATGGAAGAATTTTATTTCCATTCAATATGTATATACACTTTCCAATTATCCTTGTACGTAAGAAATATATAGTATCATTCCATCAGTCTCGCTTCTAACATCATATAATATCAGTTCCTCTTCTTGAATGCTATAACCATCAATATACCATTTCAGTGTAATCTTTCAAGATAATATAAAAACTTGAACAAATCCCTCGCTATAATCTTCTCATTTCCTTCTTATGCAACAATCATATAAATTAATATAAAATCAGTTTCTCTTCGTTTGTAACAATAATTCCATCATTTCATATCACTTTTCTGTTTTCAGTTATAGAAATCTGAAAACCATTTTCAATTCTTTCTTTCAAGTTTTGGGGATATCTGCTGGCGCCAGATACGTAGGACGATGATCAGTCGCCTGACCGTATCCGCTCTCTGTTTACTACTAGTAGAAGGGATGATCCCTACCTGGTAATCAACCCTGGAGGAAGGCTACCTACTACATCCTCCCTTGGCATCTTCGTGCCATAAGAAAATATTGAATGCTGGACTGTGCCACTCTCACACAGCCTCTTACGCTTACTGTTGCAATCCCCCCTTTTCAAATCATTTTACCATTATCAAATACCATTTCACATTTTTCCACTTTTCCATTTCCATTTCCATTCACATTTCCATTCACATATATCATTTCCATTTCCAATTATCATCACCATTAGAAATTATATACATCATAAGGCTTTGATTATGACTCAGACATCTCCTCTGTATTCAATGAAATCCATATGCCCTTATATACATAAAGTATTCCCTTTATTTTAGAAGTATTAAATACTATTCAATAATATTTATCAAATCACCATACTTAGGAAGAATATAATATTATAAATCATATAACTCTAGATAACAACTGATACCATTCCTTTATATAACTCTAGATAACAACTGATACCATTCATTTACATAACTATAGATAACAACTGATACCATTCCCTTTCATATCCCATTTTCCATAAATCATATTCGCTCCATTCATAATCATATCCACATTCATATTTCATAATTCATATCCACTTCTCTTTAATTCCCACTATCAGGGAAAAATAATTCATAGCAATATAGCAACCATAGAATAACTTATACATATTCCATGAAATCATATTATTGTGAAGATAAGTAGTTTTCCAAAATAAGGATAGAAGAAATCTTGCCTCGATCTCTGTATCCTGGCAGTATGGCTCGTGGCTCTCCCGAAGTTTCTATAAACACAAAAAGGACCGTCGTTAGAATACCACATCTCTTACTCACCTCACCCTTGTATAACAATACCCTTGACACTTTAATATATGTTTAACGTATCACTATTACCCCAAAGGTTCAAGAACTTAACCATTTATAAACTTAATCGAAGTTTCAGGGGTTTTCACCATTTCCCCTAACGATCACACTTAACTGTAAAAATTCTTATAAATTATAGATTTCGAATTTTACTACAAGGTCAACTGGTAATTCCTCTTTGACTACCCTACTGGAATATCCCAAAATTTTATAATTTTAAAAAATGTCTAAGTATGGTAGTTATAGTCTCAAAGTTGGTACAACTACGGTTTCTCGACTTTCGAACGTCTTTCACTAAAACTGACTTTTCTCCTAAACCGTTCATCAGATTTTAACGCACTTTATATCAAAATGATCTATGAACTATTCTCTATCTCATCATGGTCACAAGAGGGTCTGGACAGTAAGGTAACGTACGGGTATTGTGTCCAAAAACAGGGCAGTTTCTGATTCTAACGAAAATCGGACATTATAACGGCTATATTTTCATACTTTCCAAAATTCAACTCCTCCAAATCCATTCACCAATCACATATATCAATCCTACACCATGTGGTCATCATACCAACCATGGTTACAATCACAACCCACTTCCATATTTAACTTAAATCACTTACAAACACATATATCATCATGAATAATCACTTATCATAACCTTAATCACTAAACTTTCTATAATCCATCATATATTCAAAGTAATACTAAAGGGTCTTGAGATTTATACCTTCTTGAAGCTTTAATAACCCTTATCAAGCCTTGGGATATGCTTAATCAACCTTATACTAGCTTGGATCAACTAAAGAAACCATAAAAACAAAGTTAGTTTCTAAGGGTTACTATTCATCATCACTTTTGTAAAACTCATAACAACTCGAAAAATAAGAGTTTGGCTCTCAAATTTTTACCACATCTTGGCCTCTGTATAAGCTTTGATTTGAGCTATAGATCACCAAAAACAAAGCTTCCTAGCTATGGTTTTGAGCTCCATCTTTCCGCTGGACAGAAACTGGACAGATTGGGTTCTCCAACTTTGAGCATGGATTTGAATAGGCTATACTACTTGGATTGTCATAAAATTTTGTACGAATCTTCCCCATAGAGTGGAGAAGTTATGGTTAAAATTTGGTGATTTTATCATGGATAGAAATGGAGATATGAATTTTTCTTTGAGCTTGGTTCATGGTGGCAGTTTTGGAGAGATTGTGTTTTGCTTGCTTCTAACTTGGATAATGACCACAAATGTGATATCTATATCTTTAACACCTGTTAGGCAAGTAGTTTGTGGTGTGTTTGATGTCCACCAATGGGATTAAAACAATTGTTGATGATCTAATGGACCATTTGTCAAGCTAGAAACATGTTACTCCATTTTGTGTTATTTTACTTCCATGTCCTTAGCTTTTCAATATTCCTTCCACCACCACCCTTGCCCTTTGGCTTTCACCATAAGTTACTTTATAAATCATCTCTTTGATTAGTATTGGCCGAAATTGGGCTTTCCCCCTTGCTCTAGGGCTTTATGCAAGTTCTTTCGTCATTTCCTTCATCGAACGATTTCTGCGATCGTCTTAGTGGTTTTTCTCTTGTAAATCTCTTGAATATATTTTATCCTTTCCCACATCATATATTAATGTGTTAGGGTGATTCTAATCCTCAAGTAGGTATTAGATCAAATATCCTTGGTATATTCTCTTTTTCTCAGAAGTTTCTCTTCCGGTTATCTCTCGGGTTCTCAAGCATTCTCAGACTCGTTTAACAATCTGAATTCCCTTGGTAATTCCTTGACTTGATCACTCCTTGGTTTAACCTAATTTCACTATTTCCTCAAGATATAAACCCTTTAAAATTTCTATACTCCTTAATATCACATTCAATAGAGTCTCAATCGAAATCGAAAATCCTTAAAATCCACACTCAGGAATTTCTGAAATCCGTCATCGTTTCGAGTCACTTATTTTCATAGTACATCACTAATATGGTTTCCGATTATTCATTTTCCATTTCAAATCTAGGGTACTTACATACCCTTTCCCTAAATCATCAAAATTACTATTCATTTAGGCACTGTAGCGTTCTAAAAGTTAGGGTTATTACAGCGAAGGTGAGGACCCTTATCTTTTTTTTCATGAATTCGAGGAGGTTTGCGCATTGCAAAAACTCCGACATCTTTCCGAGGACTCCATTAGGCTAAGACTTATCGACTTCGCTTTAAAAGAAAATGCTAAAAAATGGTTACAGTCTACCCGTTAATTCTATTTCTACGTGGGAGGGATTTGTGGTCATCTTTCTTAAAAAATAATTTCCAAATCATAAGATTACGAGAATCACAAACGAAATAAATCAATTTCATCAAAAGGAAAACTAGTCTTTTTGGAAATATTTTGACTGTTTTAAAAATCTTTTGTTCCAATGTCCCCACCACGGAATGGAAAAATGGAGACTTTGTAAGATCGTTTACGAGGCCTTAGATAGTCCGACAACCGCGTTGTTAGAGTCTATGTGCCAAGGTAAATTCATGGAGAAAGATGAGGACGAAGGGTGGGCATTTTTTGAGGAATTAGTCGAGAAGACTATGTTGTGGGAGTCTACTAGGGAACCTCATAAGTCCAATTAGTCGTCTAGTACATCTAGGGGTTTGCATTCGATTGGGAATTCGATTGCAACCGATGCCAAATTAGCTACTCTAACTAGAAGACTCGAAGCCCTAGAAACTAGTAAGGACCCCTCACAAGTGTCTATGTGCTCAAATTATAATCAAGGTTTTTCGGACTTTCCCGGCTATGATCAAATTAATGCGGTGTTTCAACCAACCCCTAGGAATGATCCTTTTGCTCCTACTTACAATCCCGGGTGGAAGAATCACCCAAATTTCTCTTGGAACCCCAAAATTACCAATCTCGTCCACCTTTGTTTCAACCTTCTTTTCAAAGGCCCAATCAAAATTCTTACTCGACTCCAAACCAAGGTCCTTTTCCAAACCCGACTCAAAATCACGGTCCTTATCCGACTCAAGCAACCACCCACCCTCCCGGCTTTCATGAGTCGGATAAGAGAATTAATTCTTTGGAAAAGAGTCTTGATGCGCTTTTAAAATCAGCGACTAATTTGGCTCAATCTCAACAAACTTTCATGCAAACCATGACTCAAGATAGGCAAATTTTGAATTCTAGTACTCAAGCCATATCTAAGTTAGAGGTTTAAGTGAGCCAATTAGCCAACGCCATGTGTGAGCGAGAGAAGAACAAGTGCCCGAGTCAACCCGAGGCCAACCCTAAATTTCCCCTCAACCAAAGGCCTAATGAAAATGTAAACGCCATCATTTCTTTAAGGTCGGGGAATCATGTAACACCCCCAGATCCAGGGTCAGGGATCTGGTCGTTACGATCTCAATATTCATCCATAAACCAACATAATTTAAATTACAACCTTGTGACCCAAAACAATAACATAAAACACACCCGTTATAGTCTCAGAGATGAAATCAGAGTAACCATCAATATTCTTAATCACAAGTTTGAGTTCTTATAACCCAAAGAATTACAATTTTACCATTACATACTCTTTGCCATCCATTGGTATATGCCATATTATAAATACATTTGATACTCAAATGCTAACAACTAGCATACCAGAAGCTGCATCCTCAGCAATGGTAGCTATGACCTCAGCGGTTAATCTTCTGACGGCTGACACCTGCTTACGCTGAGTGCGCCTTACGAGGCTTTCTGATCTAGCTGTTGTTGTGATATAAATAAATAAAGCAAGGGTGAGCAATAGCCTACCAAAAGAATATAACTGAACAGTGATAACATATAATAGTTCAAAATATCTTTGAAACCATATGCCATGCATTAATAACTATAGTGCCAAGATAAGGTATGACATGAAGTCACAAGGTAACTCAAATTATTCTGTGGAATTATCTGCTATGTCAAAGATAAGCAAGATATTATCAATTTTTCATGGTAGAGGAACTTGGAGGAAGAATATTGCAATTCCATTTCAAACACTTTTCAAATCTGTCAACAATGATGATGTTGCAGAAAATTTCCAACATTGAGTGATGAACTAATACTGGAGTTTGACGCGCCAGGAGACATAGCATTTACACGATGATCAGTCGCATGTTATGCTCCCCACCTCTTGTTTACTACATGTAGAAGGAAGCACCGACGGATTTACTTGTCTACCGCCCTCTGGAACCCCCTCGGCCAATGGTTGGGCCATTTGCTGGACTGGCGCCACTGGGTCACTTACGCATCTCCTAGTTAATTTCACATCCATAACTTTGAAAGGTAAAGTTCGTCCCCCTTTCCCCAAGTATAATACTTGTTGATAATACTCCACAAAGTAGTCGTATCTAATTGGAAAGGAAAATTCACCAATATTTCCCAAGCTGCTGCTTGTTAATGGATACCAACTTGTTCCAACATTCTTACCCCTCGAATAATGAGTGGGTACACATAATTTCATGAATAATAGCAACCAAGTTGCGAGTGAAACGAATAATTTATGACCGGGCAGTCACAAGATAAATAGCATTTCTCAAGTAAGGTTCCCTTATAATATAATCGAAGGAAGAATGGAATTACTGAGAACCTTCCTTGATAATATAATAATATTAATAAGACTCTGTAATAGTTTATATAATATTCGAAGGTCGATGATACTATGTGAATGAAGTAACTCATCTTTGAAACGAGTTCGAAGAATTAAATAAATATTCCAAGAATATTTATTAAGTCACAGATATTGGAAAAGTGTTGCTCGGAGTAATCTTTGAATAAATTTTCAGAATAATATTCATTGAACGAATAATGAATATTCAAATTAATAATAATATTTATTGTTGAAATAATCATCAAATGGATATTTGAGATAATATTCATTGAATCGATAATGAATATTCAACTCAAGAAGGATACTTATTGATGAAATAATTATCGACTGAATATTTGAGACAATATCCATTGAATAAATAATGAATATTCAACTTAATAATATTTATCGAAGAAATAATTATCGAATGAATATTTGAAATTAAGTTCAATAATTGAATCGACTTTAAATGAATGTCGAAGATAATATTTATCGTCTTAAGGGATTATTCCAAATAATATTTATCGAATAACTGGAGTTCGAATCAATTTGAAACTAATATTTATAAAATAAATAGAGATTGAATGAATATTCGAAATAATATTCATTTAAATAAATAAGGCTCGAATGAATATTAAAATAATATTCATTAATAAATAAACTCGAATGAATATTCAAAATAATATCTATTGAGTAAATAAGAATGAATATTCTTTAAGTAAATAACTTAACTGAGGGTTCGAATTAATATTTGAATATTAAATCAACCTTAGATGAATATTAAAGATAATGTTCATCGAATAAATAAATATCTGATGAATAATCCGAACTATATTTATCAAATAATCTCAAGGAATATTCCAATAATATTCGCCAGATAATAAATGGAAAATATTTACTTAAATATTTTCCTCTGAAAATAATATCAATATATCAAGGAATATCGACTCCCGGTCTACAATCAAAGAATGAGATTCAACTACCCTTCGCTTAAGGGTCTTAGTAATTTCCAGCTTATAACTGATATATTATCTATCTAGCTTATAAGCCAACAATAATTCAGGGAACAAGTATATCAATATTACTTTTGAAAGTAGGCATGCATGCTATGGCATATGTATAACAGAAACCATATATAGATATTCACAACAACAGCCTTTAAAAAGGATTTGAAACTTGCCTGGTAATCCCGTAGGTGTAGTGTGCCTCGGTTCAATCCGGTGATCTATAAATAGTCACAATATCCGAGTTTAATCACTTTAACACTTCGAAAGGCTAAGCATATAATTAACTTAGGCCACAACACGTTTTCAAATTAGCCCGTTAGGCATCCCCTAACATAACTCTTATTAACACCGTTATAATCCGACACTCGTCCGTTAGCAAGGCATGTCATTGCACTTATACTTTGTAGGCACTTAAGTCATATAAGTCCTAGTGTCGGTCGTTTACTTGAAAAGATTACGCCTCGAGATTTATTATCCGTTTTCTAAGTGATTTTCCAAAGTTATAACCAAGTGTACCTTTAAGGGGTTCGTTCTCGCTTAACCTCGATTCGAATATTTTTATAAAATCGGAAAACAATCCGTTTGACATGTGGTTTTCTCTCACACCTTCCTTTTTATCTCTAGTATTTAATTACCATGATTCGTCACTGCATAACTCATTTTAAGAAGGTTTAATTTCAGTTACGAACTTGCTTTTACGGTTTCAAACCGCTTTTACGATTTTAACCATAACTCCTAAACCGTAAGTCCGTTTCACATGAGCCTTATATCAAAACGAAGCTTATAACATACTCTAACTTATCATGGCAGAACAAGAAGCTAAACAGTGAGTTAAAGCTACTGTAAAATTCGTTTTCTTAAGGTGAACGAAATTTCGGCATTATGACGGCTATAAATCGAACGTTTCCAAAATTACTACAATTAAACCAAGCCACACCGGGCATCCAAACAACTTATACACATGTTACACATCGCAAACAGCCCCAAGAACCTCATACTTCACCATCATAATCATTATGATACTAAGATCACTAAACCACTAGCTAATCATGCTTATAACATTAACATAATCATAACTAAGCTAGATCCATCAAGAACATGCATAAATCTCAAAGTTTGTTTGTTTCGTGGTGTTTGCAGGTACTCAAAAACTTGTTATACTATTTTTACGCAAGCGCACGTAGTCACAAGTAATATCAATTAAGTTTGTTCCACAGAGATCTGGTTATGGTTCTATTCAGTAGATATGCCTATGCAACAATGTATGGTTTTAATTCACTGCTAAGAAAAGTAACAAATTGGGTTTGATTATCTAATTTATACTAAGATGCAAGAATTAAATTAAGAATTGACTAATTAACAAGAATTAGAATCGAATTACTTATATGAGAATAAACATGGGATCCTAACTTCATTAAATACTTCCCTTAGATCTGACGCCTTTAATCACTATGTGCAATGGTTTTGATATCTGATCGGATAACACGAAACAAGTATACGCTACCTGTCAGCATACGTATACCAAACTAAACATACATCCACAAAAGAGATAGAAGATGAATAGACACCAATTATGCTTAGACCCTATATGTCTATAGAATTTGAAAACATAACGGTTGAAGAACAAGTTATCCATTAAGATCACACAGGGTAGTATAAGTATTTTCATCTCACACCACAAATCATATTGATAAACAATTATGAACCTATGCTAGCATGGCAAGTTCTAAATCTCAAGATCCACTTTCACTTCACAAAAGATAAACAAATTAGATGTTCGCGACGCATCTATCTATTAAGCATAACCATACGAGGATATCAATTATACACCACACACAGATCTTTAAAGCATCAAGATACTAAGTTCCATAAATAAATCCGTTAGAATCCCATGACAACGATTAGCTCATAATTGAACCGTTCATCGTCATGGGAATTGATGAAAATATGATAACTAACAAGATATGGAAGAAAGAAGTAATAATATTATAAAAACTAAGAGTTGAGAAAACAAATCTATAATCCAACGTATACAAAAGATGAAGTAGATCTAGATCCTTGCTTGTCACCGAGCGTTGAATCCTTCTCTCCTTTTCTCCCTTGTAGATCTGAGCTGGTTACAATAATAAAACTATGATAATGTGTATATCTCTATTACAATGGTAGGATGTGTTTAAATAGGCTCTAAAAGTCTTGCCCAGCAAGAAAATACCAAATCAGAATTATAATAGAATTTCTGCAAGATACGTTTCCTAAACTGATTCTGTTTTTTTAAGGAAAATTCGTGGCTGACTTTTCTTCAGTTTTTCTGGAACGTTCCAAACGTAATTGGACCTCTGGACCACCTTAGAATGATAGAGAATCTCGTTATCTTCGCGTGGACTGCTTACGGGCTGAAAATAGACTTATAGAACTCAAGATATGGCCCAAACAGTGAATCTCACGCGTGCAGCCCAATAAATCCGAATTTGAATAAATTAAATCTCCAAAAACGACAAAAACATCCACCATAATCAACATCCTTGTAAATCTGCACAACTAAACAAAACACATCAAAACTACAAGAAACTTGAGCCCAAGACAATCAATTTAAGCCGATTTAGAACGTTTCAAGTGGATATAAAATCCACTTATCACAAGAGCTAGGGTTCTTAAAGATTATACCTTCCTTGGAGTATGCTACAACCTTAATAAGCCTTGTATAATCCTTGTATACCTTTAACCAAGCTTAGATCATCCAAGAAATCAAGAAAATCAAAGTTAGTTTCTAAGAGTTACTATTCATCATTACTTTTGTAAAAATCATAGAAAATCGAAAAATAAAAAATTGACTCTCAAATTTTTACCACATCTTGGCCTCTTCATAAGCTTTGTTTTGAGTCCTAGATAATAAAATTTGAAGCTTCCTAGCTATGGTTTTGAGCCCTCTATCTCCACTGGACAGAAACTGGTCAGATTTGTTTCCCCAACTTTGAGCATGGATTTGACTATGCTACACTCATTAGAATGCCATAAAATTTTGAGCGAATATTGACCATGGAGTGGAGAGGCTTTGGTTAAAATTTAGTGATTTTATCATGTATATAAATGGAGATATGAATTTTTATTTCTCCCTTGTTTCTGCTGGACAGTTTGGTTGTTCTTGAGAGAATTTGATATTTTGTTGTGTTGGTTGCTTCCAATAATGCATAAAGTGACTTGTTTTAGATAATATCTCATCCATGCTACTTTATTAAAGTGATGATGCAAGTAATGATGTCAAATGGAGGGACAAGTGTTGAATTGTTGCGGTGGAAAGGAAATGGATGCTAAGTACTTGTTTGTTTCTAAGTATTCTAGATAGTAATGCAACTAGCTAGTTCCTAGATATTTTCCTTGATAGCACATGCATGAATCTTGTTCTTTGCTTGCTCTTTTGTTCATTTATTGCTCAATTCATTGATCGTTCGGAGGAATAACTCAATCGTTTCTAGTTAGGGTTTTTACCGGAAACCTTCGTAATAATAATACTTCCATTCTCATTCTTCCTTTATAATCCTTGAATTTAAATTCCTCAAATCTCATTATTACATCCTTAAATCCTTCATTGTCCAGGGAAATCTCGGAGAAAATAAAAGTGCTAATTTTCTGAATCCGATATCGTTTACATACACTTATTTCGCCCCTGGATCATGAATACGAACTCAGAAATCCGTTCTGAATACTTCTATAAAGCGTCGTCTAATAAAATTCTTATTTCCACCAAAAACACTATTCATCCCTTATTCTCTTTTATTCCTTATATATATTGTAAAAATGTCCTTGTTCTCTTTCGAGCGTTCCTTATCTCTTTTACGGAACCACTGGACTAACAACAAATATCGATTTGGATGACAGGAGCAAAACTCTCCTCTTTGGAATTACCATATCTTACTTTCTTAGGAGATAGATTATTCTAATCTAAGTTGTCAACCAATTGCATTGCTCATGGCATATAAACATTGGAATCCGAATCCATTCCATATTCGTTCATTAGAACCGCTGTTACATCGTAGTCGTAATCACTATTCATTTCTACATTAATACATAATAAAAGTTTTAATTGTACCGAAAATCTGGGTTCTTACAGTCTCCCCTCCTTAAAATGATTCCGTCCCGGAATCAGTCTGAGAACAAATGGGGGTACTTTTCTAGCATCGCGCTTTCCAATTCCCAAGTTGATTCTTCCACATTGTGTTTTTGCCACAAGACTCTGACTAGCTTGATGACCTTGTTTCGGAGCACTTGCTCTTCTCGATTTATGATTTTCGCAGGCTGCTCCACATAGTTTAGGTCTAGTTGCATGTCTACGTGCTCATATTCTATTATATACTTAACATCCGGGTTATACTTCCTTAACATCGAAACATGGAACACATTGTGCGCTTGTTGCAGATTTGGGGTAATGCTAGTTCGTAAGCTAGTTCCCCGATCCATCCATAATTATTCCAATCCTTTTACAGCACATCTCACCAGTGCTACAATACTCCTCTTATCCTTTTTCGTCAACTTTGCTACTTTTCGTACAACACACTATCCGGGCTATGCCCTTAGCCAATCATATATTATTAACCTTATCGGTATCTGCATTGACTTTGGTATCACTATCGCGCTGCGAATTCGGAGATAACCTCACTCGTACTATGCATTTCCTGATCGCTTTAATCTTCGCAATCTCGATCAATATATATAAATAGAAGAATTTATTGAGAGATCACTATGATCAATGAACATTTGTCATATTGCATAGTTAGTACAGAAGGGGGCCAGCCTTTAGTACTTGACAAGCAATTAAACAAGTTTTGGTATTCCACTTAGACTTCTATCACACAGACAGATAGTCACGTAGTTGTACCTCCCCTTCTTAAAGGGTTGTTCTTCTCAATTTAAAAAGAAGATGAATAAAAGGGAAGAAAAGAAAGCATTTCAAAGGATTATAGAAAATTTTCATGATTGCAAAATATTATACTTAGGCTTTACCTCTGAACTATAGAGGTTCATTAGAGAAGAAAAAAAAAATCGTAATCGTATCAAATACTAATTTATCGTAATTTCACGTGTCAACATATCCTTGCTGCTCTGTCCATCATTCTATGGACTTATACTCTTGTTCGATCTTAGCAACACTCATTTTTGGAAAATCCTTCAACCTCTCAGGTTAAATCTTGGATTTCTCGCTTGACATTATTATTACTGACATTCCACGCCACACTACTATCTCTTTCATATTCATAATACTAACACTATCAGGTCGTCATCCCGAGAGTTCGCTAGAAAACCCATTCATCAATCTATTCATAACATTCCTTACCTCACATTCCATAATTATTTTCCCAATCTTTTCTTTATCAATCACATCCTTCTCGTTTTCTGATTCTTATTCATTTCTGTAAGGCATCCTTTGTACTTGACACCTTCTTATTGGTATCCCGTCACCTTTTATTCGATAAGCATCACATCTTTGGGGTCAAACTTTCCTTTGTTCATCCATCTAAATTCTCAATTTCTCGATCCATGTATCTCCTTATTAATTAATCAGTCTATTCCAAAATTCCTCGAGTTCTCTCTACTCAAAGACGGTTAATCTGTATGTCATTTATGCTTTCAATTTCAACTTTCTGTTTATCAAATAGCTTGCCATGTCAATTTCATACTTTTCTTACTTCATTGCTGGGGTTTCTCAGGAGTCCGCTTATTTAACTCCCTTATTGATCCTCAACTCTATTTCATTTATATTAACCGTCTTGTTTCTATTTCGACTATAATCTCCTTATGAGCCTTCATAGAATTCTCATTTATTTTAAACATCATATCATTCCAATTTATACACTCCGAAATAAATCTTGCCGATTTCTCTAACTTAGATCCAATATAATCTATTCCTGCCAAACTTGCCTCTTAGCATTATGAATCTCCAACCTCATATTCTCTATCTTGTTTGCGCAAAAATACACAAACATAAACTTGTTTGTCATTCATCAACATGCCATTTAGCTTATCAATAGCAGCACTATCTCTTTGCGTTGTCATCGCATTTCTTAGAAGAATTGCCACTACATTAATGTAGCCCTTTGTTGAATCACCATCGTTTACTGTTTACGTAGTGATTTAATAGCTAATCATACGGGTTCCCTAATTGTCAGATCCAAATCCTCAAGGAAGACAAAATAATTACTATCCCCTATCCGTAAGGAATACTTCCTGAACTTGGCGTAGATAATACAAGAAACAAATAAAATCGCAGCTATGATAGGTCGATCAAATTATTAATCTTATATCTTCAGTAGAAGGCTGGAAGCTTAACGGTTTACTTAATCAAATTTGTATCATGGTCCGGGTTTACCTCAAAATAGGACCTCCTAATGCAGGTAATATGCTTAAAACGACATCAGGAATCGAATGTTTATTTAAACTTTTCTTATGGTTGGCTCTTGCATCAATATCAGAAGGAATATAAGATCTACCACATTATGACCTCCAAGGTCCTCAATATCATTATGTTTCTTTGGTATGAGCATCTATAATTACTCCTCTATACTCAAAGTGTCGGCCACCTCATTGGCCTTTCCTGATAATAATAGTTCCTTGCAATCAACGTTTTTCTAGATTTATTTCAACTCACATTTTTCTATCTCATTCTCATCACTGTTGAGTGATAGTATTCTTCCTTAAACTCTGCTTAAGGAGGAAATATATCATTCTTTTTCCATAAGTCATTGCTTCCACCTTCCCGTGTGAACTTTATCACAATTACTCCCAATCATACCTAGGATATTTCTTCTCTTAGTTCTTTCTGGTTTTAGGATAATCTCAACCCTTATTGGTTCAATCCAATCTATATCATCTGAATTCACAATGCCTTTATTAGGGGTAATGCCATTCTTTGGGCATCCCCAGGGTTTGTTTAATCTATGGATGTTCTATCCTCAATTCTATTTTCAAGGAATACTCACATCCTGAAATTGGCAATCAAATCATATCTTCTTAATAAGGGTCTTTTTCCAATCATTCTCATCTTGGTAATCTATAGGTAGCTTAACGCTAACCTCTTCTTTCGAACGGATGCCAGTCTACATGGCCTTCTAAAGACAAAATATGTCTATCTATCTTTCTTACAGAATTTGGTAATGGTAGCAAGGATGTTCTGGAAGATATTGGTCGAGTTCAACGTGAATCTCTTAGTACCTATTGGTTTTATCAAAGATATTAGCTTCAGACAAAATTTTGGTATCATGCCGAACAAGCTTTGACCATTTCTATATACTTAGATCGATCATTTACCTTAGTCATTATGCACCCATGGTGTTTTTAAAATCCTGTCATCATGTATCTCAATTTACTTCTCTTCTCTTTCTAGTTCATAAACTGGTTAATCATATACACATGCATCACTTCACTTCACATCCACAAGCTCTCGCGGTCGGCGCTTGGATAAAATCAACCCCCGCTTTGACCTGACATGGCTGGTTTAGTCACTTAATAATCCTTTGTGACATGGCTCCAACTGGCCATACTAGAATATGTGAGTTTAGGGGTTAGCATATAGCATTACTTTCCTAGCAGTAGATGGTAGGGTGTCTCCCTCGTCCCTAGCGAATATAATATATCTGGGATAGGTTACGCTTATCGATATGCTCTTTCTCACGTACTCTTAAACTCCTTCTAATCTTTTCAACTATTATTATCAATTCCACGTGCCACATAAGCTTAACACTTCTGGCATGACAGCCTTTTCATTTAAGTCAATCCCGGAATTTCTCAGTCCATTTTGGCCCTAAATTACCTTACCCAATCCACAGGGTTCGCTCCAGTTTCCACTTTCTTTAGTGACGTCTTCTGATAATCAGAAAGACAAGGTTTTCCAAAGTTCGTTATAGTTCTTTCCAGTACTAGGAAAATTTTTGGTCAATCTATTTCCCCACTGGTAACACCAAGAAGATAAATTTCGGAACCTGAAAAATAGTTCTAGGCACATCCAAGTAGGTAGAATCATAAGTCGTTATAATAACGGAATGATTGACGTAACATTGGGAGTCTCATCGCTGGAAGGGAACCAATATATGAATCCATAGAAGGAAATCAAAAGTTTTAAACTGCAAGATGCCACATCTTTCTGATATCTATTCACCCTAATAGTCGATGCATCCAAATATCAGTCTGCCTACCCACTAGTCTCAAAAGGAACACTACCGTCGGAGTTAGTCGTTCCACAAAAATTGGCACCACCGAGGCCATCCAAATCTGGTGAACTGTGCTGTCCGAATGCATTCGCAGTTACTCTGCCATGCTGTACAAGCACAGCACCTAAACCCATACGAGAGGCATCACAATATATCACAAAATTTTCCTTCTTCCATTAGGTAACGCCAATGCTGGATCGTCACCAATTTCATCTTTAGCTCCAGGAAGATTTTCTCACATTTTCCTATCCATTCAAACTTCTTAGTCCTTTGTTGGTGTGGTTGGCCTTTCTCAATTGAAACTACATTTAAATCAGCGAGGTCAACCAACACTACTTGCTATTGATCGCATATCCTAATAACTGAACCTCATTTTGCCAGAATTCATACTTCGAGATCTTGGCAAACACTTGCTTCTCCAAGTTTCATCTAAAAACATCCTCAATCACATCTTAACCACTGATCGCCTTACTTGATCCATTTACGATTCAGTGTCAGAATAAACTTAAGGTAACTACTATAATCCATTCAAGGAAAAGAAGAAATTTAATAATCTTCTGATTCACAGGCATCTAATGCTTCTGGTTCATCATTCCATTGAGTTAAAATAACCCTACACTTAGTCTCTGACAATAGTCTTGTTACTAGGTTATCATAGACTCACTAGTCTTTTCCTCTTGTAGGTTCTGAGATCATCGTCTCGCGTACTACTTTTTTATATAACTTTAACCAATCATGCATTCACTTTCCAATGTCTTTATTTTCTAAGTTGATCCATTCATAAAATGGACATTTCTCTGAATAAAACCACCTCATCAATCTCAATTTGACTTCATAAATTATAACCTATGGGATCTGCCTTCTTATGGTGAATTACCATTAATAATATTCACATTATTCCATTCATCACATGGTAGGGCACTTATTGTCTCTATCTCAATTGTTCCTGGGACTCTATTCCCGTCATAGACCGATGTCTTTGATAATCATGCATCATTCTTATTCCTTTCCTATTAATCTGAAAGTCTCTAAGGATTCTTATCTATCTTCATATAAGATCTCAAGTAATTCCTCAAATCCGTCTTACTTGCTGGTACTTCGTCCGGAAGTCCGGCTATGAATCCAATATGCTTTACTTCTTTTAATAATGTCTCAGTTCTTTACACTCACTTCTCTGAGCACAATACCTTTAACCCTCACAGTCTCTCTGGCTGCAGCCCTCATATCCTCAAGGGTAAACTCCTTATTCCTAACATGATTCTCCTCTTTAGCTGAACCCTCCTCCGGGTCTTCAATAGGGTATTCTATTGAATCAATCAAGCCGATCGCCAACATATAATAAGCATCACCGTGCTGCTGCTCGCCCACCTCAAGGTCTGTCGCCTTACTAGTCGATACGGGAACGAGCTAAGTTACTATCATGATACTTTAGAGTTCCCCTAAGGGTTTTATATGTCAGTACTACATTAAGTAGTCCGACTATGAACTTGGCAAGAGTTCTTATTATCTTAATGAATTTATTGTTTTAACGTCGCGTCATCTCTGGGATTTATAACGCTCTCTCTGATACCATTTCTGTAACACCCCCAGATCCAGGGTCAGGGATCTGGTCGTTACGGTCTCAATATCCATCCATAAACCAACATAATTTAAATTACAACCTTGTGACCCAAAACAATAACATAAAACACACCCGTTATAGTCTCAGAGATGAAATCAGAGTAACCATCAATATTCTTAATCACAAGTTTGAGTTCTTACAACCCAAAGAATTACAATTTTACCATTACATACTCTTTGCCATCCATTGGTATATGCCATATTATAAATACATTTGATACTCAAATGCTAACAACTAGCCTACCAGAAGTTGCATCCTCAGCAATGGTAGCTATGACCTCAGCGGTTAATCTTCTGACGGCTGACACCTGCTTACGCTGAGTGCGCCTTACGCGGCTTTCTGATCTAGCTGTTGTTGTGATATAAATAAATAAAGCAAGGGTGAGGAATAGCCTACCAAAAGAATATAACTGAACAGTGATAACATATAACAGTTCAAAATATCTTTGAAACCATATGCCATGCATTAATAACTATAGTGCCAAGATAAGGTATGACATGAAGTCACAAGGTAACTCAAATTATTCTATGGAATTATCTGCTATGTCAAAGATAAGCAAGATATTATCAATTTTTCATGGTAGAGGAACTTGCAGGAAGAATATTGCAATTCCATTTCAAACACTTTTCAAATCTGTCAACAATGATGATGTTGCAAAAAATTTCCAACATTGAGTGATGAACTAATACTGGAGTTTGACGCGCCAGGAGACATAGCATTTACACGATGATCAGTCGCATGTTATGCTCCCCACCTCTTGTTTACTACATGTAGAAGGAAGCACCGACGGATTTACTTGTCTACCGCCCTCTGGAACCCCCTCGGCCAATGGTTGGGCCATTTGCTGGACCGGCGCCACTGGGTCACTTACGCATCTCCTAGTTCATTTCACATCCATAACTTTGAAACGTAAAGTTCGTCCCCCTTTCCCCAAGTATAATACTTGTTGATAATACTCCACAAAGTAGTTGTATCTAATTGGAAAGGAAAATTCACCAATATTTCCCAAGCTGCTGCTTGTTAATGGATACCAACTTGTTCCAACATTCCTACCCCTCGAATAATGAGTGGGTACACATAATTCCATGAATAATAGCAACCAAGTTGCGAGTGAAACGAATAATTTATGACCGGGTAGTCACAAGATAAATAACATTTCTCAAGTAAGGTTCCCTTATAATAGAATCGAAGGAAGAATGGAATTACTGAGAACCTTCCTTGATAATATAATAATATTAATAAGACTCTGTAATAGTTTATATAATGTTCGAAGGTCGATGATACTATGTGAATGAAGTAACTCATCTTTGAAACGAGTTCGAAGAATTAAATAAATATTCCAAGAATATTTACTAAGTCACAGATATTGGAAAAGTGTTGCTCGGAGTAATCTTTGAATAAATATTCAGAATAATATTCATTGAACGAATAATGAATATTCAAAATAATAATAATATTTATTGATGAAATAATCATCAAATGGATATTTGAGATAATATTCATTGAATCGATAATGAATATTCAACTCAAGAAGGATACTTATTGATGAAATAATTATCGACTGAATATTTGAGACAATATCCATTGAATAAATAATGAATATTCAACTTAATAATATTTATCGAAGAAATAATTATCGAATGAATATTTGAAATTATGTTCAATAATTGAATCGACTTTAAATGAATGTCGAAGATAATATTTATCGTCTTAAGGGAATATTCCAAATAATATTTATCGAATAACTGGAGTTCGAATCAATGTGAAACTAATATTTATAAAATAAATAGAGATTGAATGAATATTCGAAATAATATTCATTTAAATAAATAAGGCTCGAATGAATATTAAAATAATATTCATTAATAAATAAACTCGAATGAATATTCAAAATAATATCTATTGAGTAAATAAGAATGAATATTCTTTAAGTAAATAACTTAACTGAGGGTTCGAATTAATATTCGAATATTAAATCAACCTTAGATGAATATTAAAGATAATGTTCATCGAATAAATAAATATCTGATGAATAATCCGAACTATATTTATCAAATAATCTCAAGGAATATTCCAATAATATTCGCCAGATAATAAATGGAAAATATTTACTTAAATATTTTCCTCTGAAAATAATATCAATATATCAAGGAATATCGACTCCCGGTCTACAATCAAAGAATGAGATTCAACTACCCTTCGCTTAAGGGTCTTAGTAATTTCCAGCTTATAACTGATATATTATCTATCTAGCTTATAAGCCAACAATAATTCAGGGAACAAGTATATCAATATGACTTTTGAAAGTAGGCATGCATGCTATGGCATATGTATAACAGAAACAAAATATAGATATTCACAACAACAGCCTTTAAAAAGGATTTGAAACTTGCCTGGTAATCCCGTAGGTGTAGTGTGCCTCGGTTCAATCCGGTGATCTATAAATAGTCACAATATCCGAGGTTAATCACTTTAACACTTCAAAAGGCTAAGTATATAATTAACTTAGGCCACAACACGTTTTCAAATTAGCCCGTTAGGCATCCCCTAACATAACTCTTATTAACACCGTTATAATCCGACACTCGTCCGTTAGCAAGGCATGTCATTGCACTTATACTTTGTAGGTACTTAAGTCATATAAGTCCTAGTGTCGGTCGTTTACTTGAAAAGATTACGCCTCGAGATTTATTATCCGTTTTCTAAGTGATTTTCCAAAGTTATAACCAAGTGTACCTTTAAGGGGTTCGTTCTCGCTTAACCTCGATTCGAATATTTTTATAAAATCGGAAAACAATCCGTTTGACATGTGGTTTTCTCTCACACCTTCCTTTTTATCTCTAGTATTTAATTACCATGATTCGTCACTGCATAACTCATTTTAAGAAGGTTTAATTTCAGTTACGAACTTGATTTTACGGTTTCGAACCGCTTTTACGATTTTAACCATAACTCCTAAAGCGTAATTCCGTTTCACATGAGCCTTATATCAAAACGAAGCTTATAACATACTCTAACTTATCATGGTAGAACACGAAGCTAAACAGTGAGTTAAAGCTACTGTCAAATTCGTTTTCTTAAGGTGAACGAAATTTCGGCATTATGACGGCTATAAATCGAACGTTTCCAAAATTACTACAATTAAACCAAGCCACACCGGGCATCCAAACAACTTATACACATGTTACTCATCGCAAACAGCCCCAAGAACCTCATACTTCACCATCATAATCATTATGATACTAAGATCACTAAACCACTAGCTAATCATGCTTATAACATTAACATAATCATAACTAAGCTAGATCCATCAAGAACATGCATAAATCTCAAACAAGAGCTAGGGTTCTTAAAGATTATACCTTCCTTGGAGTATGCTACAACCTTAATAAGCCTTGTATAATCCTTGTATACCCTTAACTATGCTTAGATCATCCAAGAAATTAAGAAAATCAAAGTTAGTTTCTAAGAGTTACTATTCATCATTACTTTTGTAAAAATCATAGAAATAGAAAAATAAAAATTTGACTCTCAAAATTTTACCACATCTTGGCCTCTTCATAAGCTTTGTTTTGAGTCCTAGATAATCAAATTTGAAGCTTCCTAGCTATGGTTTTGAGCCCTCTATCTCCACTGGACAGATTTGTTTCCCCAACTTTGAGCATCGATTTGACTAGGCTACACTCATTGGACCATGGAGTGGAGAGGCTTTGGTTAAAATTTGGTGATTTTATCATGGATATAAATGGAGATATGAATTTTTCTTTCTCCCTTGTTTCTGCTGGACAGTTTGGTTGTTCTTGAGAGAATTTGATATTTTGTTGTGTTGGTTGCTTCCAATAATGCATAAAGTGACTTGTTGTAGATAATATCTCATCCATGCTACTTTATTAAAGTGATGATGCAAGGAATGATGTCAAATGGAGGGACAAGTGTTGAATTATTGTGGTGGAAAGGAAATGGATGCTAAGTACTTGTTTGTTTCTAAGTATTCTAGTTAGTAATGCAACTAGCTAGTTCCTAGATATTTTCCTTGATAGCACATGCATGAATCTTGTTCCTTGCTTGCTCTTTTGTTCATTTATTGCTCAATTCATTGATCGTTCGGAGGAATAACTCAATCGTTTCTAGTTAGGGTTTTTACCGGAAATCTTCGTAATAATAATACTTCCATTCTCATTCTTCCTTTATAATCCTTGAATTTAAATTCCTCAAATCTCATTATTACATCCTTAAATCCTTCAGTGTCCACGGAAATCTCGGAGAAAATAAAAGTGCTAATTTTCTGAATCCGATATCGTTTACATACACTTATTTCGCCCCTGGATCATGAATACGAACTCAGAAATCCGTTCTGAATACTTCTATAAAGCGTCGTCTAATAAAATTCTTATTTCCACCAAAAACACTATTCATCCCTTATTCTCTTTTATTCCTTATATATATTGTAAAAATGTCCTTGTTCTCTTTCGAGCGTTCCTTATCTCTTTTACGGAACCACTGGACTAACAACAAATATCGATTTGGATGACAGGAGCAAAACTCTCCTCTTTGGAATTACCATATCTTACTTTCTTAGGAGATAGATTATTCTAGTCTAAGTTGTCAACCAATTGCATTGCTCATGGCATATAAACATTGGAATCCGAATCCATTCTATATTCGTTCATTAGAACCGCTGTTACATCGTAGTCGTAATCACTATTCATTTCTACATTAATACATAATAAAAGTTTTAATTGTACCAAAAATCCGGGTTCTTACAAATCATGTCGATAATCAAGTAGGTGTCGAGTCTCCCGAAGAGGAAGAAGAAGAGGAATCGAACTCTGAACCTAATCTTTCACTAAATTAAACGGAGAATCCCGAGAACTCTAAGTTTGTTGTTTCACCTATCAAACAACCTTCCTCTAGCGAGCCTTCATCATCTAGAACACCACCTTCACCTAGTGAGCCTCCGTTTTTGAGCAAACAACCTTCAATATCTATTCCCGAAGAACCTAGCGAACGAGTCTTTAAGCCAAAAGCTCCTTATCCTCAACGACTCATTTCGAACAAACAATCGGCTCAAATGGACCAAGTTTTGGAAATTTTCAAACAAGTCAAGATAAACATTCCTATTTTAGATGCCATTCAACAGGTTCCTTCTTATGCCAAGTGTCTAAAAGATTTATGTTCTCACAAACGTTCTACCCAAGTCCCTAAGAAAGCCTTTTTGACCTCTCATGTTAGTTCAATTCTCTCGAATCAAATTCCCGTGAAATATAAGGACCCCGGTTTTCCTACAATTTCATGTGTCATAGGCAATACTTTTATGGACAAGGCGTTACTTGACTTAGGCGCTAGTGTGAATCTCCTTCCATTTTCGGTCTATCAAGCCCTAGGTTTAGGCGAACTTAAAAAGACGAACATGACAATTCAGTTAGCCGATCGTTCTGTCAAAATGCCTAAGGGAATAATTGAAGATGTGCTAATTAAGGTTGGTGAATTCATCTTTACGGTTGATTTTGTTGTCCTCGAGACTCAACCCGTCACGAATCCTAAAAACCAAATCCCGATCATTCTAGGAAGACCTTTTCTTGCTACATCCAATGCCTTGATTAATTGTAGGGATGGTTCGATGAAACTCACTTTTGGTAATATGACCATTAACCTTAACATCTTTAATGTCGGAAAAGAACCCAATGAGCTTTATGAACAATCAATAGGGGTTAATCTTGTTGATGACATTGTTAATTGGTCAAACCTTGAGGATAGTGAGATTGAGTCTCTTCTTGTTGAGGATTTTCAAATGAATCACGAAACCAATCGAGAGCTTCATGAGTCGTATAGGGATATGACCTCGGAAGAGATGTTGAGAGAGTTGGATGGTGTGACTCAATTTAAACCCTTTTTGTGTCGTTTGTAATGTTGAATAAGTAAGGGTATCGTTCAACGTCAAGGACTAAGGGTTCACTTTAACTTATATTTTGTCAAATTCAAAATGAGTTTGTTTTGTAAATATCGTATTAATTAAACTAAGTACGAAGCAAGCAAAATTCTCTTGTAAACAATTAAGGAAGCACGTTGGAAAGCATGTTAATCCACCACTAAACTCATGACATAATTCTAAAATTCTTGCAATATGCTTTGAAAGATACTTATAGAGAACTTGCCATGGACCACATAGAAACAAGCTCTGCTATTCGTATAGCCCCATGGACCACATAGAAAGGTTAAAACGAATTACACACTGATACAATTAATCCCATGGACCACATAGAAAGATTAATTGACTTTACAGATAAATCTATCATATAACCTAATTGGATGTCCACATACCATGGTCAATTCAAGATTATCTATAAGCATTGAAGCATGTATAAGCACAATCAAGCACATATCTCCGAAAATCAAAACATAATTGTCATTAAGTTTAGGGCTTCAAAACAGCCCTCCAACAATAAGGTTTAGCCTACCATTGTCATGGTAAAATACATAAAAGTCATAAAGAGATAGAATACAATACTAAGCAGAGATGTAGAAAAGAAATCCCTATGGAAATTCACAAGCATACACTCTTCTCCTTGCAATCTTCTTCTCTTCTCCTTGGTGGCTCCTCAATGAAAAGTACGTAAGTAATATCTCTCTCACAAAAAAAATCTAATACAAAAGTGTATTTTTATTTTTATTGTTCCAAGGAATACATGGCTTTCCAAAATTGAAAAGGTTTCTAAAAGTCAAAATTCGTAGTTGACTCTTCTCTGCTGTTTCTGGACTGCTTCAGTTGGACTTTGATATCTGGTCCACTCTAGAATGAAAGAAAATCTCGTTATCTTCGCGTGGACTATTTACTCGCCGAAATCCGATCTGTAGAACTCAAGATACGGCCCAAACAATGTGTAATGCGCGAGTAGTCCATTAAATCCGATTTTTCTTCTAATTCAACTCCAATCCTTTCCAATTTAGAATTCCTTGCTTCCTACAATAAAATATTATAAACTAATTAATAAAGATCCAATTAAATGCAAAATATAATTAAGATGGGAATAAAAATCATCTAAAATACATATAAAAATGTACTCTATCAAATATCCCAACACTTAGCATTTTGCACGTCCTCGGGCAAATAAAAGAAATAAAACTGATCCTAACTAACTAACATCACTTTCGTAGATGACACGATTGCATTGAGCATATGCAACAAGCCGTTAAACCCCTAGGTAGCCCTAGTAGGACGAGTGTTGTCTCGTGAGGATTTATAGAAGATATACCCAAAAAATCAAATATTTTCAATCACCAAGTCTTAAACACGCAACAATTCATAGTACTCCACATATGCAAACCTCAATAACACAACAATCTGAGAAGATCTGAAAGGACACCACTTGCACAAAACAATCCAAGTATGCACACGTTGTCTTGATAGACAAAATATCATGAAATAAACATCAAAGTCACCTTCAATAAGTAAGCATGCTATGGACAGAAAATCTCACATTACTCTCAATTCACACAAGTGTATAGGTGTAAGTGTTTCACTCAGTTCAATCAAAATAGACATGTGCTACCATATGCTTGGTTGTCCACCAAATCTCCACTACTTCGTATATGTACATGCACAAATCAAAAGGTCTTCATTAAAGGTTGTAATGGGGCTTAGGTACGGGGTAGGATATCAAAGAAAAAGGCTCACAAGTGGCTAAGCTTGATAAACTAATAGAGCATAATGTTCACTTCTAATTGCAGCACTCAACATGAATAGTAGATCATGTAAAAGTAATTAAACTCTCACAAGCATTAAACCCATAAGCACATCATTATGTACTTCCCCACTTTCACATTGCAATAAACAATGAACACAAACTCTACTTGATCTTCTTCGCCTTTTTTCCTTTCTTATTCTTTTTTTTTGTTTTGTTTTTGTTTTTTTTTTCCTTTTTTTTTGTTTAAAGAACGAAGATCAAGTAACCAAACTATATAATTCCCACCCAAATATCAAACCTTAACAAAGAAATCCCCACACTTGAACATTCACCCACCCTTAAGTTGAATCACAATGCTCTACTAGTAAATCAAGAAAAGAATAAACAAGTAGGCTCAAAAATTATAGGAGTGGTGACAATTGAAAGAAACGGATATAAGCTCAAGGGGGTTCACTAAGGATATAACTCATAAGGTTAGTGTTTAGGTAAATGATATTAATCCTAGTGCCTTTATCATTTTCATGCACACACAAAACATGTAGTCTCAACAAGGTATCAAAACAAGTTCTAGAGCAAAGCTAATTAATGAACAACACACCACAAAGAAATTCGATTGATATAAAATTTATCAATCATTAATTAGGCTCAAAATCTCACAAGGTGAAAGCATGCTCGACTCACTAAATTTGACTAAGAAGCATCTCAAGTTTTAAAATTTTCGAAAGCACACACAAGGAATTATCAAGCAATAAATGATTTTTATTCTATGATACAAGCTCAGAATTAATCATGCAAAATTAGTCTACAAAATGTGTACTTATCCTCGCTAACATGCTTTGAGACAAGGCAATTATATACAAAATTTTTAATTTTCTAATTTTTTTGGATTTTTAATAATATTGAGAACACCTCCCCACACTTGAATGGTTCATTGTCCTCAATGAATAATATAACCTAATTTACATATATAAAGAACTAAAATAATCCTAATAAATAAAATACAAAAATTAAATAAAGAAAAATATTATACAAAGAAAAGTTAGAAATACTCCCCCATTATGCTTGCATGAAGTGCCGCTCGAAAAGAATTATGAAATGTTGGCTCCAATTAAATAGAACATCAGGCTAGACTTCTATATATATATAAAGAAGTCCATTCAATGTCACATAAAGTGAGCTAGCATTGTTGGTTGATGTTGCCAAATGGGAACCTTACAACAGCTGGTCAGGGGTTCAAACCCTCTAGCAAGCAGACTTTTTTTTAAAGCATCAGCACAAGAGATGAAATGGTGGTTTCAGCACAAGAGATGAAATGGTGGTTGGTGTGCGCATGAGACTCCGCAAACGTGATGGGCTAAGAGAAATGGGCCTGCAAAGATGGGCCTGTTCAGGAATATGGGCTGGACAGCAAGAAGCGCTGGAGATGTGAAAAAGTGAGGCGGCTGATGTAGAAACCCGCGCGTGGGTTGAAGTGAATTAGCAGAGAATGGAAACCGCGGGATATAAAACTCTATACCCCGGTATCGAACATCTGGTAAAGTAGCAGGGACTGAAAACCGTGGTATAAAAATATTGAGCTGCCAGTATTCCTGCGCTCAAGTCATGTTTCACTCCATTTTTTCCTTTCTCCTTTTCCAATATTTTGCACAACTCGAAATAATCATATCCTGAAACACTTCAAGAAACTCATCAAGGCACCTTGCGGGAATTAAAAAAATGAAATAAAAATTATCTATCTCTAATAATAATAATAATAACAATAGTAATAATAATACAAAACTTACAATAAACTTGGGTTGCCTCCCAAGAAGCGCTTTTCTTTAATGTCTTTGGCTAGACATTGTGCCTTATTTTTTAAGCATCAGAGATAATCACATCGTTGAGAGCCTCGCTCTCCTTAATGTGATTCGAAGGATCCTCCAAATAGGGTTTGAGACGATAGCCATTCACCTTAAATGTATTTCCATCATCCTTTTTAATCACCACAGCTCTATGTGAAAATACCTCAACAATTTCAAACGGACCAATCCACCTCGATCGCAATTTTCCAGGAAAAAGACGCAACCTAGAGTGATACAAAAGAACTTTTTAACCAACCTCGCAATTTTTGGATCATCTTGTCATGAAACACCTTGGTTTTGTCCTTATAAATTCGAGCACTCTCATAAGCTTCATTGCGTAACTCCTCCAATTCAGACAACTGTAACTTGCGATGCAAACCAGCCTCATCCAAGCTCATATTGAATTTCTTTATAGACCAATACGCCTTATGCTCGAGTTCCACTGGCAAATGACAAGGCTTCCCATAAACAATGCGATAAGGTAACATACCAATGGGTGTCTTGTATGCCGTCCTATAGGCCCAAAGTGCATCATCTAATTGTTGACTCCAATCTTTTCGTGTAGCTCCCACAGTTTTCTCCAAAATTTGCTTTATTTATCTATTAGACACTTCTGCTTGTCCATTGGTTTGCGGGTGGTAAGGTGTAGAAACCTTATGTTTGATGTTGTACTTGCGAAACAGTGCCTCAATAGTTCTGTTGCAAAAATGCGATCCTCCATCACTGATAACAACTCTCGGCATTCCAAACCTAGCAAAAACATGTGTCCTCAAGAATTCTGAAACCACTTTAGAATCATTAGTACGGGTAGCTTTTGCTTCTACCCATTTCGACACATAATCAATAGCCAAAAGTATGTATTCAAAACCGTTAGAATTCGGGAAGGGCCCCATAAAATCAATACCCCAAACATCAAATATTTCAACATTAAACATAGGATTCATGGGCATCTCATTCCTAGTGCTAATGTTCCCTACTCGTTGACATCTATCACAAATCCTAAAAAATTCTTTAGCATCTTTAAAAATTGTAGGCCAATAAAAACCACACTCTAAGACCTTGTGTGCTGTTCGTTTCGCTCCAAAATGTCCCCCACATGCATAGCTATGACAAAATTTTAACACAGACTCAAATTCATTATCAGGCAAACATCTTCTTATCACTAAAACTGGACAATGCTTCCAAAGATAAGGATCATCCCACACATAAAATTTAGCATCATGTTTGATTTTATCTTTTTGAGCATGAGACAATGTGTTGGGCAACATTCTAGTATGTAAATAGTTCACCATATCTGAATACCATGGAGTAAAATTAGTTAGAGCACTTACCTCAATCCGGAGAAGTTGTTCATCCGGAAACGTCTCGGTTATGGGCACATCTTCTTCCTCCCTCACCAAGCGGCTTAGATGATCAGCTACAACATTCTCGAATCCTTTCTTGTCTTTAATTTCAATGTCAAATTCTTGCAACAGCAGGATCCAACGGATGAGCCTGGGCTTTGCCTCCTTTTTGGCCAACAAGTACTTTAAGGCCGCATGATCACTGTACACAATCACCTTTGTACCAAGCAAATATGATCAAAATTTCTCCAAAGCAAAAATAGTAGGTAGGAGCTCCTTCTCAGTGGTTGCATAATTGAGTTGTGCATCATTCAAGGTCCTCGAAGCATAATAGATAGCATGCACCTTCTTGTCCTTCCGCTATCCAAGTACCACTCCAACAGCATAGTCTGAAGCATCACACATTATTTCAAACGGTAAGTCCCAGTCAGGAGCTTGTATGATAGGTGATGAAGTAAGCTTCAATTTCAGCTCCTCAAATGCCTTCTTGCAATCATCATTAAACTCGAACGGTATATCTTTCTGAAGAAGATTAGTTAGAGGCCTTGCAATTTTAGAGAAATCTTGGATGAATCTTCTATAAAAACTAGCATGTCCAAGAAAAGATCTAATCTCCTTTACACTTGATGGAGTGGGCAAGTGCCGTATCAAGTCAATTTTAGCCTTATCCACCTCAATACCTTTTGAAGAAATCACATGTCCAAGAGCAATCCCTTGAGTCACCATGAAGTGGCATTTTTCCCAATTTATCATTAAATTGGTTTCTTTACATCTTTGCAAAATCAATCCCAAGTTCTTCAAGCAACCATCAAAATTATCACCGAAGACACTAAAATCATCCATAAAAACTTCAATGATTTTTCTCATGTAATCAAAAAATATGCTCATCATGCACCTTTGAAAAGTTCCAGGTGCATTACACTGACCAAAAGACAAGCGCCTAAAGGCAAAGGTACCAAAAGGACATGTGAAAGTTGTTTTCTCTTGATCTTCGGGAGCTATAGCAATCTGATTATATCCCGAATATCCATCTAAGAAATAGTAATACTCACGCCCAGCCAACCTCTCTAACATTTGATCAATAAATGGCAAGGGAAAATGATCCTTCCTTGTAGCATTGTTGAGAGGCCTATAATCAATACAAACACGATGACCAGTCACTGTTCTTTGAGGAACCAACTCGTTCTCCTTATTAGCTACAACTGTAACTCCAGATTTGTTAGGAACAACGTGCACTGTAGAGACCCACTTTGAGTCAGAAGTAGGATAAATGATCCCATTATCCAGTAGCTTGATGACTTCTTTCTTCACCACTTCCATCATAGGAGGATTGAGTCGACGTTGAGGTACTCTCACAGGCTTAGCACCTTCTTCCAAATGGATTCTATGCACACAAAGTGTGGGGCTGATTCCCCTAATGTCTGCCAAGCTCCAACCAATAGCTTTAATGTGTTTGCCAACTACTTTCACCACTTTTTCTTCTTGTTCAGATGTGAGCTTTGATGAAATTATGATTGGCAATGTCTCATCCTTCCCTAGAAACACATATTTGAGATGAACAGGCAATGGTTTGAGTTCCAGTTGTGGTGCTTGAACAATAGAAGGCAACTGTTTCTTCGTAGAACTAGGAAGTACCAAGCTTTGACCTCCTTCGACATAGTTTGCTTCATGTAATGCCTTACATTGCTCCATAATACCATCGGTGTACATATATGAATTCTCTACAAGGACTTCAAAATTCCTTTCCTTGTCAACACCGATGCCTTGAGAAATTAATGTCTCCAGTTCATCATCATTCATCAGCTCAAAATACTTTTGTGCAATATTTCCAGTTTTGCTCAATGTATAGCACGTCTCGGTATCCACGGGGTACCTCATCATCTCAAACATGTTGAACTTTATTGTTTCATTGTCAAAGTCCATACTAAGCTCTTCCCTTGACACGTCAATTCTCGTTTGAGCGGTACACATGAATGGTCTTCCCAGAATCAATTGTGCATTAGGTGCTTCTCCCATGTCCAATATATAGAAATCAGTTGGATATTGGAACCTTCCAACCTGCACAAGAACATCCTCCAAAACACCCTTCTGGTAAACATGAGATCTGTCAGCTAATAAAATCGTAACACCATCCGTTTTAAGTTCAGTTTTAGTACACAATTTCTCATAAAGACTAGATGGCATAACATTAATCGACGCACCCAAATCGAGTAAAGCATTCTCAAATTTAGAGTTACCAATGGTGCAAGGAATTGTAAAACTCCCTGGATCTTTGCACTTGGCTGGCAACTTCCCTTGCAAAACCGCAGAGACATTCTCTTTCATCTCAACAACCTCCTTTCCTTTCAGCCTTCTTCGTTTAGTACAGAAGTCCTTCAATACCTTGGCATATGCGGGTAGGTTCTGAATGCATTCTAGTAGAGGCAAATTTATATGAACTTTGCGAAAGGTCTCCAAAATATTTGTCTCTAGTGCACTCTTCTTTGTTTGAACTGTTAGTAGTATTTTTGTTGTTCGTTCTCAGGGAAGGACTGAATGTAATATCAAAGTTCAGGTTTCTTATCTCTTTACGTCTAGAAGTGTGTGAGAAGAATTTTGGGTTTGTGTATTAACTAAATTAACCAAGAACTAATTATAAGCACTAAGAATTGATTTTAAACTGAGATTCAAATATATGGGAAAACAATCTAAGAACTGGGGTTCTTCACTTGGTCTCAATACATGCTCAATATTAATGTGATATCTGTGTTCCTACCTTGCTGAAAACAATTCTTCTAAAGTTATACTGTACCCTCCCAGGTTACAATATAGTGCCTACAGCTACACCCTAATTGTCACTCCCGTGATACAATCAAAGTATATCTATAAACTGTTAAGTGCCAAGAATTATATGTCTCACAATTCTCCTATTAATCTCCCGATCTAATATTCAAATTATGTCTGTTAAATCATGTACTAAGATTGCAACTTCTCTCCCAAGCTTATTACAATCCCTAGAATACAATCAAAGGTTCATGACTCCCCTAATTGTGTTAAGATCTCATTAACAGATCAGCAAAGCAGAAAATCACATAATCAAGCATGCATGAATACCAAGGAATACTACCCAATCCTCAGATTAGAGAATTAGTTACGCATATTTAATAAAGAAAACATAATAATAATGATAATGAATGAAAACATAATATTGAAGAAAGAATTGAAGATCGAAAGTACCTTGATACGATTAAAAGCTATGAATTGTTATGATTTACAATGGTAGGATGTGTTTAAATAGGCTTTACAAATCTTGCCCAGCAAGATATTACCTTCTATTACAATTAGAATTCAATTAAGGTATTAAAAATTGCCCAAAATACAATTAGAACTAGAAAAGGGCAAAACAGTAATTTCTCTGCTCCCATCTATCTGCTGGTCGTGCTTCCTGGGCCCACCACACGCGGCCTGGTCGTGTAAGACCTATCCCATATTGTATAAAATCTCTCAAGCTTCGCGTGGGCAGTAAGATCGCTGAAAACGGACTTCTAGAACTCCAGATATGGCCAAAACAGTATAAGCTGCGCAGCCTTCCCGGAAAATCCGAATTTTAATCAATTAAATCTCCAAAAACGGTAGAAGCATCAACTTTAATCAACTTTCTCGTAAATCTGCACAACTAAGCAAAACACATCAAAACTACAACAACTTGAGTCCAAAACAATCAATTTAAGCCGAACGGAGACATTCCAAGTGGATATAAAATCCACTTATCAAACCCCCAAACTTAAACTGATGCTTGTCCTCAAGCATAAACAATTACAACTACCTAATTAGTACCACTTCCGTAGGTGATCACGGTTGCATTTGGCATATGCAACAAGCCCTTTAAACCCCTAGGCAGCCCTAGTGGACGAGTAAGGTCTCGTGAGGGCCTATAGCGAATGTACCCACAAAATCCATTTAACCTAATGCAATGCAATGCATGAATGCAACTAATATGAAAAATGCAAAGATCCCCTTGAAACTCACCAACACCAACTAACAAGCAAATATCTCAATGAATGTAACAAATCCAAGCAGAGCTCAACTAAGTTCCCGTATACTAACAAATACATGAACAGAAACGTGCGTGTGTGCAATGCTCATCAGAAATACTCCCAAAACTAGGTCAAAAATCATATATGCTTTCCGCCAAGACAATCACAGGTTTATAAACAGAATAGACTGTAGACACTTCATAACCTAGGAACACCTCCACCCTTATCCAAGGTAGACAGAAACTCATGCTTTATTACTACGACACATAATACTATATACAATACACATGCTTATTTAACCGTGCAATGAATGAGACCCCAAAAGGTTTATACAATAATACCCATGTAGCGAGTGTTAGGTCAGCAATCCCAAATCACAAGGCTTTAGGTTACTAGGACTAAGTCCCCTCAGACTTAATTACTCGAGTATTAAAGAGCTCACTCTGGTTAATTTTGCATACAAAACAACAAACTAATGATTCTTTTTTTTTCTTCTTTTTTTTTCCGCAATCTGGAATGAGCCTTTCTCATTTCCAACCCTAGACTACTCATATAAATATGAGCCGGCTACTAGCCAATTGACACCTAGCCATTATTCAACAAATATTAACAAATAGCATGAAATCCCTGGTTTCCCCCAAACTTAGACTTTAATGTTACTACACTATAAAGGGAATAACGAAAATTCTAAACATAATCAAGTGATTAAATCTCAAAACATCCCACAAGCATGACCCTAACCTAGCCCAAAAGCACCCCAATGAGACTGTGAAATAAATTTTGTGCCCGTAACATGCAAGTCAATTTCATAAAAACTATAAATCAGCCCTCTACTCATCATCATCACACCCAAATCAACATCCACATATCAATCCGAATCAGCTCGTCCTAAAGGATCATGAAATATGCATGCCATGAAAATGCAACTAATATGACTCACATGGTATACGAAAATAAAACAAAATGTCCTATATGAACACACGTAGATAATACGAACATAACAATCATGCATGAACTATCACTACTATGCAAACATGATATCCTATATGAACACAAAATACAACAATACATACAACTACTAATCCCCCAAATCACCCCCAAACTTAAAATATTCAATGCCCTCATTGAATGGAAGTAAATACAAGGGATAGTAGAACATATCTACTCATCCTCATCCTCCTCGTCCGAAGAATCAGGTGGAGGATACGGATTCCGAGCTCCAAATATAGGCCACTGAACCGGAGTACTAGGTGACTGAAACTTCGCCTCCAAAGCTACACCCATGTCCTCAGAATACTGACGACTGCTCACATGCATAGCATCCATTCGTCTAGTCATTCGATGAAAATAAGAATCAAATACCGACATATCCACCATACGCCGCTGAGAACCCGCCATAGCCACTCTCGGTGCTCTAGAAACCTGTGGCGGAGCGCCCGCTCCCTGACCACCAGCACCACCAACTATAAAACCGAGACCCCTAGGATGAGGAATGCCGCCCGACCACTCCCCCATCCGGTCTATAGAAACATCATTAATAGAACTCAGAGGTTTATACACCGGCTCACCTTCGTACCATTTAACCTTCGACGCATCACATAAGTACGCAATGATAGAAGCATAAGGAATACTGGCCGACGAATTACTTCCCACATACCGAAGAATGTTTTGATTAATAAGGTACCCTAGGTCAACATACTCACCCTTGAGAATACCCCATAGTAGAATAGCTCTATCAATGGTAACTTCGGAAACATGGGATGATGGAAGGATACTAGAACTGATGAAATAGAACCATGCTCGTGCGAACTTAGACAATGATTGAGCCGGGAAAGTACACTTCTCGGTGGTACCTGCTCTACACTTCCATTCCGAACCCGGAATACATAGCTCACCAATAATCTCATTAAGATGAACATCATCTCTCGTCATTTTTCCCCAATCTGTAGCACCCCTAGGTTTAGGCGGTTGTCTAATCAAAGAACGAATAGCACGAGGCGAATAATCCACCTTCTGACCCCTAACAACCGTGGAGTTATTCCTTGCTATCGAAGCATTAGCATAAAACTCCCTAATCACATCTAACGGAGCCTCATTAGCAAATTCGCAAAATAACGTCCAACCCCGCTCATTAACCATCGCCACCATCTCCTCATTATTACGAGGCACAAACCTCCTTTCCTGAATAACCCCCTTTTTAACTAACCGTACATACTCCGCTTTAGCATCCTCATTAACAAATCTCTCCACTCCATCTCCCACAACATCATTCTCATTCAAAGATGGAGGAGCACTACTACCACTACCCATTAACCGTTGCCTTTTAGGAGCCATAATCAACAAATATCAAGCAAGGCACAATAATCTCCAAACAATTCACCAAATAAAGAACCCCCAAATTACACACCAAGAACCCTAGTTTTGCAAAATTCACAAATTCAAAGAAAAGATAAGATAGAATGTTACCCAATTGAATCCAAGAGGTGAAATTGCTAGATGATTCCCCAGAAAAATCGAATTTAATCCCCCCCCTTGCACTTTGAATGGATGAAAGTTGAGAATTTTTGGGGTTTATATAGATGGGTTTTGTGTATGTATAGGTTTATGTATATGTAGGAGATGTAAGAAATTGAGATGAATTTAGATATAGAATAGGATTTGGGTGTGTTTAGGATTTGAATTTAGGTTAGAATAGGAGTTGGAGATGATAGGTTTAAGATTTGGATATGAATTAGAAATAGGATATGAGAATGAATAAAGGAAGTGAATGAAATTGAGGTTTTAAACAAAGAAAAACGTACACTGCAGGAAGGAGGCGCGCTGATAGCGCTGGGACGCCTGTTGCGCCGTTTGAAGCAGCGTGTTAGGGCGCTGACAGCGCTGGGGCGCTAGTTGCGCCATCCTGATCAGCGTGTCATGGCGCTAACAACGCTACGTGGCTGTTGGCGCTGTCCTGATCTGCGTTACTCGGCGCTGGCAGCCTTGTGGCGCAGTCAGCGCGGTACTGTTCTGTATTTTTTTTTTTTTTTTTTTTGAAAGAAAGAAGTAAAAATCCTATGCTAAACCAAGGTACAAAAATGCTTGGGTTGCCTCCCAAGAAGCGCTTCTTTAACGTCAATAGCTTCACGTTACTTCCCCAACTCATAGTAGGGTCTTGGAGGTGAAGAATGCTCATTCCTTGCTCCACTGTTTCTCCAAGCAGGTATGGCTTAAGTCTCTGCCCGTTCACCTTGAATACATCCGACCCTTCTCTAATAATCTCACAAACCCCATTAGGATAGACCTTCACAATCTCAAAAGGTCCGGACCATCTTGATCTAAGCTTTCCAGGGAATAAACGGAGTCTTGAATTAAACAATAGAACATGTTGCCCAACCTCAAATTCCTTCTTCTGAATGTGCTTGTCATGCCACAATTTGGTCTTTTCCTTGTAGATACTAGCATTTTCATAAGATTGAAGCCTAATCTCCTCAAGCTCTCCAAGTTGAAGTAAACGCTTCTCTCCCGCAGATTTAAGATTAAAATTCAACTCTCTTGTCGCCCAAAATGCCTTATGCTGAAGTTCCACCGGCAAATGACATGGCTTCCCAAAGATCAACCTATATGGAGACATTCCAATAGGTGTTTTAAACGCCGTCCTATATTCCCAAAGTGCATCATCAAGCTTTGTTGACCAATCCTTTCTCGATGCTGCCACTGTCTTCTCCAAAATTGACTTCAGCTCACGATTCGAAATCTCAACTTGTCCACTTGTTTGCGGATGATAAGGAGTCGCCACCTTTTGTGTCACACCATACTTTTTCAAGAGATCAGCCACATGTTTATTGCAAAAGTGTGCACCTCCATCATTGATAATAGCCCTTGGCACTCCAAATCTAGTGAACACATGCTTCTTTAGGAACTTCTTCACCACTCTAGCATCATTAGTAGGAGATGCAATAGCTTCAACCCATTTAGAGACATAATCAACTCCCACCAAAATATACTGGTTCCCATAAGAAGATGGAAATGGACCCATGAAGTCCATCCCCCACACATCAAAAATATCCACCTCAAGAATAGATTGTAAAGGCATCTCGTTCCTCCTCGAAATATTTCCAACTCGTTGACATCTATCACACTTTGCCACAAAGTCTCTAGCATCCTGATGCATGGTTGGCCAATAAAATCCTGACTGCAAAACCTTTGCCACCATCTTCATACTACTGTTATGACCTCCACACTCTAGAGAATGACAATGCCTGAAAATATGAGGAACTTCATCATGAGGCACACATCTACGAAACATTCCATCAGCACATTCCCTATAAAGTAGCGGTTCCTCCCAATAGTAGTGCTTCACATCATAAAAGAACTTCTTCTTTTGGTTATAAGAGAGATTATCCGGCACAACTCCTCCCACAATGTAATTCACAAAATCTGCATACCATGGTGTAGACAAGGACACACCTAGAAGCTGCTCTTCCGGAAATTTATCATTGATAGTTTTTTCACCTCCTACCTCTCCATCTCCTTGATCCAACCTAGATAAGTGATCAGCTACCAAGTTCTCGGACCCCTTCTTATCTCGAATCTCAAGATCAAATTCCTGGAGTAAGAGAATCCAACGAACTAGACGAGGCTTGGCATCCTTCTTTGTCATCAAGAAATGAATCGCAGCATGAGCTGAATAGACAATCACCTTAGACCCAACAAGATCGGATCTGAATTTATCAAGTGCAAACACCACTGCAAGTAGCTCTTTCTCCGTAGTGGAATAGTTGATTTGCGCATCATCAAGAGTCTTGCTTGCATAAGCTATCACATGCATACGCTTATCCTTCTTTTACCCAAGAACAACACCCACAGCATAGTCACTAGCATCACACATAAGCTCAAATGGCAAGTTCCAATCGGGAGATGTAACTATGGGTGCAGAAGTAAGTTCCTTCTTCAGCTTGTTAAACGCAACAAGACAACTTTCATCAAAGTCAAAAACACGATCCTTTTTTAGAAGATTGCAGAGAGGCCGAGCTAACTTGGAGAAATCCTTGATGAACCGTCGATAAAAACCAGCATGACCAAGAAAGCTTCGAATACCTTTCACAGATGAAGGTGGTGGCAATTTTTCAATAACTTCAATTTTTGCTCTATCGACCTCAATGCCTTTATTAAAGATTTTATGCCCAAGCACAATGCCCTCCTTCACCATAAAGTGACATTTTTCCCAATTAAGAACAAGATTAGTTTCACTACATCTCTGCAACACCTTCGACAAACTGGCTAAACAGGATTCAAAGGAAGAACCATACACCGTGAAGTCATCCATGAAGACCTCCATGTCTTTCCCTATAAAATCTGAGAATATGTGGTTCATGAGTCGTTGAAACGTCGAAGGACCATTACACAAACCAAAAGGAAGCCTCCGATAAGCAAAAGTACCATAAGGACAAGTAAAAGTGGTCTTTTCTTGATCTTCGGGTGCAATAGTAATCTGAAAATAGCCCGAGAAACCATCCAGAAAGTTGTAATACTTATTACCCGCCAACCTTTCGAGCATTTGATCAATGAATGGGAGGGGAAAGTGATCTTTGCGAGTAGCGTTATTCAACTTCCTATAATCAATGCAAACTCTCCAACCTGTTACTGTTCTCATGGGAATTAATTCATTCTTCTCATTGTGAACAACAGTCATCCCACCTTTTGTTAGTAGTATTTTTGTTTGTTCGTTCTCAGGGAAGGACTGAATGTAATATCAAAGTTCAGGTTTCTTATCTCTTTACGTCTAGAAGTGTGTGAGAAGAATTTTGGGTTTGTGTATTAACTAAATTAACCAAGAACTAATTATAAGCACTAAGAATTGATTTTAAACTGAGATTCAAATATATGGGAAAACAATCTAAGAACTGGGGTTCTTCACTTGGTCTCAATACATGCTCAATATTAATGTGATATCTGTGTTCCTACCTTGCTGAAAACAATTCTTCTAAAGTTATACTGTACCCTCCCAGGTTACAATATAGTGCCTACAGCTACACCCTAATTGTCACTCCCGTGATACAATCAAAGTATATCTATAAACTGTTAAGTGCCAAGAATTATATGTCTCACAATTCTCCTATTAATCTCCCGATCTAATATTCAAATTATGTCTGTTAAATCATGTACTAAGATTGCAACTTCTTTCCCAAGCTTATTACAATCCCTAGAATACAATCAAAGGTTCATGACTCCCCTAATTGTGTTAAGATCTCATTAACAGATCAGCAAATCAGAAAATCACATAATCAAGCATGCATGAATACCAAGGAATACTACCCAATCCTCAGATTAGAGAATTAGTTACGCATATTTAATAAAGAAAACATAATAATAATGATAATGAATGAAAACATAATATGGAAGAACGAATTGAAGATCGAAAGTACCTTGATACGATTAAAAGCTATGAATTGTTATGATTTACAATGGTAGGATGTGTTTAAATAGGCTCTACAAATTGTTATGCAAAATCACGCAAGCGCACGTTGTCACAAGTAATATATGATTAAATCAAGTTCGTTCCCACAGAGATCTAGAATGGTGTTCAATTCAATTAATGTACCTATGCACCTATGTATGGTTTTTATCCACTGCTAAGACAAATAAAAAATTGGATTTTTTTATTAACTACTAAATTAATTATCAAACTAAAGATTAACTAATTAAAGAGATTAAAGTCGAATTACTAATATGAGAATAAAACATGGAATCCTAGTTTCATCATCTACTTCACTTAGAGTTGCAGCCTTTAATCACTATGTGCAATGGTTTTGATATCTGATCAGATAACACGAAACAAGTATACGCTACCTGTCAGCATACGCATACCAAACTAAACATACATCCACAAAAGAGATAGAAGATGAATAGACACCAATTATGCTTAGACCCTATATGTCTATAGAATTTGAAAACATAACGGTTGAAGAACAAGTTATCCATAAAGATCACACAGGGCAGTATAAGTATTTTCATCTCACACCACGAATCATATTGATAACAATTATGAACCTATGCTAGCATGGCAAGTTCTAAATCTCAAGATCCACTTTCACTTCACAAGAGATTAACAATTCAATTTAGATGTTAGCTACGCATCTAAAAGCATTAAGATTAACCATACGAGGATATCAAGAATTCACCACACATAAATCTTTAAGGCATGCAAACTACTAAGCTACATAGATAAATCCACTAGGATCCCATGACAACGATTAGTTCATAATCGAACCTTTCGTCACTATGGGATTAGATGAAAACATGATAATTGACAAAATATAAAAGGAAGAAATAATATTAATAGTAAAAGAACACAAAAGATGAAGTAGATCTTGATCCGTTGCTTGTCACGAGCGTTAAATCTCCTTCTCCTTTTCTCTCTTGCAATTCTATGTTACAATAATAAAACCATTCTCCTATTTACAAGGCTAAGATGTGTTTATATAGGCCTAGATATCTTGCCCAACAAGAAAAACATCCTAAAATACAAGTAGAAATAGGTTTGGATGCCTAAAATACAATTAAAATTCGAATAAGGGCAAAACGGAGATTTTTCAGCAAAACAACAATTTTCAGCAATTTTTCTCCCGCAGGAGCGCTGCCTGCGCAGCTCCAGCGCAGCCTGCGCTGCTTCTTCTGTACCAAGCGTAGCCTGCGCAGCCCCAAGCGCAGCCTGCGCTGCCTTGGCTGTTCAGGCTGTTTTTCTGCAGTTTTTTTCTTCTTCGTTTCTCGTCCGTTTTCTTCCATTCCTTCCGCATTCACTTCCCGTCTTCATGTCAATGTCTTGAACACTCTTGGTAGTTGATGTTAAGTCATCATTCTTCATTCCTTAGCATAATCAACTCCAAATTCAACGGAAAATTCACCCTTAAACGTTATTTCTCCACACCTGCACAAGTAAATAAAACACATAAAAACTACGACAAACTTGAGTCCAAGTACACCAATTTAAGCCGATATGGAACGTTCCAAGTGGATATAAAATCCACTTATCACACCCCCAAACTTAAACCGATGCTTGTCCTCAAGCATAAACAATTACAACTAACTAACTAACTAGTACCACTTCCGTAGGTGATCACGGTTGCATTTGGCATATGCAACAAGCCATTTAAACCCCTAGGCAGCCCTAGTGGACGAGTAAGGTCTCGTGAGGGCCTATAACGAATGTACCCACAAAATCCATTTAACTTAATGCAATGCAATGCATGAATGCAACTAATATGATAATGCAATTAATATCCTACCATACCTTCAATTCCTCTCATGCCATATCAACTTAAGAATCAAAGTAAATACGCAATGTCTTGGTGTCAAAAGTGCAAGTATTCACATAGTCTACTCAATGACATACATAAGTTCTCACAAGCCCATGTCAAGTGTAAGAATAAGTTAGTAAACATGCTAAGCCTACAAGAGTACATCTTTGAGACAAAACTCGGGATCTCATACGCAAAAACAAGCAAACACTCACAATCCACTCACAAAAGAATATTCACTCAAGAACAAGGGTAAGTGTATCACTCAACTCCAACAAAATCATAAGCATGCTTGACATTTGGTATCAATCTAACTCTTAACACAACATACATCAATGACGATAATCAAAAGGTCTTTATTTGGGTTGTAACGGGGCTAGGGACAAGGTATGTCAAATAAGCCAAAACAGGTGAAGTGTCAAAAGCTAGTAAGTACCATAATAAATCATACAAAACACCCTATATCCCCCACATAATTTTTCTATTTTTCTTCCAACAAAAATAATCGACGAGTCGACTAAAGTAGGATCACAACAAACACAAACATGCTCTCATAATATTTTTTTTTCTTTTTTTTTTATTTTCTTTTTTTTTTATTTTTTTTTTCGAGAGCTAAATAGAACACAAACAATAATATAAACAATAACAATGATCCAATAATTTATTACATATGCCGACTATCAAGCAAACAACCAAACCCAATTTTCAATATTTCCCCCAAAAGTAAGACCAACAATAAACCCCTCCTTGCACACCTTATTACTCCCTTAAGCACTCTACTAGCCTTTGACAATGCGGGTTCAAATTAATGTAAGGCCAATACAAGAAAACGGTCTAGGCAAGTAATGTGGTATGTCACCGAAAAATTGGATTAAGCTCAACGGGTTAACTAATTGATCATGTAAACATGGTATGGTAATATGGGAAAATATGTGGTTAATCCTAATGCCTTTATCATTTTAATCGTCAAATAATGTCATGCGTTTCAAGAAAGACCTCAAACAACTGCTAGCAATGCAAACAATCCGTGGACACTCAAGCAAACGAATAAATTGCAAATATGCAATATGCAATAAGGCTCAAAACTCACTTGGTAGAAAAACATACTCAATCCCAAGCAAAAATCTCTCTAACGCACCTACTTGTATTCAAAGCATGCAAACTAAATCATCTTGCACATATTCATGTCATTCTAATCACTTACAACATTCAATAAGTCTACTAGCTTCAACTTACTAGTGTATGTGTGTGCACAAGAACAAAGCATAACACTTCTCAATCAAAAGCGTCAATAACACAAAATTCCTATCAAGCATGGGTGCAAATGCAACTATTATGAACTCACATGATATACGAAAATAAAAACAGAATGTCCTATATGAAACAAACTTAAATAACACGAACATAAATGCATAATTTACTACTACTAATATGCAAAGCATGAAATCCTACATGAACAAATAATACAACAACAACTACTAATCCCTCAAACCACCCCCAAACTTAAAATATTCAATGTCCTCATTGAATGGAAGTAAATACAAGGGATAGCAAAAAACATACCTGAAAACACCGAAACACATGGGTTGCCTCCCACGAAGCGTTGTCATTAACGTCATTTAGCCGGACAAATATGATTCAATTCATGGTGGCTCGAAGATCGCATTTGACTTGTCCTTAGCAGAAGGACCATTCACCCATTGGTTGATAACCTTCTTGCTATCTTCCCACATCCTTTCTAAATCAAACTTCACCTTGCCTCTTCCTCCAATTAACTTTTTCTTTTTCTTCTTCACACCTCTAAAGTGCTTCTCCGACTCAACCGGCTGAACAAAAATTTCTTCTTCCTTATCATAGGTCTTCCACCTTCGCAACACGTTATCATGTCCCTCCTCAAAAATCATTAGCTCATTATTCAAAAGGACATACCTCAAATGTGGTGGAAGTTTCCCAAGCTTTACTTTTGAGAGATCTTGAACCGAAGAACTGTCAATGGAATTACTGATAGGATGCTTTAGCACGCGCATAATCGATTTTTCGCTCAACAATTGATCCAACTTCTTTCTCTGACCCGTATTAACCGTTTCCACACTGAAACACTCTTCATCTTCTGTCGTAAATTTCATGGCCTTGAACACATTAAAGGTGACACTCTGATCTTGCACCCTCATTGTGAGCTCTCCTTTTTGCACATCAATCAAAGTCTTTCCTGTAGCCAAGAACGGTCTTCCCAAGATTATGGGAATCTTCTTATCTTCTTCGAAATCCAAGATCACAAAATCAGCAAGAAATATGAGCCTATCAACCTTCACCAAAACGTCCTCCACTATGCCTCTAGGATATGTGATAGAACGATCAGCCAACTGCAAAGAGATGTTAGTTGGCTTTGGCTCCGGTAGACCAAGTTGCTTGAAAATAGACAATGGCATAAGATTAATACTAGCTCCCAAATCACATAAACATTTGCCGAATGAAATGTTGCCAATAGTGCACGGAATAGTGAAACTTCCTGGATCTTTCAGTTTAGGTGGCAACTTCTACTGCAGAACCGCACTACACTCCTCTTTCAATGCCACTGTTTCAAAATCTTCCAACCTTCTCTTCCTTGACAAAATATCCTTCATGAACTTTTCATATCTTGGCATCTGCTCTAACGCTTCAACAAAAGGAATGTTAATGGACAGTTTCTTGAAGACATCCATAAATTTCTGAAACTGTTTCCCTTGACTTTTCTGCAAGCGTCCAGGGTATGGCGGAGGTGGATAGATCTGATTATTCATTGAAGATTGCTCTGGAGTAAACTTTTCAACAGGTTTCTTGCTCTTCTCACCATCTAGCTTATCAGCCACTAAATCAGATTTCTCAATTTCTGGCACTGCAGATTTTTCAACCTGCTGATTCTGAACATCGTCATCTTCTTCAGTTGCTGATTTAGGATCACTCGCGACTTTTCCAGATCTCAAAGTAACTGCATTGACCTGTTCTTTGTTGTCCCTCCTGCCTGGATTAACCTCCGTATCACTCGGAAGAGTTCCTTGAGGCCTACTAAGTAAGGCACTTGCAATCTGTCCTATCTGGGTTTCCAAGACTTTCTGGCCAGCTTGTAGGTTCTTTACCGCTATCCACACCTCATCTGATTTATCATTAGATGATTGCCCCATATGAGCCTGGGGCTGTTGCTGAAATCCCGGAGGTTGATATGGTGTCCTTGAAGCATAAGGCTGTTGATAGCCTTGATTGAATGGCTTTGCTTGCTGATAAGACTGTTGAGTATTTTGATTATTGCTCCAGCTGAAATTGGGATGATTCCGATTATTAGGATGATAAGTGGCTGGAACTGGTGCATTAGGTCTCTGGAAATTACTCACGAACTATGCTGATTCAGAAGAGATAGCACACTGATTTGTCTCATGTGCGCCCGCACATAGCTCACAAACACTAGCCACCTGCTGTACTCCATAATTTGCAAGAGCATCTACCTTCATAGCAAGAGCCTTCAACTGAGCTGTAATCATTGAAGCTGTATCTACTTCCAAAATTCCTGCTGCCTTGCCTTGAGATAGCCTTTGGGTTGGATTTTGATATTCATTAGCAGCCATCATCTCTATAAGTTCATAAGCTTTATCATAGCTCTTTGCCCACAGAGCTCCACCTGATGCTACATCTAGCAAAGGCCTAGACTGTGCTCCCAACCCATTGTAGAACCCATTAATAACCATCCAATCAGGCATGCCATGATGAGGACACTTGCGTAGCATCTCCTTGTAGCGTTCCCAAGCCTCACACAAGGTCTCGCCAGATTGCTGTTGGAATTGCGTCAACTGGTTCCTTAATGCTGCAGTTTTCACCATAGGGAAGAATTTAGTAAGGAACTTCTGAGCAAGATCTTCCCATGTAGTAATGGAACCAGGTGGCAAAGAGTGTAGCCAGCTCTTAGCCTTATCCCTCAGAGAGAATGGGAAAAGCCTCAACCTGATAGCATCATCCGTCACACCATTACATTTGAAAGTGTCGCAGATTTCGATAAAGTCCCGAACATGCATGTTGGCATCCTCCGTAGGAGCTCCCCCAAACTGAACTGAATTTTGCACCATCTGAATTGTGCCAGACTTGATCTCAAAATTGTTCGCTGCAATAGCTGGTCTAATAATGCTAGACTGGATGTCATGGAGTTTCGGCTGAGAATAATCCTTCAAAGCATTAGCTGCTGCTGCATCTGCCATTGCTACTGTAGTTTCAGATTCCTCTTCCTTATTCTCTTTATTCTCTACAAGATCGTCTTCCGCCAGTTCTTCCAAACGAGCTTGTAAGCGTGTTCGCATACAAACTTAAGTACCTGAAACACCACGAAACAAACAAACTAAGTAAGAATCTGAGTCAGTGAACGCTAACGACCACTGATGACAAGCACATAAACTAAAATAAAAACACCGATGATCCCCGGCAGCGGCGCCAAAAACTTGTTATGCAAAATCACGCAAGCGCACGTTGTCACAAGTAATATATGATTAAATCAAGTTCGTTCCCACAGAGATCTAGAATGGTGTTCAATTCAATTAATGTACCTATGCACCTATGTATGGTTTTTATCCACTGCTAAGACAAATAACAAATTGGATTTTTTTATTAACTACTAAATTAATTATCAAACTAATGATTAACTAATTAAAGAGATTAAAGTCGAATTACTAATATGAGAATAAAACATGGAATCCTAGTTTCATCATCTACTTCACTTAGAGTTGCAGCCTTTAATCACTACGTGCAATGGTTTTGATATCTGATCAGATAACACGAAACAAGTATACGCTACCTGTCAGCATACGCATACCAAACTAAACATACATCCACAAAAGAGATAGAAGATGAATAGACACCAATTATGCTTAGACCCTATATGTCTATATAATTTGAAAACATAACGGTTGAAGAACAAGTTATCCATAAAGATCACACAGGGCAGTATAAGTATTTTCATCTCACACCACGAATCATATTGATAACTAGGGCTGCACAATTTTCCGGTCTGGACCGGTAAATTGGACCGGACCGGGTCTACCGGTCCAAGGACCGGACCGGACCGAATATAACCGGTCCGGTCCCCGGTCCATAAAATAAAAAAAATCCGGTCTTCGGTCCGGTCCGGTCCAAACCCTGAAAACACCCGGTCCGGACCGGATCGGACCGGATTTTATGTATATAGTTGATTTTATACTATTTTGTATTTTAAATTATATAGTTTAATGATAAAATATTCACACATAGCATATTTTAGTGATCCAAATTGGTAAATAATAAATTTATGAAATAGTATATAGAAACACTATAATATAAATGATTAAATTTCATATTTTATACTATATATAATTTATAATTACGTTTACAAATTAATGTTACTTTACAAATAATATGACATTTACTTATTTTTAAATTTAAATTAACTTACCAAGTAATTCATATATCAACAAAGAATGAAAATTAAATTATAAAATTAATTTTTTTAATAAAATATTAACTAACCGGTCCAAACCGGTCCGGTCCCCGGTCCATAAAATCAAAAAAATCCGGTCTTCGGTCCGGTCCGGTCCAAACCCTGAAAACACCCGGTCCGGACCGGATCGGACCGGATTTTATGTATATAGTTGATTTTATACTATTTTGTATTTTAAATTATATAGTTTAATGATAAAATATTCACACATAGCATATTTTAGTGATCCAAATTGGTAAATAATAAATTTATGAAATAGTATATAGAAACACTATAATATAAATGATTAAATTTCATATTTTATACTATATATAATTTATAATTACGTTTACAAATTAATGTTACTTTACAAATAATATGACATTTACATATTTTTAAATTTAAATTAACTTACCAAGTAATTCATATATCAACAAAGAATGAAAATTAAATTATAAAATTAATTTTTTTAATAAAATATTAACTAACCGGTCCAAACCGGTCCGGTTCCGGTCCGGTCCGGGTTTTTCCGGTCCGGTCCGGTCCCAAAGACCGGTTATAACCGGTCCGGTCCCCGGTCCATGAATTCAATAAAATCCGGTCTTCGGTCCGGTCCGGGTCGGTCCGGTCCGGTCCGGTTTTAGACCTTTGTGCAGCCCTATTGATAACAATTATGAACCTATGCTAGCATGGCAAGTTCTAAATCTCAAGATCCACTTTCACTTCACAAGAGATTAACAATTCAATTTAGATGTTAGCTACGCATCTAAAAGCATTAAGATTAACCATACGAGGATATCAAGAATTCACCACACATAAATCTTTAAGGCATGCAAACTACTAAGCTACATAGATAAATCCACTAGGATCCCATGACAATGATTAGTTCATAATCGAACCTTTCGTCACCATGGGATTAGATGAAAACATGATAATTGACAAAATATAAAAGGAAGAAATAATATTAATAGTAAAAGAACACAAAAGATGAAGTAGATCTTGATCCGTTGCTTGTCACGAGCGTTAAATCTTTTTCTCCTTTTCTTTCTTGCAATTCTATGTTACAATAATAAAACCATTCTCCTATTTTACAAGGCTAAGATGTGTTTATATAGGCCTAGATATCTTGCCCAACAAGAAAAACATCCTAAAATACAAATAGAAATAGGTTTGGATGCCTAAAATACAATTAAAATTCGAATAAGGGCAAAACGGAGATTTTTCAGCAAAACAACAATTTTCAGCAATTTTTCTCCTGCAGGAGCGCTGCCTGCGCAGCTCCAGCGCAGCCTGCGCTGCTTCTTCTGTACCAAGCGCAGCCTGCGCAGTCCCAAGCGCAGCCTGCGCTGCCTTGGCTGTTCAGGCTGTTTTTCTGCAGTTTTTTTCTTCTTCGTTTCTCGTCCGTTTTCTTCCATTCCTTCCGCATTCACTTCCCGTCTTCATGCCAATGTCTTGAACACTCTTGGTAGTTAATGTTAAGTCATCATTCTTCATTCCTTAGCATAATCAACTCCAAATTCAACGGAAAATTCACCCTTAAACGTTATTTCTCCACACCTGCACAAGTAAATAAAACACATAAAAACTACGACAAACTTGAGTCCAAGTACACCAATTTAAGCCGATATGGAACGTTCCAAGTGGATATAAAATCCACTTATCACAAATCTTGCCCAGCAAGATATTACCTTCTATTACAATTAGAATTCAATTAAGGTATTAAAAATTGCCCAAAATACAATTAGAACTAGAAAAGGGCAAAACAATAATTTCTCTGCTCCCATCTATCTGCTGGTCATGCTTCCTGGGCCCACCACACACGGCCTGGTCGTGTAAGACCTATTCCATATTGTATAAAATCTCTCAAGCTTCGCGTGGGCAGTAAGATCGCTGAAAACGGACTTCTAGAACTCCAGAAATGGCCAAAACAGTATAAGCTGTGCAGCCTTCCCGGAAAATCCGAATTTTAATCAATTAAATCTCGAAAAACGATAGAAGCATCAACTTTAATCAACATTCTCGTAAATCTGCACAACTAAGCAAAACACATCAAAACTACAACAACTTGAGTCCAAAACAATCAATTTAAGCCGAACGGAGGCATTCCAAGTGGATATAAAATCCACTTGTCAAACCCCCAAACTTAAACTGATGCTTGTCCTCAAGCATAAACAATTACAACTACCTAATTAGTACCACTTCCGTAGGTGATCACGGTTGCATTTGGCATATGCAACAAGCCCTTTAAACCCCTAGGCAGCCCTAGTGGACGAGTAAGGTCTCGTGAGGGCCTATAGCGAATGTACCCACAAAATCCATTTAACCTAATGCAATGCAATGCATGAATGCAACTAATATGAAAAATGCAAAGATCCCCTTGAAACTCACCAACACCAACTAACAAGCAAATATCTCAATGAATGTAACAAATCCAAGCAGAGCTCGACTAAGTTCCCGTATACTAACAAATACATGAACAGAAACGTGCGTGTGTGCAATGCTCATCAGAAATACTCCCAAAACTAGGTCAAAAATCGTATATGCTTTCCGCCAAGACAATCACAGGTTTATAAACAGAATAGACTGTAGACACTTCATAACCTAGGAACACCTCCACCCTTATCCAAGGTAGACAGAAACTCATGCTTTATTACTACGACACATAATACTATATACAATACACATGCTTATTTAACCGTGCAATGAATGAGACCCCAAAAGGTTTATACAATAATACCCATGTAGCGAGTGTTAGGTCAGCAATCCCAAACCACAAGGCTTTAGGTTACTAGGACTAAGTCCCCTCAGACTTAATTACTCGAGTATTAAAGAGCTCACTCTGGTTAATTTTGCATACAAAACAACAAACTAATGACTCTTTTTTTTTCTTCTTTTTTTTTTCCGCAATCTGGAATGAGCCTTTCTCATTTCCAACCCTAGACTACTCATATAAATATGAGCCGGCTACTAGCCAATTGACACCTAGCCATTATTCAACAAATATTAACAACTAGCATGAAATCCCTGGTTTCCCCCAAACTTAGACTTTAATGTTCCTACGCTATAAAGGGAATAACGAAAATTCTAAATATAATCAAGTGATTAAATCTCAAAATATCCCACAAGCATGACCCTAACCTAGCCCAAAAGCACCCCAATGAGACTGTGAAATAAATTTTGTTCCCGTAACATGCAAGTCAATTTCATAAAAACTATAAATCAGCCCTCTACTCATCATCATCACACCCAAATCAACATCCACATATCAATCAGAATCAGCTCGTCCTAAAGGATCATGAAATATGCACGCCATGAAAATGCAACTAATATGACTCACATGGTATACGAAAATAAAACAAAATGTCCTATATGAACACACGTAGATAATACGAACATAACAATCATGCATGAACTATCACTACTATGCAAACATGATATCCTATATGAACACAAAATACAACAATACATACAACTACTAATCCCCCAAATCACCCCCAAACTTAAAATATTCAATGCCCTCATTGAATGGAAGTAAATACAAGGGATAGTAGAACATACCTACTCATTCTCATCCTCCTCGTCCGAAGAATCAGGTGGAGGATACGGATTCCGAGCTCCAAATATAGGCCACTGAACCGGAGTACTAGGTGACTGAAACTTCGCCTCCAAATCTACACCCATGTCCTCAGAATACTGACGACTGCTCACATGCATAGCATCCATTCGTCTAATCATTCGACGAAAATAAGAATCAAATACAGACATATCCACCATACGCCGCTGAGAACCCGCCATAGCCACTCTCGGTGCTCTAGAAACCTGTGGCGGAGCGCCCGCTCCCTGACCACCAGCACCACCAACTATAAAACCGAGACCCCTAGGATGAGGAATGCCGCCCGACCACTCCCCCATCCGGTCTATAGAAACATCATTAATAGAACTCAGAGGTTTATACACCGGCTCACCTTCGTACCATTTAACCTTCGACGCATCACATAAGTACGCAATGATAGAAGCATAAGGAATACTGGCCGACGAATTACTTCCCACATACCGAAGAATGTTTTGATTAATAAGGTACCCTAGGTCAACATACTCACCCTTGAGAATACCCCATAGTAGAAAAGCTCTATCAACGGTAACTTCGGAAACATGGGATGATGGAAGGATACTAGAACTGATGAAATAGAACCATGCTCGTGCGAACTTAGACAATGATTGAGCCGGGAAAGTACACTTCTCGGTGGTACCTGCTCTACACTTCCATTCCGAACCCGGAATACATAGCTCACCAATAATCTCATTAAGATCAACATCATCTCTCGTCATTTTTCCCCAATCTGTAGCACCCCTAGGTTTAGGCGGTTGTCTAATCAAAGAACGAATAGCACGAGGCGAATAATCCACCTTCTGACCCCTAACAACCGTGGAGTTATTCCTTGCTATCGAAGCATTAGCATAAAACTCCCTAATCACATCCAACGGAGCCTCATTAGCAAATTCGCAAAATAACATCCAACCTCGCTCATTAACCATCGCCACCATCTCCTCATTATTACGAGGCACAAACCTCCTTTCCTGAATAACCCCCTTTTTAACTAACCGTACATACTCCGCTTTAGCATCCTCATTAACAAATCTCTCTACTCCATCTCCCACAACATCATTCTCATTCAAAGATGGAGGAGCACTACTACCACTACCCATTAACCGTTGCCTTTTAGGAGCCATAATCAACAAATATCAAGCAAGGCACAATAATCTCCAAACAATTCACCAAATAAAGAACCCCCAAATTACACACCAAGAACCCTAGTTTTGCAAAATTCACAAATTCAAAGAAAAGATAAGATAGAATGTTACCCAATTGAATCCAAGAGGTGAAATTGCTAGATGATTCCCCAGAAAAATCGAATTTAATCCCCCCCACTTGCACTTTGAATGGATGAAAGTTGAGAATTTTTGGGGTTTATATAGATGGGTTTTGTGTATGTATAGGTTTATGTATATGTAGGAGATGTAAGAAATTGAGATGAATTTAGATATAGAATAGGATTTGGGTGTGTTTAGGATTTGAATTTAGGTTAGAATAGGAGTTGGAGATGATAGGTTTAAGATTTGGATATGAATTAGAAATAGGATATGAGAATGAATAAAGGAAGTGAATGAAATTGAGGGTTTAAACAAATAAAATCGTACACTGCAGGAAGGAGGCGCGCTGACAGCGCTTGGACGCCTGTTACGCCGTTTGAAGCAGCGTGTTAGGGCGCTGACAGCGCTGGGGCGCTAGTTGCGCCGTCCTGATCTGCGTGTCATGGCGCTAACAGCGCTACGGGGCTGTTGGCGCTGTCCTGATCTGCGTTACTCGGCGCTGGCAGCCTTGTGGCGCAGTCAGCGCGGTACTGTTCTGTATATTTTTTATTTATTTTATTTTATTTTATTTTTTTGAAAGAAAGAAGTAAAAATCCTATGCTAAACCAAGGTACAAAAATGCTTGGGTTGCCTCCCAAGAAGCGCTTCTTTAACGTCAATAGCTTGACGTTACTTCCTCAACTCATAGTAGGGTCTTGGAGGTGAAGAATGCTCATTCCTTGCTCCACTGTTTCTCCAAGCAGGTATGGCTTAAGTCTCTGCCCGTTCACCTTGAATACATCCGACCCTTCTCTAATAATCTCACAAACCCCATTAGGATAGACCTTCACAATCTCAAAAGGTCCGGACCATCTTGATCTAAGCTTTCCAGGGAATAAACGGAGTCTTGAATTAAACAATAGAACATGTTGCCCAACCTCAAATTCCTTCTTCTGAATGTGCTTGTCATGCCACAATTTGGTCTTTTCCTTGTAGATACTAGCATTTTCATAAGATTGAAGCCTAATCTCCTCAAGCTCTCCAAGTTGAAGTAAACGCTTCTCTCCCGCAGATTTAAGATTAAAATTCAACTCTCTTGTCGCCCAAAATGCCTTATGCTGAAGTTCCACCGGCAAATGACATGGCTTCCCAAAGATCAACCTATATGGAGACATTCCAATAGGCGTTTTAAACGATGTCCTATATGCCCAAAGTGCATCATCAAGCTTTGTTGACCAATCCTTTCTCGATGCTGCCACTGTCTTCTCCAAAATTGACTTCAGCTCACGATTCGAAATCTCAACTTGTCCACTTGTTTGCGGATGATAAGGAGTCGCTACCTTTTGTGTCACACCATACTTTTTCAAGAGATTAGCCACATGTTTATTGCAAAAGCGTGCACCTCCATCATTGATAATAGCCCATGGCACTCCAAAACTAGTGAACACATGCTTCTTTAGGAACTTCTTCACCACTCTAGCATCATTAGTAGGAGATGCAATAGCTTCAACCCATTTAGAGACATAATCAACTCCCACCAAAATATACTGGTTCCCATAAGAAGATGGAAATGGACCCATGAAGTCCATCCCCCACACATCAAAAATCTCCACCACAAGAATAGATTGTAAAGGCATCTCGTTCCTCCTCGAAATATTTCCAACTCGTTGACATCTATCACACTTTGCCACAAAGTCTCTAGCATCCTGATGCTTGGTTGGCCAATAAAATCCTGACTGCAAAACCTTTGCCACCGTCTTCATACTACTGTTATGACCTCCACACTCTAGAGAATGACAATGCCTGAAAATATGAGGAACTTCATCATGAGGCACACATCTACGAAACATTCCATCAGCACATTCCCTATAAAGTAGCGGTTCCTCCCAATAGTAGTGCTTCACATCATAAAAGAACTTCTTCTTTTGGTTATAAGAGAGATTATCCGGCACAACTCCTCCCACAATGTAATTCACAAAATCTGCATACCATGGTGTAGACAAGGACACACCTAGAAGCTGCTCTTCCGGAAATTTATCATTGATAGGTTTTTCACCTCCTACCTCTCCATCTCCTTGATCCAACCTAGATAAGTGATCAGCTACCAAGTTCTCGGACCCCTTCTTATCTCGAATCTCAAGATCAAATTCCTGGAGTAAGAGAATCCAACGAACTAGACGAGGCTTGGCATCCTTCTTTGTCATCAAGAAACGAATTGCAGCATGATCTGAATAGACAATCACCTTAGACCCAACAAGATAGGATCTGAATTTATCAAGTGCAAACACCACTGCAAGTAGCTCTTTCTCCGTAGTGGAATAGTTGATTTGCGCATCATCAAGAGTCTTGCTTGCATAAGCTATCACATGCATACGCTTATCCTTCTTTTGCCCAAGAACAACACCCACAGCATAGTCACTAGCATCACACATAAGCTCAAATGGCAAGTTCCAATCGGGAGATGTAACTATGGGTGCAGAAGTAAGTTCCTTCTTCAGCTTGTTAAACGCAACAAGACAACTTTCATCAAAGTCAAAAACACGATCCTTTTTTAGAAGATTGCAGAGAGGCCGAGCTAACTTGGAGAAATCCTTGATGAACCGTCGATAAAAACCAGCATGACCAAGAAAGCTTCGAATACCTTTCACAGATGAAGGTGGTGGCAATTTTTTAATAACTTCAATTTTTCTCTATCGATCTCAATGCCTTTATTAGAGATTTTATGCCCAAGCACAATGCCCTCCTTCACCATAAAGTGACATTTTTCCCAATTAAGAACAAGATTAGTTTCAGTACATCTCTGCAACACCTTCGACAAACTGGCTAAACAGGATTCAAAGGAAGAACCATACACCGTGAAGTCATCCATGAAGACCTCCATGTCTTTCCCTATAGAATCTGAGAATATGTGGTTCATGAGCCGTTGAAACGTCGAAGGACCATTACACAAACCAAAAGGAAGCCTCCGATAAGCAAAAGTACCATAAGGACAAGTAAAAGTGGTCTTCTCTTGATCTTCGGGTGCAATAGGAATCTGAAAATAGCCCGAGAAACCATCCAGAAAGTTGTAATACTCATTACCCGCCAACCTTTCGAGCATTTGATCAATGAATGGGAGGGGAAAGTGATCTTTGCGAGTAGCATTATTCAACTTCCTATAATCAATGCAAACTCTCCAACCTGTTACTGTTCTCGTGGGAATTAATTCATTCTTCTCATTGTGAACAACAGTCATCCCACCTTTTGTTAGTAGTATTTTTGTTGTTCGTTCTCAGGGAAGGACTGAATGTAATATCAAAGTTCAGGTTTCTTATCTCTTTACGTCTAGAAGTGTGTGAGAAGAATTTTGGGTTTGTGTATTAACTAAATTAACCAAGAACTAATTATAAGCACTAAGAATTGATTTTAAACTGAGATTCAAATATATGGGAAAACAATCTAAGAACTGGGGTTCTTCACTTGGTCTCAATACATGCTCAATATTAATGTGATATCTGTGTTCCTACCTTGTTGAAAACAATTCTTCTAAAGTTATACTGCACCCTCCCAGGTTACAATATAGTGCCTACAGCTACACCCTAATTGTCACTCCCGTGATACAATCAAAGTATATCTATAAACTGTTAAGTGCCAAGAATTATATGTCTCACAATTCTCCTATTAATCTCCCGATCTAATATTCAAATTATGTCTGTTAAATCATGTACTAAGATTGCAACTTCTCTCCCAAGCTTATTACAATCCCTAGAATACAATCAAAGGTTCATGACTCCCCTAATTGTGTTAAGATCTCATTAACAGATCAGCAAAGCAGAAAATCACATAATCAAGCATGCATGAATACCAAGGAATACTACCCAATCCTCAGATTAGAGAATTAGTTACGCATATTTAATAAAGAAAACATAATAATAATGATAATGAATGAAAACATAATATTGAAGAAAGAATTGAAGATCGAAAGTACCTTGATACGATTAAAAGCTATGAATTGTTATGATTTACAATGGTAGGATGTGTTTAAATAGGCTCTACAAATCTTGCCCAGCAAGATATTACCTTCTATTACAATTAGAATTCAATTAAGGTATTAAAAATTGCCCAAAATACAATTAGAACTAGAAAAGGGCAAAACAGTAATTTCTCTGCTCCCATCTATCTGCTGGTCGTGCTTCCTGGGCCTACCACACGCGGCCTGGTCGTGTAAGACCTATCCCATATTGTAGAAAATCTCTCAAGCTTCGCGTGGGCAGTAAGATCGCTGAAAACGGACTTCTAGAACTCCAGATATGGCCAAAACAGTATAAGCTGCGCAGCCTTCCCGGAAAATCCGAATTTTAATCAATTAAATCTCCAAAAACGATAGAAGCATCAACTTTAATCAACATTCTCGTAAATCTGCACAACTAAGCAAAACACATCAAAACTACAACAACTTGAGTCCAAAACAATCAATTTAAGCCGAACGGAGGCATTCCAAGTGGATATAAAATCCACTTGTCACCTTTCTTAGGCACAACATGAATAGGACTAACCCACTTACTGTGTGGAACCGAATATATGATACCAGCATCAAGCAACTTAGTGATTTCTTTCTTCACCACCTCTTGCAAATTCGGATTCAATCTTCTTTGTCCCTCAATCACTGGTTTATGATTATCTTCTAAGGCAATTCTATGCATGCAAAGAGCAGGGCTAATTCCCTTGAAATCTTGAATTATCCAACCAATAGCTGATTTATATTGCCGAAGAACATGTAATAATTTTCCTAGCTCATCATCACTAAGCAAGGCTGAAACTACCACAGGATATGTATCATTAGGACCAAGAAAGGCATACCTCAAATTAACAGGTAGAGGTTTAAGTTCCACCTGTGGTGCCTCTGAAAGTGTAAAAACCATCTCAACTTCTGTGTCTCGAACAACAAGTGATTCTTCTTCTACTACCTCATCTAACACCCGTTCTACTCCCATGAAGTGTTCATTTTCTAGCTGCACAATTTCATCAACTTTGTCAACAGTAAAACAAGTAGCTCCAAAAGGAGGCATCTTCATTGCTTTGTTTAGATCAAATTCAACTTTGTCCTCGCCAACATTCAATGTCAATTTTCCAGCTTTAACATCGATAGTAGTGCCGGCAGTAGCCAAGAATGGCCTTCCCAAGATAATGGGTATCTCGACATCTTCATCCATCTCTAACACCACAAAATCACAAGGTATGACAAATTTATCAACTTTGACAACCACATCTTCAACGACCCCCAACGGATATTTAACAGAACGATCCGCTAACTGAAGTGAAATCCGTGTCTTTTTAAGCTCTCCAAGACCAAGTCGTTTGCAGATTGAATATGACATCAAACTCACACTAGCCCCTAAATCACACAAGGCTTTCATGTTCTCCATCTTCCCAATAGTGCAAGGCAAAGAAAAGCTTCCCGGATCTTTCAATTTCTGAGGAATGGCCTTTTGGATGACTGCACTGCATTCAGCATTGAGAGTAATGGTTTCTGCATCCTCAAGTTTCCTCTTCTTTGTCAACATCTCCTTAAGAAATTTAGCATAGAGTGGCATTTGATTCAAAGCCTCAGCCAAAGGAATATTGACATGCAACTGTCGGAACATAGTCAAGAACTTCTCGTACTGCTTCTCTAACTGCCTGTTGTGAAGTCTCTATGGAAATGGAATAGGAAGAACATAAGGTGGTGGAGGAACATATGGCTTTTCTGGTTCTTCTTCCTTCTTCTCTTCATCTACTTTCTCTGATTTTTCTGCATCAATCTCCACTATCTTATTTTCTTTTTCAGCGTCCTTCTCTTTAGGCTCAAGAACCTCAACCTCGGGCAACTCTTTTCCGCTCCTCAAAGTAATTGCTTTGCATTGCTCTTTACCAGTCTGGTCGGGTTGACTAGGAAGTGATCCTTGCTCACGAACACCCATCTTGGAGGCAATCTGTCCAATCTGTGTTTCTAGCATCTTTTGAGATGATGCCATCTGCTCTATTCTTGATTCCATATTAGCCAATGCCCCAGAGGTTCCTTGCATAATCTTATTTAGTGCAACCTCCCAATCAGCTGGTTCTTTCTTCGGAGGAGGTTGATACTGCTGCTGTGCTTGATACGGTGGTCGTGACTGAAAACCAGGAGGTTGATTCTACCTTGGAAATGAATAAGAAGGATTAGCCGCATGATTATTACTGTAAGAAAGATTGTTGTTTGGCCTTTGATTTGGATTGTAATAGGAGTTATTCTGAACAGGCCACGGCTGTCTTCCCTGAATAAAAGATGCTTCTTCTGGAAATTGTTGCACATAAGAGTTCTGACTAGCACCATAATCATTATACCCTTCCATAGGTGAAGAAATAGCATTCACATTTACCCTTTGTCCTCGCACCTCCTGAGTTAGAGTATCCAATTTTTGAGCCAGCATGTTGATCATCTCAGAGTCCTGTGCTGCTTTAGCTGAGCTCGTCCCACTAGGTGCCCATGAATAATTATTAGATGCCAATTCCTCAAGGAGTGCTTTAGCTTGTGTAGTTGGTGCCTTCTTAAAATTTCCACCAGCAGCCACATCCAAACTCAAACGAATATCTGCATTCATGGCCCCATAAAAAGTACTAATGATCTGTCAATCTTCCAAGCCGTGATGTGGACACTTCCTCAATAGTGCCTTGAATCTCTCCCATGCCTGATATAGACCTTCACCCAATTGTGCTTTGAAACTCATAATCATAGTCCTCAATTGTTGCGTCTTGTCAGAAGGATAATATTTGGACAAGAATGCAGTAGAAAGACCATCCCATGTAGCAACCGTAGTGTTTGGAAGTTGTTGAAACCATTCCAAAGCTCTTCCCTTAATAGAGTAGGGAAACATATGGAGACGAATCTTGTCACTCGTAACACCATTGATTCTGAATGAGCCACACATCTGCACGAAACGCTCTAGATGTCTGTGTGGATCCTCTAGTTCAATGTCTCCTTCAAAAGCTTGATTGCTGATCATCTGAATTAAGCTTGGATTAATGTTGAATTGGGTTGCACCAATCTCTGGAGTTTTGTACATGCAATTAGCAGGATTTGGTGTCTCATGATCCCAAATAGAAGTCTCATCAACATTATCATTAACAACAGCTTGAGCTACCGGCTCTCCCATCTCAGCTTTCTCTTTTCTGATCTTTCTCAAAGTACGCTCGATTTCAGGGTCAAATTCCAATTTTCTAACGCAAGATGCACGTCGCATACACCTGAAACAATAAGAAACAATTAACCTAAACTCACGTATACTGCCTTCCCCGGCAGCGGCGCCAATTTGTTAGTAGTATTTTTGTTGTTCGTTCTCAGGGAAGGACTGAATGTAATATCAAAGTTCAGGTTTCTTATCTCTTTACGTCTAGAAGTGTGTGAGAAGAATTTTGGGTTTGTGTATTAACTAAATTAACCAAGAACTAATTATAAGCACTAAGAATTGATTTTAAACTGAGATTCAAATATATGGGAAAACAACCTAAGAATTGGGGTTCTTCACTTGGTCTCAATACATGCTCAATATTAATGTGATATATGTGTTCCTACCTTGCTGAAAACAATTCTTCTAAAGTTATACTGTACCCTCCAAGGTTACAATATAGTGCCTACAGCTACACCCTAATTGTCACTCCCGTGATACAATCAAAGTATATCTATAAACTTTTAAGTGCCAAGAATTATATGTCTCACAGTTCTCCTATTAATCTCCCGATCTAATATTCAAATTATGTCTGTTAAATCATGTACTAAGATTGCAACTTCTCTCCCAAGCTTATTACAATCCCTAGAATACAATCAAAGGTTCATGACTCCCCTAATTGTGTTAAGATCTCATTAACAGATCAGCAAAGCAGAAAATCACATAATCAAGCATGCATGAATACCAAGGAATACTACCCAATCCTCAGATTAGAGAATTAGTTACGCATATTTAATAAAGAAAACATAATAATAATGATAATGAATGAAAACATAATATTGAAAAAGAATTGAAGATCGAAAGTACCTTGATACGATTAAAAGCTATGAATTGTTATGATTTACAATGGTAAGATGTGTTTAAATAGGCTCTACAAATCTTGCCCAGCAAGATATTACCTTCTATTACAATTAGAATTCAATTAAGGTATTAAAAATTGCCCAAAATACAATTAGAACTAGAAAAGGGCAAAACAGTAATTTCTCTGCTCCCATCTATCTGCTGGTCGTGCTTCCTGGGCCCACCACACGCGGCCTGGTCGTGTAAGACCTATCCCATATTGTAGAAAATCTCTCAAGCTTCGCGTGGGCAGTAAGATCGCTGAAAACGGACTTTTAGAACTCCAGTTATGGCCAAAACAGTATAAGCTGCGCAGCCTTCCCGGAAAATCCGAATTTTAATCAATTAAATCTCCAAAAACGGTAGAAGCATCAACTTTAATCAACTTTCTCGTAAATCTGCACAACTAAGCAAAACACATCAAAACTACAACAACTTGAGTCCAAAACAATCAATTTAAGCCGAACGGAGACATTCCAAGTGGATATAAAATCCACTTATCCTGAACCAACCTAGCTGGAAAAGGAACATAATCGAAGCGACTATTAGTAATAATTGAATTTGAAGGGTTATGAGACTTACTTTCAGGAATCGGTGAAACATGCTCCTCCAAATTTTTATGCACACTCTCAGCTTCCTTCTCTTTCTCATGAATGACTTCACTAGCTTGTGAATCTTCACTTTCTTCCACCTTTTTGTTGTGTGAAGTTTTCTCAGTTGCTGGGTCCCTCTCGATCCCATGCCTATCAACTTCATTCTCTAATAGCTTCCGAGTTGGGATGACGTTCCTTCCACTCTTAGTGGTAATAATGTCCGCCTGTTCAAATTTCAAGTTCGGCTGTGTAGTTCTAGGCAATCGTCCAGGTTCATGCTCTTGATTCATTTTCTTGATCACATCTCCAAGTTGCTTCTGCATCTCTTTAATGTCTTGAGAGTTTGTAGTGCATTTCTTTTGCATCTCCATTTGCCCATCAACTGACTTGGACAATAATTTCTCAATGTTGTTATCACTACTCATGTTCTGAGAGCCTTGTCCCCATTGTTGAAAACTTTGGAACTGAAACCCATTCAAAGCATTGATAGTGTTGCCATACCTCAGATTGGGGTGATCCCTCCATCTTGGATTATAGGTGTTCAAGAACTGATTTCCACCTTGATTGGCAAATCCAACAACATTAACGTCTTGATAAGAAGGGTCCATCAATGTAGGACATGCATCAGTGAAATGTTCCGGAGCTGAGCAAATACCACAAAGTTGAGCCTTTGGTGTTTTACCACTCAAAATTAATGCATTCAGCTTCTCAATGCTCTGCTCAATATTTGAAAGCCTTTGGTCAGATCCAGCTCCCTAAGTTACGCTTGACCTTCCGCGACTCCCATATTGAAGCTCTTTTCACCTTCAAGAAGACCTTGGTAGAAAAAGTGTAGCAGACTCCCCTTAGAAAAACCATGTTGAGGACATCTCTTCTGTAACTTTTGGAACCTTGCATAGTACTCAGCATAAGTTTCAGTTGCATTCTGACGAATTCCAGCTATTTGGCTTCTCATGTTCATGACTCTAGTTGCTGGATAGAATTTCTGCAAGAATTCCTGGGCTAACTTCTTCCAAGAAGTAATAAACCCAACAGGCAATTCCTCTAGCCAATCCAAAGCTGCTCCATCAAGAGAAAATGGAAAAGCTTTCATCTTCAGAATTTGAGGATCTGCCAAATCTTGTGACAGCCCCAAATCCGGGGTCATGAATTTGGGCCATCACGGACCAACTTCCATTCAAAAATCAATATCTCTTGTTTTTTTTTATTTAATACTTATGCAATTGACCCCACTGTAATACACACACACACACACCAGTCATATGCTCAGAGAACAACATTCACCATAATAAAAGTTTAGAGTTAAACAGTTATTACAAACCTAGAATCATACTTAAGTACATTGTTGAGTGATGCTTCTACAAGAAGCATTTCAACAACCAAATTTATTACAACCTTACACACTTACACACTTAATATACATAAGACCACTAAACCCCTTGCGCTGGTCATCTACCTCGGGGATTGATGCTAACGAGCTCTCAGAAGGTCGCCTTTCCCTTACCCTCTTGCGGGGCGTTCTGCGTATTATTGGCATACCTAGCTGTATATAGATAAGTAGCAAGAGTGAGCTATAATAGCTCAGCAAGATAATATTGTAAACTAGAATTTAAAATGTAACCAAGTATACATGTATATACATATGTAAGCAGTAACCAAATTATAAACTTTAAGGAAGAATGAAACTCTTATTTAATAATACATCATCCACTTACTTTTATAAGAAAGAATTCTAGAATAATACAGTATCAGTTTCTCTTCTTAAATAATATAACAATCAATAAAATCTTTCAGTGTAAGATTTCAGGATAATATGAATATTTACTTAAATCTCTTACTATCATCTTCTCATTTCCTTCTTATGTAACAATTTTTTTATAAATTAATATAAAATCAGTTTCTCTTCATCTATAACAATAATTCCATCTTTCATATCATTTTCCCTTTCCAGTATACCAATCTGACTTTATCATTTATTCTTTATTCACATATTGTAGGGGTTTTCACTGTTGCCGAATACGTGAGGCACGATGATCAGTCGCCCTCCGTATCCGTCCCTTTTTACTACCGGTAGACGGAGGTAGGTCTGCCACCATCCCCCAGGAGGAAGGTCTACCACTACATCCTCCTTCGGCAACTCTTGGGCCGAAATGAAACATTAAGTGCTGGACTGTGCAACTTCCACACGGCCTCTTACGCTTACTGTTGTAATATTAAGTGCTGGACTGTGCAACTTCCACACGGCCTCTTACGCTTACTGTTGTAATATTAAGTGCTGGACTGTGCAACTTCCACACGGCCTCTTACGCTTACTGTTGTAAATTCCCCTTTTTATAAGATCATTATTCAATTTATCAACACCATTTCACATTTCCATTCCCGTATATCACTTTCATTCTCGCACATTATTTCTAAAAAAAATATATATATAACATACACTAAAAAGAATGTTTATAATATAGCATTATAAACCATATAACCCTAGATAACAACTGATACCATTCTATTTCATATCTCTTTTAACCTAGAGCATATTCGCTTCATTCGTAATCATCTCTATATCATATTTCAGAAAACATATCCATCTCTCTTTAACTTCCCACAATCAAGAGAATATATTCTTTGCAATATAGCAACAAAAGCATCACATATACATAAATATATTCCATGATATCATTATTATTCCGAAGATAAATAATTTTTAAAGTAGGGATAGAAGGATCTTGCCTCGGTTCCTGTATCCTGACAGTAAGGCTGGTTCCTCCTCCGGAATTTCTATAAACACAAAAGGACCGTCATTAGAATACCACATCTCTGACTCACTACCCTCTTGTATAACAAAACCCTTTACACTTCAACATATATTTAACGTATTATTATTACCCCAAAGGTTCAAGAACTTAACCATTTATAAGTTCAATCGAAGTTTCAGTGTTTGTCACCATTTTACCTAATAACCACACTCGACTGTAAAATTTCTTATAAATTTTTGATTTCGAATTTTAATATGAGGTCAACTGCCAAGGGTCCTCTGACTACCCTACTATACTATCCCAAAATTTCGTGACTTATAAAAATGTCTAAGTATGGTAACTTTAGCCTCAAAGTTGATACAATTACGTTTTCTCGGTTATCGAACGTCTTTCACTAAAACTGACTTTTCTCCTAAACCGTTCATCAGATTTTAACGCACCTTATATCAAAACGATCTATGAACTAAGCTCTATCATTTCATGGTCAATTGGTAACCTAGGCAGTGAGGTACCGTATGAATACAGGGGTCACAAAACAGGGCAGTTTTCGTTCTAACGAAAATCGGACATTATAACTGCTGTAATTTCATACTTTCCAAAATCAACTCCTCCAAAACCAATCATCAAACACAATAATCATCACCTACACCATGTGGTCTTCATTACCAGCCATGGTTACACTCCCAAACTCCTTCCAAAATCAACTCAAACCACTTACAAACACTTATAACATCATAAACATAACTTTTATACCACTTAATCACTACTTACATCAATATCCATCATAAATAAACAAGGACAAGAGGGATTATACCTTCTTGAAGCTTTAAAGTAACTTAACAAGCCTTGGATACACCTTAAGTCACCTTGTATTAGCTTAAATCAACTAAAAGAACCATGAAAATCAAGTTAGTTTCTTGAAAACTACTATTCATCACTATTCATCATCAACTTCAATGATTTTATTACCTATGCAAATGATGTTGGTTTGCCTTGAAACTTTGTGCTAGTCTTGATCTATCCTCCAAGATGCTCCATGATTTTTCTCTTGATTTTATCTTGAAGAGAGCTAGGGTTTTGATTTTTCTTTTCTCCTTTTTTTTCTCTTTTTGCCGAATGGTGTGATGAAGAAGGGGGAGAGTTCTTTTGCTTCTTTTTGATCTTATCTTACTAATCTCTTGTTAATCTAGTGTATGGTGGAAGCTTGGTAGATATTTTTGTGGTTAAAAGCTTGTTAAAAGACTAATTTACCCTTAAAAATAATTAGTGGAAAGTGATGTAATCCTTGATGATCTCATCTCTTGTTTTCTAGATTTTCTAAGTAAAATGCCAAGTACATTGATAAATAATGTGGTATGTATCCTTGTTATATTACTAATCTTGGTTGCTTAATCTCCATACTCGTCTAATTGTGGTTCGTTTCGAGTGTACCTCATTATCTCAGTGGTTTTGAAACCATTTACGAATCCAATTTCCCTTGGCATTCTCTTAACTTAATAATCCTTTGGTTTAACCTAAATTCACTAATCCCTCAATATATAATTCTTATAATGTTTCCATGCTCCTTAACATCTAATAGAAGCTTATTCGAAATCAAAATCCTCAAAATCCATGTTTCAGGAATTTCTGAAATCTAACGTCATTTCGAGTCACTTATTTTCATTATACAACACTAATATGGTTTCTGTTTATTCATTTTCCATTTCCATTATAGAGTACCTATATACCATTTCTCTAAATCCTCGAAATTTACTATTCATGTGACCACTGTAGCATTACTGAAGTTAGGGTTATTACAAATCTGGTCCCATGCTTTCCACAATAGTCACGAACCTAGAGAGATGTTGATTAGGTTCCTCAGTTGGAAGATCATGAAAGACAGGCAGCCTCATGAGTAAATTTGCTTGATCTCAAAGCTGCTGCTCTTCCCAGCCGCGGGATCAGGATAGACCACATGAATGGCCAATATTAGCAATCGAGACAGCAACATCATCACGAAGTGTTGGTACAATTGCCATGTTAGCTATAACAATTTTCCCTTCACTCTCTTTCTTTGCTTGATCAGTTAAATTCTCACTCTTCTTGTGAATGCGCTTCTCAGGATTATCTTCAAACGGTTCAAGAGGTTCTTCAGATGTGCGGGTGTTAACCATGTACTTGAAAACACGAACCGATTAAACCACAAAAAACAAAGTAAATTCAATCCTCCCCGGCAGCGGCGCCAAAAATTGGTGTAACTCAATTTAAACCCTTTTTGTGTCATTTGTAATGTTGAATAAGTAAGGGTATCGTTCAACGCCAAGGACTAAGGGTTCACTTTAACTTATATTGTAAGAACCCAAATTTTTGGTAGAATTAAAACTTTTCTTATTTGGATTAAGTGCATCAGTGAATAGTGCTTCCATACGTGAATAGTGTTTTTTATGGATGAATAGTGATTTTGAGAACCAAGAAATTTTACACGCCACTCTATGTACGAGACATGGTTTGGATATTTCGAAGTCATATTAGTGATTCACGGAGAAAATAAGTGTATGTAAAGACGATCAGAATTCAGAAATTCCAATTTCTATTTTGGTGTAATATTTGACCGGGCACTGAATTATATATTATTATATTCAAGAAATGGGATATTAAATTTGAGGATTTAAGGATTTAATATTTTAGAATTTTATTATATTTGATTTGGGGATTTGGAACGAAAACCACAGAGATAGTGAAACGAGCGTTCTAGAATCCGCTGAAACTTTTCAACGAGATTAAAAGATAAAGCGAATGAATTATGGATTTTGGATTGATTTTATAAAAAGATTAAATATCCTACATGATCATGAAGAGAATTATATCAGTTGGATGGAATGATTTAATCAAAGATTAAATCAAAACAATTTAGGATTTAAGTGGGTAAATCACTTAAATCAAATCAAAGACATAACAAATATCAACCAAGCTTCTTGAACATACCTTGCACAAGAACCAAGGAGGGAGCACAGCCACTTTTATGAGATATTATCCAAGAGAAATCACTTTATGCTAGATGAGTGCAAGAGAAGCCAAGCCAAACACCATTCTCTCCATTTTCTCTCAAACTGCCCTGCAAGAACCACCTTGAAAGAAAAATTCATATCTCAATATCTAGAGCTGTAAAAATCACCAAACTTTAACCACAGCTCCCTCATATCATGCAGAACATTCGCTCAAAATCTCATGGCCATCTAATGAGTGTAGCCTAGTGAAATCACCTCCCCAAGTTGAAGAAACAAACTGTCCAGATTCATGACAGTTTCTGTGACGATTTTCAAATGGCCATATCTCCTTCGTTTCTCAATGGAATTTTGTGTTCTTTATATGGTTGGAAAGCGGTAAAGATGATCTACAACTCTCCTTTAGATGCCTCGATCATAAAAGGTCGGTAAGGGCTTCGTTTTTCATGTTCTTTCAACTGAGTTATAGCAGTTCTGAAAACTCTAATTATATTCTTGATGATTCTTGTTAGATTAAGGTTGTTAAGGCTATACAAGGACTAGATCAAGCTTAGAAAGGCTAGCACACTCTCCAAGGAAGGTATAATTCTTAAGAACCCTTGATCTACCTTAAGTTTTATGGATGTTCTTAGTGGTTGTTAGATTAGTGATGACTAAGATGATGTTATAATCATGATTAGTTAGTGGTTTAAGTTGATTTAAGTAATACGATGCATATGGTGGTGAAGCATAATATTCTTGGACTGGTTAGGATGAATAACATGTGTATAACTTGTATTGATGCCCGGTGTGGCTTGGTTGTGATGAAACGATTTTGGAAACTTTCGATTTATAGCCGTCGTAATGCCCGATTTTCGTTAAACCTTGAAAACCATGAATCACAGTAGGCTTAACTCACTGCATAGCTTAGTAATCTGCCATGTTAAGATAGATTATGTTATAAGCTTCATTTTGATATAAAGTTCGTATGAAATGGACTTACGGTTTAGGAGTTATGATTAAATTTGTAAAAATGGTTCGAAACCGTACACGGAAGTTCGTAACTGAAATTGGATTCCCTTAACACTATGAAATCAGTGGCGAATCTTGATAATTAAATAATAGAGGTAAAAAGGAAGGTGTGGGAGAGAACCACATGTCGAATAGATCATTTTCCGATTTTATAAAAATGTTCGAATCAAGGTTAAACGCGAACGAACCCCTAAAAAGCATGCTTGGTTATGGCTTTGATTAATAACTTAGAAAACGGACGATAAAACTCGTAGTACAATCTCGATTCGTAATTAATCGATCTTAAGACTTACATGGCTTAAGTATGTATCAAGTGTGGGTACAAGGACATGTCATAATAACGAATATATTTCGAACCGCAACGGTGATAAAAGAGTTACACTAAGAGGTGTATAACGAGATGATTCGAAAGCGTGCTTCAACTTAAGTAAAGATTATATTTAACCTTTGTAAAGTGTTAAGTAATTAATCCCGAATGCCTTGGCTATTTATAGATCATCAGGCTGACCCGGGACATGCTACCACTACCCCTACCCGCACCCGATTTCCAGGCAAGTTTCAAATCCTTCTTTAAGGCTGTTGTTGTGAATATATATATGTTTCTGTTACAGTACATATGCCATAGCATGCATGCCTACTTTCAAAGTCATATTGATATACTTGTTCCCTGAATTATTGTTGGCTTATAAGCTAGATAGTTATTATATCAGTTATAAGCTGGAAATTACTAAGACCCTTAAGCGAAGGGCATCTGAATCTCATTCTTTGACTATATACCGGGAATCGTTATTCCTTGATATATTGATATTATTTTAGAGGAAAATAACTAAGTAAATATTTTCCATTTATTATCTGGCGAATATTATTGGAATATTCCCTTGAGATTATTTGATAAATATTATTCGGATTATCCATCAGATGTTTATTTATTCGAGGAATATTATATATTTAATATTCATCTAAAGTCGATTAAATATTTGAATATTATTCGAACCTCAGTTGAGTTATTTACTTGAAGAATATTCATTCTTATTTACTCGATAAATATTATTTTGAATATTCATTCGAGTTTATTTATTTAATGAATATTATCTTAATATTCATTCGAGCCTTATTTATTTAAATGAATATTAATTTGAATATTCATTCAATCTCTATTTATTTTATAAATATTAGTTGAACATTGATTCGAACTCCAGTTATTCGATAAATATTACTTTGAATATTCCCTTGAGATAAGGAATATTATCTTCGACCTTTATTTAAAGTCGATTCAATTATTGAACATGATTTCAAATATTCATTCGATAATCATTTCTTCGATAAATATTATTAAGTGAATATTCATTATTTATTCAATGAATATTGTCCCAAATATTAAGTCGATAATTATTCCATCAATATGTATCCTTCTTGAGTTGAATATTCACTATTGATTCAATAAATATTATCTTCAATGTCTATCTGACGATTACTCCATCAATAAACATGGTTATTGATTTGAATATTCATTATTTGTTCAATGAATATTATTCTGAATATTTATTCCAAAGATTATTCCGAGCAACCCTTTTTCAATATCTGTGACTTAATAAATATTCTTGGAATATTTATTTAATTCTTCTAACTCATTTCAAAGATACTTGGTTTCATTCACATAGTATCAACAACCCTCGAATATTATATAAATTATTTCAGAGTCCTATTATTATTATTATATTATCAAGGAAGGTTCTCAGTGATTCCATTCTCCCTTCTATTCTATTGTAAGGGAACCTTACTTGAGGAATGTTATTTATCTTGTGACTGCCCGGTCATAAATAATTCGTTTCACTCGCAACTTGGTTGCTATTATTCATGGAATTGTGTGTACCCTCTCATCATTCGAGGGGTAGAATGTTGGAACAAGTTGGTATCCATTAACAAGCAACAACTTGGGGAATATTGGTAAATTTTCCTTTCCACATTAGATACGACTACCTTGTGGAGTCTTATCAACAGGTATCATACCTGGGGAAAAGGGGAACGAACAATACATTTCAAAATGATGGATGTTAAATGAACTAGGAGACGCGTAAGTGACCGGGTGGCGCCGGTCCAGCAATAGCCCAACCGTTGGCTTAGGAGTTCCAGAGGGCGGTAGACAAGTAAATCCGTCGGAGCTACCTTCTACATGTAGAGAACGACTGATGAGATGCATGACATACGACTGATCCTCGCAAACGTCAGGGCATCTGGCGCGGCAATGCTCCCGTATTAGTTCATCACTCAATGTTGGAAATTTTCTGCAACATCATCATAGTTGGCAGAGTTGAAAAGTATTTCAAACTGGAATTGCAATATCTTTCTTGCAAGTTCCTATTTTTATGAAAATGATGCTATCTTGCTTATTTTGGCATAGCATATGCTTCCACGAAATATATACCTGTTGAGTTACCTTGTAACTTCATCCTTTATATTAAACTGGCACTATTTTCGCTAATGCATGGCATATGATTTCAAAACATATCTTTGAACTGTCATATATATTACTGCACAATTATATATTTTTGGTGGGCTATTGCTCACCCTTACTTTATTTATCTATATCACAACAACAGCTAGATCAGATGGTCGCGCAAGGCGCACTCAGCGTAAGCCGATGTTAGCCATTAGAGGATTAACCGCTGAGGTCATAGCTACCATTGCTGAGGATGCAGCTTCTGGTAGGCTAGTTGTTAGCACTTGTACATCAAATGTATTTATAATATGGCTCATACCAATGGATGGCAAAGAGTATGTAATGGTAAAATTGTAATTCTTTGGGTTGTAAGAACTCAAACTTATGATTAATAATATTGATGGTTACTCTGATTTCATCTCTGGGACTATAACGGGTGTGTTTTATGCTGTTGTTTTGGGTCACAAGGTTGTAATTTAAATTATGTTGGTTTTATGGATGGATATCGAGATCGTAACGACCAGATCCCTGACCCTGGATCTGGGGGTGTTACAGAAATGGTATCAGAGAGAGCGTTATAAATCCCAGAGATGACGCGACGTTAAAACAATAAATTCACTAAGATAATAAGAACTCTTGCCAAGTTCATAGTCGGACTACATAATGTAGTGCTGACATATAAAACCCTTATGGGAACTATTAAGTATCATGATAGTAACTTAGCTCGTTTTCGTACCAACTAGTAAGCCGACAGACCTTGAGGCGTACGAGCAACAACACGATGATGCTTGGTTATATGCTGACGATCAGATGGCTGATTCAATAGAGTACCCTACTAAGGACCTGGAAAAGGTTCCAACAGAGGAGGAGAATCCTGTTAAAGACAGGGAAGTTTACCCTCGAGGACATGAGAACTACAGCCAGATAGAGACTGTGAGAGTTACGATTATAGTGCTCAGAGAAGTGAGCGTAAGGAACTGAGGTATTATTAAAGAAGAATTAAAGGTGCATGTTGGATTCATAACCGAACTACCGGAGGTACTACTAGCAAGTAAGACGGATTGGAAGAAGTACTTGAGATTTTACATGGATTTAGATAAGAATCCTTAGAGACTTTCGGATTAATGACAAAAGAGTAGAATGATGCATGATTATCAAAGACATCGATATAGAACGGGGAGCAGAGTCCCCAAGAGCAGTTGTGATAGAGGTAGCAAGTGCCATAACATTTGATGGATGAAATAGTGTGAATATTGTCAATGGTAATTCGCCATGGGAAGGAAGATCTCATAGATTATAAATTATAAAGTCAAAACTGATATTGATGAGGTGGTTGGGTTCAGGGAAATGTTCGTTTGATGAATGGATCAACCTAGAAAATAAATACATTGGAAAGTGATGGCATGATTGGATAAAGTTATATAAGGAAGTAGTAAGCGAGACGATGATCTTAGAAACCACAAGGGGAAAAGACCAGAGAAGTCTATGATAAACCCGTAATATGACTACTGTCAGAGACTAAGTATACGTTTATTTCAATTCAGTGAAATGATGAACCAGAAACATTAGTTGCATGTGATTCAGAGGAATATTAAATTCTTTCTTTACCTTGAATGGAGTATAGTAGTTACCTCAAGTCTACTCCGACGCTGAGTCATAAATGGATCAAGCAATACGACCAGTGGTTAAGAGGTAACGGAGAATGTTTTAAGATGAAACCCGAAAGAACAAGTGTATGCCAAGTTCTCGAAGTATGAGTCTGGCAAAATGAAGTTCAGTTATTAGGACATACGATCAGTAGTGAGTAGTATTGGTTGACCCTGCCAAGTTAAAGACGGTTTCAAATGTCGAAATGCCAACCACACCAGCAAAGGTGAGAAATTTCGTAAGATTCACATGGAAAATGTGAGGAAATCTCCCTAGAGCTAAAGATGAAATTGGTAACGACCCAGCATTGGCATCGCCTAATGGAAGAAGGAAGGCTTTGTGATATATTATGATGCACCTCATACAGGAATATGTGGTGTGCTTGTGCAGCATGGCAGAGTATTGTGGATGCGTTCAGATAGCACGGTTCACCAGATTAGAATGGCCTTGGTAGTGCCAAATTTTATGGAACGATTAACTTCGACGATAGTGTTCCTTCTGAGACTAGTGGTTAAGTTGATTGACATGTGATAGTATCGACCATTAAGACGTATATATTTGGGTTCCTTTCCAATGGTTAAACTTCCAACTTTATGTCAATCATACCGTTACTATAACTGCTTACGGTTCGACCGCCCGGATGTTCCTAGAACTATCTTTCAGGTATCGAAATGAATCTTCTTAGTGTTACCAATGGGCGGATAGATTGACCAAAATTTCCCTGATTTTGGGAGGAATTCGACGAATTTTTGGCAAACCTTGTCTTTCTGATTATCTGAATACGTCACCGAAGAGAATAGAAACTGGGGCGAACCCTATGGATTGGGTAAGGTAACCGCTATACGGGCTGGTGGACAGACCCCAATTATTACGATTGATTATAGAGACAAAATTATGAAGTTGAGATTGGACGGAAAAAGGGAAATGTAATTAAGAAACAAGCCGGACTAAGAAATTTCGGGATTGACTTAAATGAAAAGGTTGTTATGCCAGAAATGTTAAGCTTTTATGGCACGTGAAATTGATAGAGTAACTGAAAGAATAAAAGCAAAGGAAAGGTGACCGGAGACGGTACCGAGAAGTCAATTGAGACTTATATGGAGTAAAGTTTTGAAAAGATCAAAAGGTATCAAAGTAGAAGGCACTATGCCAGCAGTTGTTAGAAAAGTAATGCTATTAGCCGACCCTTAAAATCACATAATTTAGCATGGCTAGTTGGGGCCAAGTCACTAAGAATTATCAAGTGACTGAACCAGCAATGTAAGGACAAAGCGGGGTGCTTCTGATCAAGTGCCAACCACGAAGGATTTTGATATAAAATGAATTGAAATGCAGGATGATGGATTTTATATATACCATGGGCATATTAGGATTGAGGATGGTGACCAATGAAGAGTTTCGAAGATTGTCAAAGACGGTGCAGTATGATGCATAAATGTTATCTGAAACTTAGTGTCCTCAAAAGGAGCATTAGGCACTAAGAGATTCACGTTGAACACGACCAATATCTTCCAGAACATCCTTGCTACCATTACCAAATCCTGTAAGAAAGAGCAGATAGACATATTTTGTCTTTTGGAAGGTCATGTAGACCGACATTCATAAGAAGAGGTTAGCATTAAGCTACCTATAGATTATCAAGATAAGAATGATTGAAAAGAGATCCTTATTAAGGACATATGAATTGATTTTCAAAGTAAAGGATGTAAGTATTTCTTGAAAATAGAATTGAGGATAGAATATCCATAAATTAAGACGAACCCTGGGAATGCGCAAAGGATAGCATTACCCCTAATAAAGACATTGTGAATCCAGATGATATAAGTTGAATCGACCAAGGAAACAATAAACTGTAAGGATTTGTTGAGAGGGGTCTCGAAAGTACATGGGTAGAAGTGTTGTAGGATTGATCAAATGATACTATGAGATACCCTGTATCTAGAAAATACAGGAGGAATGATGAGGATGACCTAAGAAATCTTATAATGAAAAAGGTAATATTATGGATTTCAAAATGGAAATTTAGTAGGAATATATATGACATAATAATGCCAAGTGGGGCATGTATAAAACTATGAGAAAATGGATTGAACCAATCAGGTTGAGATTGTGTTAAAGCAAGAAAGGCCTGAGACAAAGATATCCTAGACCTGATCACATAAGGATTAAGGCAATGACTTATGGAAAAAACTGATATATATTTCTCTCCTTCAACAGAATCTAAGGAAGAATACTTTCACCCAACAGTGAGAGGAATGAGGTAGAAAATTTTGACTTGAATAGATCCAGAAAACACCGATTACAAGAAAGTATTATCAGGAAAGGCCAATGAGGTGGCCGACACTTTAAGTGTTGAGGAGTAATTATAAATGCTCATACCAAAGAAACGGAATGGTATTGAAAAGGACTTGGAAGGTCAGAATGTGGTGGAGGAATTTACATTCCCTCTAATAATTGTACAAGAATCAACCATAAGAGTAGCTTAAGTAAAGATTCGATTCCTGATATCGTCATAAGTATATTACTTGCGCTAGGAGGTCCTATTTTGAGGTAAACCAGGACCATGATTCAAACTCGACTAAGTAAACCGTTCAGTTTCCAGTCTTCTACTAAAGATATAAGATTCATAATTTCTTCAACCAGGCTTAACTGCGATGCTTGAAGCTCTTCTTCAATTTTATCTGCTTCGTGTATTATCTACGTCAAGTTCAGGAAGTATTCCTCATGGATAGGGGATGGCGATTATTTTGTCTTCCTAAAGGATTTTGACCCGACGATTAGGGAACCCGTATGATTAGCTATTAAAGCACTACAGCAAACGATGGTGATTCAACAAAGGATTACGTTAATATAGGGGCGATTCTTCTAAGAAATGCGAGAACACTGCAAAGATAAAGATAATACTGCCATTGATAAGCTAAATGGCATGTTGATGAATGACAAGCAGGTTTATGTTGGCGTATTTCTGCATAAACAAGATAGAGAACATGAGGTTGGAGATTCATAATGCTAAGAGGCAAGTTTGGCAGGAATAGATTATATTGGATCTAAGTTAGAGAAATAAGCAAGATTTATTTCAGAGTGTATAAGTTGGAATGATATGATGTTTGAAATAAATGAGAATGCTATGAAAGCTCATAAGGAGATTATAGTCGAAATAGAAACAAGACGGTAGATATAAATGAAATAGAGTTGAGGATCAATAAGGGAGTTAGATAAGCGGACACTTGGGAAACCCTAGCAATGAAGTAAGAAAAGTATAAAATTGACATGGCAAGCTATTTTATAAACAGAAAGTTGAAATTGAAAGCATAAATGACATACAGATTAACTCTCTTTAAGTAGAGAGAACTCGAGGAATTTTGGAATAGACTGATTGATTAATAAAGAAATACATGGATCGAGAAATTAAGAAATTAGAGGGATGATCAAGGAAAGTTGGACCCGAAAGATGTGATGCTTATCGAATAAAAGGTGACGGGATACCAATAAGAAGGTGTCAAGTACAAATGATGTCTTACAGAAATGAATGAGAATCAGAAAGTGAGAAGGATGTGATTGATAAAGAAAAGATTGGAACGTGATTATGAAACGTGAAGCAAGGAATGCTACGAATGGACTGATGAATGGGTTTTCCAAACGAACTCTTGGGACGACCACCTGATGGTGTTAAGTATTGTGAATATGAAAAAGCTAGTAGTGTGGCGTGGAATGCCAGTAACGATGATGTCAAGCGAGGAATCCAAGATCTAACCCGAAAGGGACGAATGATTTTCCAAAAGTGAGTGATGCTAAGATCGAACAAGAGTATAGGTCCATAGAATGATGGACATAGCAGCAAGGACATGCGACGCGTAAGATTATGATATAGTAGTATTTGATACGAATACGATTATTTTTCTTCACTAATGAACCTCTATAGTTCAGAGACAAATCCTAAATATGATATTTTGCAATCATGAGAACTTTCTATAATTCTTTGAAATTCTTTTCTTTTCTTCTCTCTTATTCATCTTCTTTTTAATTGAGAAGAACAACCCTTTAAGGAGGGGAGGTACGTCTACGTGACTATCTGTCTGTGTGATTGAAGTCTAGGTGGAATACCGTAACTTGTTTAATTCCTTGTCAAGTACTAAAGGCTGGCCCCCTTCTGTACTAACTATGCAATATGACAAATGTTCATTGATCATAGTGATCTCTCGATAAATTCTTCTGTTTTTATACATTGATCGAGATTGCGAAGATTAAAGCAATCAGGAAATGCATAGTACGAGTGAGGATATCTCCGAATTCACGGCGAGATAGTGATACCAAAGTCACTGCAGATACCAATAAGGTTAATAATATATGACTGAGTAAGAGCATAGCCCGGATAGTGTGTTGTACGAAAAGTAGCAAAGTTGACGAAAAAGGATAAGAGGAATATTGTAGCACTGGTGAGATGTGCTGTAAAAGGATTGGAACGATTACGGATGGATCGGGGAACTAGCTTACGAACTAGCATTACCCCCAAATCTACAACAAGTGCACAATGTGTTTTATTTTTTGATGTTGAGAAATTACAATCCGGACACTAAGTATATAGTAGAATATGAGCACATAGACGTGCAACTAAATCTAACCTATGTGGAGCAGCCTGTGGAAACCATAGATCGAAGAGCAAGTGCTCCGAAACAGGGTCATCGAGCTAGTCAGAGTCTTGTGGCAAAATCACAATGTGGAAGAATCAACTTGGGAATTGAAAAGCGCGATGCTGGAAAAGTACCCCCATTTGTTCTCGGACTGATTCCGGGACGGAATCCTTTTAAGGAGTGGAGACTGTAAGAACCCAAATTTTTGGTAGAATTAAAACTTTTCTTATTTGGATTAAGTGCATCAGTGAATAGTGCTTCCATACGTGAATAGTGTTTTTTATGGATGAATAGTGATTTTGGGAACCAAGAAATTTTACACGCCACCCTATGTACGAGACATGGTTTGGATATTTCGAAGTCATATTAGTGATTCACGGAGAAAATAAGTGTATGTAAAGACGATCAGAATTCAGAAATTCCAATTTCTATTTTGGTGTAATATTTGACCGGGCACTGAATTATATATTATTATATTCAAGAAATGAGATATTAAATTTGAGGATTTAATGATTTAATATTTTTGAATTTTATTATATTTGATTTGGGGATTTGGAACGAAAACCACAGAGATAGTGAAACGAGCGTTCTAGAATCCGCTGAAACTTTTCAACGAGATTAAAAGATAAAGCGAACGAATTATGGATTTTGGATTGAGTTTATAAAAAGATTAAATATCCTACACGATCATGAAGAGAATTATATCAGTTGGATGGAATGATTTAATCAAAGATTAAATCAAAACAATTTAGGATTTAAGTGGGTAAATCACTTAAATCAAATCAAAGACATAACAAATATCAACCAAGCTTCTTGAACACACCTTGCACAAGAACCAAGGAGGGAGCACAGCCACTTTATGAGATATTATCCAAGAGAAATCACTTTATGCTAGATGAGTGCAAGAGAAGCCAAGCCAAACACCATTCTCTCCATTTTCTCTCAAACTGCCCTGCAAGAACCACCTTGAAAGAAAAATTCATATCTCAATATCTAGAGCTGTAAAAATCACCAAACTTTAACCACAGCTCCCTCATATCATGCAGAACATTCGCTCAAAATCTCATGGCCATCTAATGAGTGTAGCCTAGTGAAATCACCTCCCCAAGTTGAAGAAACAAACTGTCCAGATTCATGACAGTTTCTGTGACGATTTTCAAATGGCCATATCTCCTTCGTTTCTCAATGGAATTTTGTGTTCTTTATATGGTTGGAAAGCGGTAAAGATGATCTACAACTCTCCTTTAGAAGCCTCGATCATAAAAGGTCGGTAAGGGCTTCGTTTTTCATGTTCTTTCAACTGAGTTATAGCAGTTCTGAAAACTCTAATTATATTCTTGATGATTCTTGTTAGATTAAGGTTGTTAAGGCTATACAAGGACTAGATCAAGCTTAGAAAGGCTAGCACACTCTCCAAGGAAGGTATAATTCTTAAGAACCCTTGATCTACCTTAAGTTTTATGGATGTTCTTAGTGGTTGTTAGATTAGTGATGACTAAGATGATGTTATAATCATGATTAGTTAGTGGTTTAAGTTGATTTAAGTAATACGATGCATATGGTGGTGAAGCATAATATTCTTGGACTGGTTAGGATGAATAACATGTGTATAAGTTGTATTGATGCCCGGTGTGGCTTGGTTGTGATGAAACGATTTTGGAAACTTTCGATTTATAGCCGTCGTAATGCCCGATTTTTGTTAAACCTTGAAAACCATGAATCACAGTAGGCTTAACTCACTGCATAGCTTAGTAATCTGCCATGTTAAGATAGATTATGTTATAAGCTTCATTTTGATATAAAGTTCGTATGAAATGGACTTACGGTTTAGGAGTTATGATTAAATTTGTAAAAATGGTTCGAAACCGTACACGGAAGTTCGTAACTGAAATTGGATTCCCTTAACACTACGAAATCAGTGGCGAATCTTGATAATTAAATAATAGAGGTAAAAAGGAAGGTGTGGGAGAGAACCACATGTCGAATAGATCATTTTCCGATTTTATAAAAATGTTCGAATCAAGGTTAAACGCGAATGAACCCCTAAAAAGCATGCTTGGTTATGGCTTTGGTTAATAACTTAGAAAACGGACGATAAAACTCGTAGTACAATCTCGATTCGTAATTAATCGATCTTAAGACTTACATGGCTTAAGTATGTATCAAGTGTGGGTACAAGGACATGTCATAATAACGAATATATTTCGAACCGCAACGGTGATAAAAGAGTTACACTAAGAGGTGTATAACGAGATGATTCGAAAGCGTGCTTCAACTTAAGTAAAGATTATATTTAACCTTTGTAAAGTGTTAAGTAATTAATCCCGAATGCCTTGGCTATTTATAGATCATCAGGCTGACCCGGGACATGCTACCACTACCCCTACCCGCACCCGATTTCCAGGCAAGTTTCAAATCCTTCTTTAAGGCTGTTGTTGTGAATATATATATGTTTCTGTTACAGTACATATGCCATAGCATGCATGCCTACTTTCAAAGTCATATTGATATACTTGTTCCCTGAATTATTGTTGGCTTATAAGCTAGATAGTTATTATATCAGTTATAAGCTGGAAATTACTAAGACCCTTAAGCGAAGGGCATCTGAATCTCATTCTTTGACTATATACCGGGAGTCGTTATTCCTTGATATATTGATATTATTTTTAGAGGAAAATAACTAAGTAAATATTTTCCATTTATTATCTGGCGAATATTATTGGAATATTCCCTTGAGATTATTTGATAAATATTATTCGGATTATCCATCAGATGTTTATTTATTCGAGGAATATTATATATTTAATATTCATCTAAAGTCGATTAAATATTTGAATATTATTCGAACCTCAGTTGAGTTATTTACTTAAAGAATATTCATTCTTATTTACTCGATAAATATTATTTTGAATATTCATTCGAGTTTATTTATTTAATGAATATTATCTTAATATTCATTCGAGCCTTATTTATTTAAATGAATATTAATTTGAATATTCATTCAATCTCTAGTTATTTTATAAATATTAGTTGAACATTGATTCGAACTCCAGTTATTCGATAAATATTACTTTGAATATTCCCTTGAGATAAGGAATATTATCTTCGACCTTTATTTAAAGTCGATTCAATTATTGAACATGATTTCAAATATTCATTCGATAATCATTTCTTCGATAAATATTATTAAGTGAATATTCATTATTTATTCAATGAATATTGTCCCAAATATTAAGTCGATAATTATTCCATCAATATGTATCCTTCTTGAGTTGAATATTCACTATTGATTCAATAAATATTATCTTCAATGTCTATCTGACGATTACTCCATCAATAAACATGGTTATTGATTTGAATATTCATTATTTGTTCAATGAATATTATTCTGAATATTTATTCCAAAGATTATTCCGAGCAACCCTTTTTCAATATCTGTGACTTAATAAATATTCTTGGAATATTTATTTAATTCTTCTAACTCGTTTCAAAGATACTTGGTTTCATTCACATAGTATCAACAACCCTCGAATATTATATAAATTATTTCAGAGTCCTATTATTATTATTATATTATCAAGGAAGGTTCTCAGTGATTCCATTCTCCCTTCGATTCTATTGTAAGGGAACCTTACTTGAGGAATGTTATTTATCTTGTGACTGCCCGGTCATAAATAATTCGTTTCACTCGCAACTTGGTTGCTATTATTCATGGAATTGTGTGTACCCTCTCATCATTCGAGGGGTAGAATGTTGGAACAAGTTGGTATCCATTAACAAGCAACAGCTTGGGGAATATTGGTAAATTTTCCTTTCCACATTAGATACGACTACCTTGTGGAGTCTTATCAACAGGTATCATACCTGGGGAAAAGGGGAACGAACAATACATTTCAAAATGATGGATGTTAAATGAACTAGGAGACGCGTAAGTGGCCGAGTGGCGCCGGTCCAGCAATAGCCCAACCGTTGGCTTAGGAGTTCCAGAGGGCGGTAGACAAGTAAATCCGTCGGAGCTACCTTCTACATGTAGAGAACGACTGATGAGATGCATGACATACGACTAATCCTCGCAAACGTCAGGGCATCTGGCGCGGCAATGCTCCCGTATTAGTTCATCACTCAATGTTGGAAATTTTCTGTAACATCATCATAGTTGGCAGAGTTGAAAAGTATTTCAAACTGGAATTGCAATATCTTTCTTGCAAGTTCCTATTTTTATGAAAATGATGTTATCTTGCTTATTTTGGCATAGCATATGCTTCCACGAAATATATACCTGTTGAGTTACCTTGTAACTTCATCCTTTATATTAAACTGGCACTATTTTCGCTAATGCATGGCATATGATTTCAAAACATATCTTTGAACTGTCATATATATTACTGCATAGTTATATATTGTTGGTGGGCTATTGCTCACCCTTACTTTATTTATCTATATCACAACAACAGCTAGATCAGATGGTCGCGCAAGGCGCACTCAGCGTAAGCCGATGTTAGCCATTAGAGGATTAATCGCTGAGGTCATAGCTACCATTGCTGAGGATGCAGCTTCTGGTAGGCTAGTTGTTAGCACTTGTACATCAAATGTATTTATAATATGGCTCATACCAATGGATGGCAAAGAGTATGTAATGGTAAAATTGTAATTCTTTGGGTTGTAAGAACTCAAACTTATGATTAATAATATTGATGGTTACTCTGATTTCATCTCTGGGACTATAACGGGTGTGTTTTATGCTGTTGTTTTGGGTCACAAGGTTGTAATTTAAATTATGTTGGTTTTATGGATGGATATCGAGACCGTAACGACCAGATCCCTGACCCTGGATCTGGGGGTGTTACATATATTTTGTCAAATTCAAAATGAGTTTGTTTTGTAAATATTGTATTAATTAAACTAAGTACGAAGCAAGCAAAATTCTCTTGTAAACAATTAAGGAAGCACGTTGGAAAGCATATTAATCCACCACTAAACTCATGACATAATTCTAAAATTCTTGCAATATGCTTTGAAAGATACTTATAGAGAACTTGCCATGGACCACATAGAAACAAGCTCTGCTATTCGTATAGCCCCATGGACCACATAGAAAGGTTAAAATGAATTACACACTGATACAATTAGTCCCATGGACCACATAGAAAGATTAATTGACTTTACAGATAAATCTATCATATAACCTAATTGGATGTCCACATACCACGGTCAATTCAAGATTATCTATAAGCATTGAAGCATGTATAAGCACAATCAAGCACATATCTCCGAAAATCAAAACATAATTGTCATTAAGTTTAGGGCTTCAAAACAGCCCTCCAACAATAAGGTTTAGCCTACCATTGTCATGGTAAAATACATAAAAGTCATAAAGAGATAGAATACAATACTAAGCAGAGATGTAGAAACGAAATCCCTATGGAAATTCACAAGCATACACTCTTCTCCTTGCAATCTTCTTCTCTTCTCCTTGGTGGCTCCTCAATGAAAAGTACGTAAGTAATATCTCTCTCACAAAAAAAAATCTAATACAAAAGTGTATTTTTATTTTTATTGTTCCAAGGAATACATGGCTTTCCAAAATTGAAAAGGTTTCTAAAAGTCAAAATTCGTAGTTGACTCTTCTCTGCTGTTTCCGGAATGCTTCAGTTTGACTTTGATATCTGGTCCACTCTAGAATGAAAGAAAATCTCGTTATCTTCGTGTGGACTGTTTACTCGCCGAAATCCGATGTGCAGAACTCAAGATACGACCCAAACAATGTGTAATGCGCGAGTAGTCCATTAAATCCGATTTTTCTTCTAATTCAACTCCAATCCTTTCCAATTTAGAATTCCTTGCTTCCTACAATAAAATATTATAAAATAATTAATAAAGATCCAATTAAATGCAAAATATAATTAAGATGGGAATAAAAATCATCTAAAATACATATAAAAATTTACTCTATCATTGGACGATATTTGTTCTAAGTGGGAAACCAAACCTGTGGAGGTCTGTTGTGAACCAAATCTTATTGTTCAAACTCCCATTGGTGAACCACCTACATTTGATAAGTTGTTAAGAGACGATATTTGTTCCAAGTGGGAGACCCCACCCGAGATTGTTAGTGTTGTGCCCGTTGTTAAGAGTTTCGTGGGAACACTCCTGCATTTAACTCAATTTTGTATCATCCCGAGTTTGATCAACAACCCTTAGGGAACAGTGGACCTTCATCTTATGTCATTCCTAGTGATTCAACCCATGACCAAACTTTCATTGTCTCTAATTTGCTTAAACAAAATAAAGAAGCCTTAAGTTGGTTTAGGGAGAACATTAGTGACACTTGTTCTATAGGGTTGAATGATTATATGTTGCTTGAGAAAATCTTTTCTAATGAAAATTTTCAAAAATATCTTGATATTTTCTCAAAGCTTCACCCTAATTTTCCCACCGGCATCGGCTAATTCGGTTTTATTGTTTTGCCTCCCCTCGTGAAAGGTAGGTTTGGGGGAGGAATTGTGTACGTGTGTGAGTTGTTTTCTTTCGTAATTTTTAGAATTTTTTAGTCTCCGTCATCCCTTATCAGGTATTTCCTCACCTTTCTCCTTTCTCATTTCTCTTGCATTTGCATACATTGAGGACAATGCATGATCTAGGTATGGGGAAGGGTTTTTAGTGTAAATATAAAAATTAGAAAATCCAAAAAAATGAAAAAATGAAAAAAAATCACAAAAGAGTTGTAGAATTGTAAATAGTAGAGTTCTAATCTTATTCTATTCTTTGTTAATTGATTGCTAGTTGCTTGATGCACCCTTACATGCTATGATAATCTTGTGTTCCTTTAGCTTTTGATTGAGAAGTGATTTGCTAAGTTCTTGTTCACACACTTACACTAGCAAGGTGAAACTAGTAGACTTATTTGAATTGTGCAAGAAATTAGAAGGTCATGATTAGGTGTAAGATGATTTGGTTTTCATGCTTTGAGTACAAGTAGGAGCATTGAGGATACCTTTACTTGAGATTGATTATGTTCTAACACACCAAGTGAGTTTTGAGCCTTTATTCACATCTTTTGCATTTATATTCGTTTGCTTGAGTGTCCACTTGTCATTTGCATTGCTAGCACTTGTTTGAGTTCTTTCTTGAAACACATGACATTGATTGATGATAAGATGATAAAGGCATTTAGGAATAACCCATATTTCCAAAATATCCATACCATTCTTATGTGATCAATTAGTTACCCCTTTGAGCTTAATCAAATTCTTTTGGTGACACACCACATTACTCGCCTAAGACCTTTTTCTTGTACAGCCTTACCTATACTTGATCCCAATTTGTCAAAGGCTAGTAGGAACTTGAGGGAGTAATAAGGTGTGTGAGATGGGTTTACTTTTGTTCATAACTTTTGAGGAAATATATGTTTTGTTGGTTACCTTGTTAGTCGATTTTCAAGTTAAATCTAAAGGAGGATTATGGTTGCTTATGTTTATCTTAGCTCTCATTAAAAAAAAAGAAAAAAGAAAAAAAAAGCAAAAAAGAAAAAAAAAAGAAGGAAAAAAGAAAAAAATATATATATATATGAGAGCATACTTATGTTTTTTTTAATCCTCCTTCATTCGACTAGTCAAGTCTTTTTGTTGAAAGTAGAAAATAATTGTGTGGGGAGGAAGTTTGGTGTTGTGCATTTCCATGGTGACTACTAGCTTTTGACTCTTCATCATGTTTTGGCCTTACTTGACATACCTTGTCCCTAGCCCCATTACAACCCAAATAAAGACCTTTTGATTGTCATCATTGATGTATGTTGTGTTTAAGTTAGAATTATACGAAATGTCAAGTAGGCTTTTGATTTTGTTGGAATTGAGTGATATACTTACCCCTGTTCTTGAGTGAATGTTCTTTTGTGAGTGAAATGTGAGGTATTGTTTGTTTCTTTTGCATATGAGATCTCAAGTTTTGACTCTAAGGTGTGTTCTTGTAAACTTAGCATGGTTTCCAATAATTTTTGCACTTGACATGAACTTGTAATCACTCTTGCATGCTTCTTTAAGTAAGCTATGTGAATCCTTGTACTTTCCACACCAAGACTTTGCAAATTCATTTTGATTCTTAAGTTGATGTATCATGAGAAGACATGTATGTGTGGTGTTGCATTGCCATGTAATCTTTTATACGAGCTAGATGGATTTTGTGGGTACATTCACTATAGGCCCTCACGAGACCTCACTCGTCCACTAGCGCTGCCTAGGGGTTTAAAGGGCTTGTTGCATATGCCAAATGCAACCGTCACACCTACGAAAAGGAGTATAAGACTTTTTATCTAGATTTTCTTTTTGTTTTTGTTTTACTCGAGGACGAGCAAAAGATAGGTATGGGGGCATTTGATAAGTGCATATTTTTGCAAATTTTTATTGCCTATTTATTGCTTGAACTCGTATTTTAATAAATTATTTTGTTGCATTTCAGGAAATTCGTGAATAAATAAAGAAATGGCAAAATAAAGAAATAAAGTTCAAGGAAGGGAAAAAGAGGAAGAAAAAGGACTTAAATGAAAAGAGGAAAAAGAATTAGGAGCTTGGTGGAAAAGGAATCTTTGAAGACATGTGGAAGGTGGAGATCATCCCAACACACTAATTAAGTGTATGGCCAAGATCCACTCATCAAAGCTTAAGGGGGAAGGAACAAATAGATGGTTAGGATTTGTCCTCCACATTTAGAATGTGTAGGGCCAAGATTTACCCAACACACCCCTCAACCCTAATTCTTGTCCTATAAATACCCCCTCACCCCCCTTGTATTTTCAACCTAGATTTTAGAGTAGTTTTAGGGTAGATTTAATTTCTTGTTTTGTAGTTCTAAATCTTGTAAACACTCATCTTTTTATTAATGCAAATTTTTATTTCCTTTAATTTCTTGTCTTACTCTCTCTTTTATGTTGCCTCGCCCTCGTTATTTTCGTAAATCTGATTAGTGGATAAAGTAGCGAAATGCTAACCACTTGGGGTTGAAAGTAACGATTTTTATTTTCTTGTTCTTAGTTAATAATCGTAGTGGAGCCCCTTTAAATTTCCATTTTATTATGGGTTTTATAATTTTAATTGTAGATCTAATTTTTATGTTTGATGTGTTAGTGTTATAAAAAAAAATTAGTTTCGTTAAATTTCAGTATTTTATTTTCCTATCTTTACTTATTTTAATTCGAAGCAGGTGTTAAGCCTCCTCTATTTTCTTTAATCGAATGCACCAATATTTTTTTTCCTCTGTTTTTTTTTGTTAACACACAGAACAACACACACAACCCATCTCCCCTTTTTCTTCCTCTCCCCACGAAATCCCCAACTCCTTTCTCCCTCTTCTCTTTGCTGCAAAACCCCTGCTTTAGTTTCTTTTTATCTTTTCTTCGTTTTGTCCCTTTTCGTTTTGGTTTGAATTTCTGTGACGGTTTTGAGGTACCAAGTTGACTCGTTTTGTGCCAGGATTTGAGTGAAGCTTGTTACTGTATTGTTGTAGGAGTTGATTGTTACAGGATTGTTTTCCTTTTGTGATGGTTTGAATATGCTGTCGAATGTTAATTACTATAGTCAATTCGTTGAGTTTCATTTTGCGAGTTGTCGTTGCTGCGTTTTGATTTTCTGAGTTCGTAGTCCAGTTACTGATTGTTCATTTTTCCAAATGCTATTCTGTTTGTTCTATTGCTGTCGAAGTAGCCGAGTCTCTGTTTCGTCGCTGAGTTGTGTGTCTTTTGCTGTTAGTTGTGGATTGTTCCGAGTTGGGTTGTTGAATTTTGCGTTTCGAGTTCTGTGTTTTGCGTTTTATTTAGCTAAGTTTTCGTTTGTCGAACTTTTTATTTGTTGTAGTCATTGCTATGTCCGAGTTGTTCGAGTCTGCTACTTTGCTGTTAAGTTTTAGTATTGAGTTCGTTTAATGTGTCTTGCTGTCCTCAACCGAATCTGCCTTGCTGAGTTTGTACGTTGTTGAGTCGAGTTACTGCATTGCTGATTTTGCTGTTCGAGTTTTTGTCATGTGAATTCTAAATTTGGAGATTAAAAATGCTTGTGGTTAGTTTTTGGCTAGTTAATCTTTTAAACTCATCATGTCGAATTTTCTTTAAAAAATTTTGTAAATAAAAGGTTTTTAATAATTAAGTTTAGTTTTAAATAATTTAGAATAATTTAGTTTTAATTAATTAGTCTAAATTAGATTTCACTTTAGTAATTAAATAGTAAAACCCAAATTTTCTGAAAATCCAAAATCGTTCTAATCCGCCTAAATTAGAAATTAAGTTCTTGCGAAAATATTAGTCTCTGTGGATCGATATCTCAAGTATTAAAACGATGAATTGTGCGCTTGCAATTTTAAATCTTTATTTCTAGCACATCAAACATCCTTCGGACGGTCCCTATCTTCACACATAACAAATTCCGAGGCCTTTGTACCTTTGCCCATGGATTCTTGGTTTAATTGCCTTTAGATCCTAGGATGTCCCCGACCGATCCCAGCCAAATGTGCTCGGCTCATGTTGTTTTCTCTTTTATGTTTGTCTTCTCCTTCTTTCTTCTTGTTCATTCTCCGAGTACATGGCTGATGTCGCTTCATTTCCGAATGCAGGGAAATGGATCGGTCATCAGGAGGTGCTGGCCCTTTGGCCCCTTCTCCTTTTGCCAATGCCATAACTTATCCAGCGGCGAACATGCGTTCTAAGCTGTCCGAGGACGACGTAGCCCTCCCCCACCAGAAGTATAGCATTACGAGAAATCTCTGGCACGTCTACCCGACTGACCGGAGGGATCGCATATACCACAACCCTCTAATTCCAGAAAGCCTTGGTGATGTAGCCACAGGCATTTCCGAAGCCGCTTTCAAATGTGGCTTTCGGGTGCCGATGCTGCCTCTCCTGAAGAGGCTGTTGAAGAACATGGGGATCACCTTGGGTCAGTTAGATCCAAATTCCTTTATCCATGTAAACTATTTGTAATAACCCGGATTTTTTTTTCAAGAAATGATTTTATTATTATTTCAATAATAATAATAATGTTTTCCTAAAATGAGGAGGATTTTTTTTTTATTTAATTATTTAATTATTTTCTATTAAGTGGAGCCTGGTCCTCCTTTTTAAAATTTTATTGACCGAGTAGATATCTCGAATCAATAGTTTATTTGGGCAAAGATTCAATTTTGGAGTGTGGAATTATTTAGTAAAGATTTTATTATAAATTACTAAATAATTTGGAGATTTTAAAATCCTTAGAAAATGATTATTTTAATTATTTGGGGATTTACAGAAATTACTTGATTAATATATAAAATCAAGAATTTGATATTTTACTAAAACAATAATGTTTGTAGTATTTTTATAAAGTCTTGTAAATTGTGAATTATGAATCACAATTATTATTTTTATGAATTGTTTTTATAAATTATTAATATTTGTAAAATGCATATCAATTTAGAAAATTTAGATTTAATTCTAAATCTTTCTCCAAAAGTCTTTAAAACTATTCTAGTATTTAATTATGCTAGAAATTTTATTTTTGCAAATTAGAGTTATAAGTTTAAAATATTATTTAAGGTGTGTAGTATTTAATTGTATTGCTTTATATGTTATTTGGCCAAGCCCATTAGGGTTAAAGACAGAGCACACCACAAATATATACACGATACACACACATACATAGCCGCATAAACCAATCGGGGAGAGGGGAGAGAATCAGCGGGAAGAGAGAAAAAGAGAGATTGGGGGTCTCATTTTACAACTCAATTAGCTAAATATACATATATATATATATATATATATATATATATATATATATATATATATATAGGCTTTTGCTCAAATACAAACCAATCCTTAAATACAAACTACAAACTAACACTAAATTAATTATATTTCATCTATTCTAAGTTTCCCGCCAAGGGTACCTTCACGAAAGATGCTTAAAATAATTGCCTCTATCCAACAAAAAAAAATAAAAAATCTTGCCGTGGAAATGCGAAGCATTTAAGACAGTAAACGGATGAGTTAGGTAGTCATGAGGGCCGAAGGCCCTCGACACACCCGTCAATCGTCTATTGCCTTTACCATTGATTGCCATTCCTTACAACTTTAGAATGATAAAGGCGCGAAGAGCCGTACAAGAAGGTGCGAAGCACCGTTAACCAGTGAAATCCACTGCCACGTCATCACGTGAACAGTGATTTTTTTTTGTTGGATAGAGCCAAGTATTTTAAGCATTTTTTGTATTGGAGTACACCTAGTTTGATCATTAGATTAGCATGAAATATTGGATTAGTGTTTAGTTTTTAGTTTATAGTTAATTTTAGTTTGTAGTGGAGTAGGACCCTATATATATATATATATATATATATATATATATATATATATATATATATATATATATAATCGTGTGTGTTTATGTGTGTGTGTGTGCGCATCGTGTGTGTGTATGTGGGTCTGGCCAGCAACAGCAGTGAAGGAGGTCGCGTCGGCGGCTGTGCTGCGGCGTAATCGAGACCGGAGTAGATGGTGGCGGCGAAGGGAGGCAGCCGTGGGGTGGTGGCACCGAAGGAAGCAGAGAGAGAGAGAGAGAGAGATGACAGGGGAGAGGGAGAGAGATGGTGGGGTTGTTCGATGGTCACCGGAAAATGGTATACTTCATATTTTAATTTATGAACTTAATAGTTGTAATTAATTTAGAGATGAATTGCGATATGGCGAGATTATTATTGTAATTTAATTAGCGTTAAATTGTGGGTTTATTGTTTTAATTTCCGTATTTAATTCGGAGAGTATAGTTGCTAAGTGTAATTGTCATGATTATTTTGTGGTCTCGTTAATGATTGTGGGTTGTTAATTATGACTTTGGTAGTAATTGAGGTTTCGATAATATAATTAAGCTTAGTGGTCATTAGTGGGTGATTATTAATTGTCGGATAATATGCGGAGTTTATGTGGCTTCACTTGTTATAATTGGTTCCGGTAATGTTTATGTGCTAAGTGCTATAAGCAAGTCGTAGTGTTTGATGGTTTTACTAATTATGAATGTTATATGTTATTTAGTTTAACTGCGAGGAGTCGAAAAGAGATCATAAGTTCTAAATGTCAGTATTTAAGGACTTGTGTAATTCTCTTCGGCAAGATCCTCGGGCTTACGAATATCAATGATTGATTGTCACCAGTATAATTAATATGCTCAAGTGATATGATCATTGATATAGCGTAAGTAATAGTTAATGTTAGGGGTTGTTCCCTAGGGCTTACGAATATCAATAATTGATTGTCAGGTGTATCATTAAAATGCGTAAGTGATACGATTATTGATGTAGCGTAAGTAGTAGTTAATGCTAATATAAATCATTATGTGTTTACTGCATGTCGAGGCAGAATTTCTTACGTGCTAGGTGTCGCATGTCTGGGCGGGTACTTTTCTTACTTGTTTACTTTTAGGCAGCTTTATTTTGTAAAAACAGGTTTGAATTGTTTATGATTGATATTGAAGGGTTGTGCCAATAGTCCGATAAACGAATACCTCATGCCGAAATTTTCTAAAAATCCCCTGCATTTAAATTTATTTAACTTATTTGATTTCAATTGTCTAAAGGCATGCTCGAGGGTAACTGTTTATGTATACACGTGTCAAGGGATTTGTTTCGAGGATTAAATTGTGTCTTGAAGATTAATTGTTTTATTTAGGTATTAATTCGAGGATGAATTATTGTTTCGAGGATTTATGTGCTAAGTTATGGATTAATTGTGTTTTGAAGATTAGCTATTAATCAAGTTTTTGTCATAGAATGTCAATGTTATTATAATTGTATATGTTAAGTGAAGTTGACTAAGTGGTTGTAGGATTATGATATGTTTGATACTAGGAAATGCCTACGTTTTAAAAAGGGGACTCTTTTAGTGTCAATTGCTATTACTAAATGTGTTATGTGCATTAATTGGTATTTGAGTAGTCAACTATAGGGAGAACAACTATAGTACGACTTTAGGTGACTTAGTGGTAATTCTGAGTTGTGTCTACTCGAGATACGAGGTTGGAATGACACGTACTCGTAACTATTTCAGTACCATTAGGGCATAATCAAGTGGAGCGACGTACATAAAAAAGTGAAGATCGAGGCGTTGTATAAAGAAAGGTAAACTACCTTCATGGAAATGCTTGGACGAGGTGCGAAGGATTTAATCGCAGGTTTTTGTTTTCTGCTAAGGACCAGAGGCAAGTTTATTTATGCATACTCTATCGTTCAGAGTATCTGTATTTTGAAATATATGAAATGTGTGGATTAGATTTAAATCCATAGTTGCAAGTTTTCCAACCATGTGCTTCCTCATCAAAACCAGTATATTTTTAGGCTTTGCTAATATTATTAAATTCTGCTTATGCCAATTGTCAAAATCCCATGACTTAAAATGTTGTCGATGGAGACCTATATTTTATGACTCACCTCCCCTTAATCGGTACCTTGTTTATAGAGTACTGTAAATATTATACTTGGGATATTTTCGATTAAGAATATCTAGAAGGATATTGAGGTATGCTATTTGGAGGAGTTATTTAATTCAATGAATATTATTTATCATATTCATGTAAAAAGGAGTTTATATTTATTTCTTATAGACCGAGAGTCAGCGATAATTATTTTGATAAAGTGCTTAAAGTCCGGGGATTGCCGGTGAGATAATGTCTTGGTTTTGATTAAGAATATTCCAAGAGTTCATTTGGGTGCTTGGAGGATATTGAATATTCAATAGTAGTAGTAATTATTATTTGAATATTTACTTTAAATAAATGACTATTGATTTGGTTATTCCGTTAAAAAGGGGTTGTTGATTATTAATTATTTAATAAATATGGTGTAAATATTTATTAAATACCCCAAGTGTTTTAAAGAGTATAAAATGATATTTAGAGGTGATTTAAGGACTTTCATAGTTTAAAATATCATACTTTGGTTCAATCTATGCAAGTGATCAAAACCTATACTTTAAAATATTATTGTATGATACTGCGTTGCCAGGTATATTGTTACACAGTTTTGCGATAATCTTATTTTCCGGTTAAAATAGATTTGACATTTGGAATATATGCGATCTTTTGAGTTAAGTATTTTATGTACATGTATACATTGTAGCTCTAGATATAAGAGCATATTCATTGTTTAGAATCTAAACCGGGAGTCGGTATTTTGTGAGATAGAGGTAGTCGTGGAAACCCGGAGGGATTCCAGCGGTATATTATTATTTATTTTGAGGAATGTTATTTATAAACATTAATTATATTTCCGTGAAGTATGAATTACTTGGAAACCATTCGAGGATTATTATTTGAATACGATATCATTCAAGGAATTGTATTTGTTTACTAAATCTTTCGAGGAATGTTATTTGAGTATTATCTCAGTCGAGAAATACCATATGAATATTATTTCTGTTAAATATGCTAGTGGAAGGCATAATTGTTTTCGAAAGTATAACGTGGTACTTGTGTTATGATTTGATGTTGGCTTATAAGCGAGATATGAGATATATTAGTTATAAGCCGGATATTGCTAAGACCCTTAGCGAAGGGCATACGAATCTCATTCTTCGAATATAGACCGGGAGTCGGTACTTCTTGATATATTATGAATATTTTCGAAGGAAAATATTTAAGTAAATATTTCCCATTATTTATTTGAATGAATATTGTATGAATATTCATTCGAGATTATTTACTTAATGAACACTATTTTAATATTCATTTAAGGATGAATTATTTATTGGATACTATTCCAAATATTTATTCGAGGGTTTACTTATTTAAATAATAATTTCCATATACTCATTCGAAGGTTACCTTGAGCAATATTTTATATTAAGAATATCCTTTAATTATTTATGAGTTAATAAATATTCTTTGAATATTTATTTAATTCTTTTTAATTAGTTCTAAAAAGGGCATTATTTTATTCAGATATTATTTTCGATCTTCATAAACTATGTAAATTATTCCTGAGTCTTATCATTATTACTTTTATCAAGGAAGGTTCTCAGAACTCTATTCTTCATTTGAATCTATCTTTTAAAATATAAGGGAACCTTACTTGAGAGCTGTTATTTCTTTGACTACCCGGTCATATACTTGTTAAACTACCTTTTCACTCGCATCTTGATTCTTTTCAAATATCGATATGAGTCTTGTTGGTTACCTCCTCAACACTCGAGGGGTAAAATTCATGGAACAAGTTTATATCCATTAACAAGCATCAGCTTGGGAAATATTGGTGAATTTTCCTTTCCAACTAGATACAACTACTTTGTGGAGTCTTATCAACAAGTATTATACTTGGGGAAAGGGGGACGAACTTTACGTTTCAGAGTCATGGATTTTATTCAAACTAGGAGTCGTGTAAGAGGCCGAGTCACGCCGGTCCATCCCAAAGGCCCAACCGTTGGCCAGGGAGATCAAAAAGGGCGATGGACAAGTAAATCCGTCAATTCTTCCTTCTACAGGTAGCAAAACCAAATTAAGCTGTATAGTCTGTGACTGATCATCGTAAAGATTGGAACAGCGGCCACGGTGAATACTCCAGTATTAGCTCATCATCCAATTTGGATATTTCCTGCAACAAGTATCGAAGAGACTTCTTTCAGGTTGACGGGTAGTTCTCGCGACACGTATCGAAGAGACTTCTTTCAGGTTGGCAGGGGTTTGAAATATGTTCAAAACTAGGATTGCAATATTTTTCTGCAATTTCCTCGTTGTGATATATGATGATATCTGGCTCATATTTTGCATAGCAGATATTCCTACGAAAGTTATAATTTGAGTTACCTTGTAACTTCATCCTTTATCTCATAATTGATGACTCTGTAGATACCTTACATAACATGAGTTGTGATAAGGAGGTTTTTGATATTGGATCACCTTCTAACTTCATCTTTTAAGTTATATGTTGAGATTCTGCTTATATTCTATGTAGTAGATATTTTACCGAAAGGTTATATTGAACTATCTTATAACTTCATTTTTACGATATACTAGCACTATGTTCGTCAATGCATGGCATACAGTTTCAAAGATATTTTAGAACGGTTATTGTATTACTGAGGTACAGTATCTTGATCTATCAAGTGTTTTGGCGAAATGATATACTTATATATATACTATAAGACTTGTGAAATACTAAAAAGGGGATCTTTTTATGGTTTGGTTTCTGTTTGATGAAAACACTTGTAGTAGCAGTATATTGCACTACATATTTTGAAAAGTTTTCTTATAGGTTGTTGAGACTACAACTTATACCATTTTGCTAAGGTATGAAGCTTACTATGGTTATTATGATCTCAAGTTGTTCATTTGAGGCTATTTCAAATGTTATACTTCCCTTATTGAAGTTCCATAGTTATAAATGTTTCCAAAATGATATTAAACATCGTTAGACATTGAATACCCTTGTGTGTCTTGGTATATATATTGTTAAGTTCTATTATTAACTTGCTGATCAATTCTTTCGCTCATTCTTGCTTGTTTCAAATATTGACCTTTCAGAGGAAGGTAGTCGATTGAGGCTTATCTGCATGGCTCAGAAGAAGCAGGCAGTACGCCTTTATGAAGATGTTATGATCCAGAAAAGCTATAGCTGGAATAAGTTATATGTAAGTATATCGATGTGTAATATTTGTATTACTTTGTACTGAGTAGCTCTAGTTGCTGGTGTACTTCCCAACGAAACTATACTAGTAATATAAGATTTGTAAGTCATAGTACGATGTAATTGAATGGATGTAATGAGAAATGTAAGTATTTAAATTCTTGTTTCTAGCCCTATAACCTAAAAGATGCTTGGTGGTTGGGGTCTCAAAGGTGGTAATTCAGTTATTGAGTGACTACAGGTGGTTAATGTTATTAAACAGGTTATTTGGCATTGAGGATTTCCGCGTGACGACCAAATCCTTGACCCCGGATTTGGGGGTGTTACAGAAATGGTATCAGAGCTTAGGTTATAGTAAACTAGAAACGAGAGTGAGTAGGAGCGTGTATAGTTATGTGAGAACATCAGGACTCATGTAGAGTTCATGTTGGACTATTGGATATAGTACCAATGATTAAGTTAAGATTGGAAGGCTATGTCGAGGAGTATGTTGATACAGACTTCACTTCTTGTGGTATTGGATGTCTGCTGAAGGATTCTTAGAGGCAAGTATTGGTTGGCAGGGGCATAGAACGCCCGAGGTATGAATTTAAGATGATTTTAGGGGATTCATTGAAATAGTTATGTATTCTCCGAACTATAGGAAATCTCAATATGATGATGAAGGATAGAAAGTTGGCATATAGTATTGTGGCAAGGATGTGTTGAAAACGTATTTGTACTATTAAAATTCCGAAAGAGAAGTAAAACAAGATCACTATGAAAGGTTATTAGTCGAAGTTACGGGTATTTAAACCCTCTCGAGCTTAATAGAGTTGAGGTAATATTATGAATGGATTGGTGGACAAACACCGATTGTTTCAATTGATTATAAAAATAAAATGGTAAAGATGAGATTGGTCAATAAAGATGAAATATGTTTAAAGAACCAAGACGGACTGAGAAAGTCTGAGAAAGACTAGTACGAAAAGACTAGTACGAAGGCTGTCATGCTAAAAAGGGATAAGCTTCAGTAGAACATGGAATTGTCATGAGGATAGGAACATGTAGTATAAAGATGGTTATAATGGTGATTGGATCTAAGTATGTATTTTCTAGCAATGATCCGGAATATCGTCCATTCGACATATGGAATTCGTCGTTGCTTGGGACGACACTGGTACCGAAGTCTTCTCAAAGAATAGAACGCTTGCGTGAGATGCTTGCGCCGAGTCGAATAGAACTCCTTGCGATTGTAAACGTCGATGGTTGAATCTTTAGCGACTATTACGAGTCGATGATGACGTCGGTTATCGAGCACCTTAGGGTGTGCGTGGAAAAGAAGAGCGTTAGAATCGAACGATTATCCGCCAGAGGAGCCGATATAAAATGGCATCCGTAGAGACCTTGGCAGCACCATCCCCATTTGGGAATCATTTTGATTACCTCCCCAATCTGAATCATTTGACATCTCCCCATTTGCAAATTATGTGTATTACCTCCCCAATCTGTGAATTATTTAACACCTCCCCGTGCGTAAATTATTTTGATTACCCCCTAATCTATGACCTATCTTGACATCTCTCCAAGAGAGAATTTTAATAAAGAATATATTCACTCTTCAAAGTTATTCTTCAATACTTGTGTTAAACCATATTTAATTTCGATTGTGCCAGAAGCTGTCATTATCCCTACCTTCAGATTTCTGAAGCCCTGTCGAATGATGTTATTTCAAACTTCCACTTTCCTTCAATAGTGGATGATTCTATGGTGGTATAGCCGCACTTGCTTGTTGAATATCAATATCTTTCTGGTTATTCTTTTATTTGGAAATCACACCTTTGGAATTCGTTCAATGCAACTCCAAGGTGTCCCTTTGAGAATTAATTGTCAAAATACGATAATTATTAACTTGACTTTGAATTGCTTTCATACTTCTCAACTTCCACTGAGACGAACAACCCTATACATATAGGGGCCACAAGGACTATCTGTCTATGTGATAGAAGTCTGATGGGACGCCATCACTTGTGAGTTGTGAAATACAAGAAGGCTAATTACCTTTAGTAATGTCTTAACTGAGACACGCAACGTGAGTTCTTATGATCATATTGATCTCTCAGTAAATTCTCTTATTTCAAATAAGGTTTACTTTAATACTCATAACCTTATGATCATCAATGTGTGGCAATAGCCTTGATATGACGACTATCTTTTCAAAGATCCCTGATTCTTGTTACATCTAATAAATTTGAAGGGGATGCCAACCAGGTCGGCCAATTCAAAACTCGCTGATAGAAACTAGATTTGCAACAGAATCGCCAAGAGCAAGAGCGAATCCAAGGCGAATAGAATATCAGTGACGTATCAATAAAATTAGTTAATTCTTTCTCTCTCAATGATATTATGTTAATGGAATTAGTGCATTCTCTCTCTCTCAAGGATAGTATGATAATGGAAAGTTGGTCAAGACATATGTGTGAAAGGAATAACGTGGTAAGACTCAAGTGATAACTATGTCAAATAGGGATCCTATGGTTGGATTGAGGTCTCGGAGAAGTTGTTTACGAATGGACACTATCTCTGGTTTGGCAGAATAAGTGTTGATGATGAAAGAGTTAAGGAATCCCAGTAGTGGCCTTAGCTGATTCCGTGGACGGAATCCTTTTAAGAAGGGTAGACTGTAATAACCCGGATTTTTTTTCAAGAAATGATTTTATTATTATTTCAATAATAATAATGTTTTCCTAAAATGAGGAGGAATTTTTTTTTTTATTTAATTATTTAATTATTTTCTGTTAAGTGGAACCTGGTCCTCCTTTTTAAAATTTTATTGACCGAGTAGATATCTCGAGTCAATAGTTTATTTGGGCAAAGATTCAATTTTGGAGTGTGGAATTATTTAGTAAAGATTTTATTATAAATTAATAAATAATTTGGAGATTTTAAAATCCTTAGAAAATGATTATTTTAATTATTTGGGGATTTACATAAACTACTTGATTAATATATAAAATCAAGAATTTGAGATTTTACTAAAACAATAATGTTTATAGTATTTTTATAAAGTCTTGTAAATTGTGAATAATGAATCACAATTATTATTTTTATGAATTGTTTTTATAAATTATTAATATTTGTAAAATGCATATCAATTTAGAAAATTTAGATTTAATTCTAAATCTTTCTCCAAAATTCTTTAAAAATATTCTAGTATTTAATTATGCTAGAAATTTTATTTTTGCAAATTAGAGTTATAAGTTTAAAATATTATTTAAGGTGTGTAGTATTTAATTGTATTGCTATATATGTTATTGGGCCAAGCCCATTAGGGTTAAAGACACAGCACACCACAGATACATACACGATACACACACATACATAGCCGCATAAACCAATCAGGGAGAGGGGAGAGAATCAGCGGGAAGAGAGAAAAAGAGAGATTGGGGGTCTCATTTTACAACTCAATTAGCTAAATATACATACATATATATATATATATATAATCGTGTGTGTTTATGTGTGTGCGTGTGCGTCGTGTGTGTGTATGTGGGTCTGGCCAGCAACAGCAGTGAAGGAGGTCGCGTCGACGGCTGTGCTGCGGCGTAATCGAGACCGGAGTAGATGGTGGCGGTGAAGGGAGGCAGCCGTGGGGTGGTGGCACCGAAGGAAGCAGAGAGAGAGAGAGAGAGAGAGAGAGAGAGAAAGAGAGAGAGAGAGAGAGAGAGAGAGAGAGAGAGATGGCAGGGGAGAGGGAGAGAGATGGTGGGGTTGTTCGATGGTCACCGGAAAATGGTATACTTCATATTTTAATTTACGAACTTAATAGTTGTAATTAATTTAGAGATGAATTGCGATATGGCGAGATTATTATTGTAATTTAATTAGAGTTAAATTGTGGTTTATTGTTTTAATTTCCGTATTTAATTCGGAGAGTATAGTTGCTAATTATAATTGTTGGGATTTATTGTGAGCCGATTAAATGTTCGGGTTAGTGACTGTTAATTATTAATTGTTAATTGCTAAGTGTAAGTGTCATGATTATTTTGTGGTCTCGTTAATGATTGTGGGTTGTTAATTATGACTTTGGTAGTAATTGAGGTTTCGATATTATAATTGAGCTTAGTGGTCATTAGTGGGTGATTATTAATTGTCGGATAATATGCGGAGTTTATGTGGCTTCACTTGTTTTAATTGGTTCCGGTAATGTTTATGTGCTAAGTGCTATAAGCAAGTCGTAGTGTTTGATGGTTTTACTAATTATGAATGTTATATGTTATTTAGTTTAACTGCGAGGAGTCGTAAAGAGATCATAAGTTCTAAATGTCAGTATTTAAGGACTTGTGTAATTCTCTTCGGCTAGATCCTCGGGCTTACGAATATCAATGATTGATTATCACCAGTATAATTAATATGCTCAAGTGATATGATCATTGATATAGCGTAAGTAATAGTTAATGCTAGGGGTTGTTCCCTAGGGCTTACGAATATCAATAATTGATTGTCACGTGTATCATTAAAATGCGTGAGTGATACGATTATTGATGTAGCGTAAGTAGTAGTTAATGCTAATATAAATTATTATGTGTTTACTGCATGTCGAGGCAGAATTTCTTACGTGCTAGGTGCCGCATGTCTGGGCGGGTACTTTTCTTACTTGTTTACTTTTATGTTGCTGCAAGGTGAGGCAGCTTTATTTTTGTAGAAACAGGTTTGAATTTTTATGATTGATATTGAGGGGATGTGCCCATAGTCCGATAAACGAATACCTCATGCCGAAATTTTCTAAAAATCCCCTGCATTTAAATTTATTTAACTTATTTGATTTCAATTGTCTAAAGGCATGCTCGAGGGTAACTGTTTATGTATACACGTGTCAAGGGATTTGTTTCGAGGATTAAATTGTGTCTTGAAGATTAATTGTTTTATTTAGGTATTAATTTGAGGATGAATTATTGTTTTGAGGGTAATTGTTGTCTCGAGGATTTATGTGCTAAGTTGTGGATTAATTGTGTTTTGAAGATTAGCTATTAATCAAGTTTTTGTCATAGAATGTCAATGTTATTATAATTTTATATGTTAAGTGAAGTTGACTAAGTGGTTGTAGGATTATGATATGTTTGATACTAGGAAATGCCTACGTTTTAAAAAGGGGACTCTTTTAGTGTCAATTGCTATTACTAAATGTGTTATGTGCATTAATTGGTATTTGAGTAGTCAACTATAGGGAGAACAACTATAGTACGACTTTAGGTGACTTAGTGGTAATTCTGAGTTGTGTCTACTCGAGATACGAGGTTGGACTGACACGTACTCGTAAATATTTCAGTCCATTAGGGTATAATCAAGTGGAGCGACGTACATCAAAAAGGGAAGATCGAGGCGTCGTATAAAGAAAGGTAAACAACCTCCATGGAAATGCTTGGACGAGGTGCGAAGGATTTAATCGCAGGTTTCTGTTTTCTGCTAAGGACCAGAGGCAAGTTTATTTATGCATACTCTATCGTTCAGAGTATCGGTATTTTGAAATATATGAAATGTGTGGATTAGATTTAAATCCATAGTTGCAAGTTTTCCAACCATGTGCTTCCTCATCAAAACCAGTATATTTTTAGGCTTTGCTAATATTATTAAATTCTGCTTATGCCAATTGTCAAAATCCCATGACTTAAAATGTTGTCGATGGAGACCTATATTTTATGACTCACCTCCCCTTAATCGTGTTAGAGTAGGTGCCCTAGAGGCAATACATTATTTCTTGAATAAACCTTTATGTCATTTGATTATTAAATAAACATATTTATTATGACTTTAATTACTGCGATATATTTGTTAGCATAATAAATGTCCTTAGAATCATGATACACATTATATAGTTTAAGTATACAACTTGAACTTGAGATTATATAATATATCATATTCTTAAAAGGTCCCTAGTCGAGTATTATTATATAGGACAATAATAATACATAAATAGACTAGTATGTTGTTTCACAGATAACCACATCTCATTGGTTATAAGTATGAAGATACTAAAGTCAATACATAGGTACCTGTAAGAGTACATGGTACTGGACAGACCCACCGTGAGATCCTTCATGTTAATAAAGTCATAAGAAAGACTAACAGTGATAATGGTGTAATGATCCTTTGACTTGAGATCATTATATTTCTATACGAGGATTAATATACTTTGACTACATTAAAAGTTATCTTTGACCGGGTGATGATAAAAGTGGGCATCGAGTATATTATGAGTCGTATGAGAAATATGAATGATAGATAAAGGATTTAACCCTCCTATAATTAGGAGAGATATTATTGGCCTCTTGATTGAGTGAGATTATAAAATGCATGGTCGTGCTCAAATAATGATTTGTTTTAATAGTCTACTCATGGATCAAGTAAACCTGGATTAAATTATAAAGAGAATGACAATAAACATGCCTCGAGTTTAATCTATAATATTTGGTTAAAGGGATTATATTACAAGGGAAAATTAATCACTAAAGGTTTTATCGAATCACGATTTAATTATTATTTAATTGGGTAGCAATGATGCATTACTAGATACCGCTCATTGTTTATAATTTTATTAGAGAATAAAATTATTGCCAATTAAATAATAACCTATAGGGTCACACACATAGAACATTTAAAGGAAGAATTAATTTAAATTATGGATTTAAATTAGTTAATGATAAGTTGGATTTTATTATATTAATTAAGTGGGACTTAATTAAGCCATAATAAAATGCAAACATATATGAGATATGAATTTATGATTTTTTAATAATTGAGTATGACTTAATTATTATTTATTTGAATAATAGGATTTTATTCTATTACTTAATAAATCAGATTTGGGCTAGGTTTTAACTTGGGCTTTTTTGCTTTACACTATCATATATATATATATATATATACATAATGATAGTGCAGGAGGGTGAGAAGTTTTTTTGTACGACAAAACACAGCCTTGGCCGCATAAACCAGAAACCCTAAACCCAAATCTCATACTTAACATTGGAGGCTAGTACCTCTCTTCCAAACAAGATCGCTAGACGCTCTTGAAGGTGTTCGTGTGGATACCATAGCGGAGGTTTCGAATAGAGGAACGCTCAGTGATTCAAAGAAAGCTTGCATCTCCATTGTTATAAACGTAAAGCTTCATACAAGGTAAACGTTCTTACTACCATGATTATCCGAATAATTATACATGGATCCGGGCTTGGTTTCAATTTATTTTATTGTTTTCGCTGCGCATTGTTAATCGGAACCAACAATGGTATCAGAGCTGCTTGTATAATAGGATAATCTGGTCATGATTGATGTATACGATATGCTATATGGTTACTAGATTATTATTTTTTTGAGAACTATTCTGCATGAAACCTGCGATTTGTATGCTTCTGTGCTCCTGGCTTTGTTGCATAAAGATGATCTGCTATGTTTTAATGAGATTAAATCGTAATCTGAACATCTAAGAAACCAGTTGAAGTTGATTATCATGATTAGAAGTGCATATATGTCAGTTCATGCATATATATATATATATATACATACATGTTCATACAAACATGCTACTAGGTTTAGATTTTAATCGTTCCAGCTGTGATATATGATTGTGTTATTACTGCAAAGGTAATCATAGGTCTGTATAATCAGTTTGGAACCAAAACAAAAGATAACATGAAGAACACGATCAAACTGAAATCCCAGAAATATTGCAGTAGGTTATTGTACAACAGACACGCATACATAGGATGCGTATCGTCCAATACGCAAATATAGGATGCGTATCTTCTTCTTCTTAACGTGACTTGGCCATGCGTTACAGTTCATGTTTTGTGTAAATCACATAGAAATTCTGCTAGGGTTTGCATGATTTAATTTAACCTAGCATGAAAATTTTATTAATTAGTAATTTTGATTACTATATTAAAATTTAATTAAATTGTGTCAAATTTATTATTTATGATTTGATCATATTTAATTTATGTTGTATAAAATTGTGATTATACAATATGTAATGCTTTTAATTGCTATGTGAGAATGATGCATGGTTATGGCCCCAAGACCTAGTTTTAATTTATTTTATTTATGGTTTGTAATAATTAAATATGACTTGCATGTCGTTTTTCTCTTTTGTAATTATTTTATCTTGAATGCAACTCGAGTTCTTTTGTAAAATGTTTCAAAAAGAAGCTTGGAGGCAATCAAGGCAGCTTTGGAAGCGAAGCAGGAGATTTTGTAATAATTAGTTATTACCACCATAGATTGACCTTGATTTTTCCATTAGCTTGGAAAAATCGCATAGGATTGGGCCATAACCATAGCATATTTATTTATGTGATGCACTTTACATATGATGTATGTGTAGAGTAGAAAATATATGCATGCTTTAATTAGATTAATGATGTATGCATGTATTAGATACGTCACCCATACCATGCTTGCCATGCTAAATAAGATAAAATCTGTAACGATTCAAGATTTTAAAAAATGAACAAACGATCATGAGATTTCTGTGTTTATGAAACACTGAATTAAATACGAATTTTCAATTATTTAGATATGGGGAGATTATGTCAAAAACAGGTTTTACCTGTAAGGAAGTTGGGTATTAAGTGAGGCCACTTGTGACTCCTCCAACAACCTGGAAATCAAACTATTGATGAATATTGATTTGAAGTATTTAATTCAAGGAAAAATTGGGAATCTCTTTATGATGGGATCATGGTCGTTTTAATTCTAAACCCCTTAAAAATATTAAGTTTTAATCGGATGCTTTCCAATGAATTAACACTCATTGAATCCTAGATCGATAAGGGGAATGACTGCCAGTGGCAGGGGACTCTTGTCTATCGTGGTGAGATGCGACGAATATAAGCGGTTATATTCGGCCGTTGTATCATTGGGTCTAACTTAACTGAGTCATCATAATAAGGTGAAAATAAACGGTTATATTCAACTATTATGAACTTAGAAGCATAGAGTTTGGTTCAAAATCTATTAGATAGATAAGATCAAATGTTGTTCACCAAACTATCCATGAATTATATATGATATAATTGACAACTGTTGTTTACCTAAATAATCATGTTTTAAGGACTACCAGTGGTTGACTTAGGATATGACGAAATATGGATCTTGGCTCACTAGAAAGATTTATGGGATATTCTTTCCGATTTAATAGTAAGGGCTATTAATTTGATAAAAATAGTGGGAGATATATTATGAATATGTCATAATCACTTGAACATAATTATTGTAACAATCTAACTTATCTTATGCATTTTATCATTGTAGAAAAACAAATGGCACAAAACACAAACAACACTTTCTCTGTGCGATTAGTCCTTGAGAAGGACAAGCTGACAGGATCAAACTTCCTTGACTGGTCTAGGAATTTGAGAATTGTTCTCATGCAGGAAAAGAAATCTTATGTGATTGATATTCCTCCACCGGCAGCCCCTGCTGCCAATGCCACTCTTGCTCAACAAAATGCTTATCAGAAGTATATTGATGATGCGACTGATGTGGCTTGTCTTATGCTTGCCACTATGGATGCTGAGCTTCAGAAGCAGCATTTTGATATGAATGCTTATACTATGTTTGAACATCTTTCAACGATGTTTCAATCACAGGCTCGTGTGGAAAAGTTCAACACGAGCAAATCACTCTTCTCGTGCAAGCAGGGCAACGGACCAGTCGGACCACATGTTCTAAAGATGATTGGGTATTGTGATTACCTTGCTCGTTTGGGTTTCCCGCTTCAGCGAGAGGCTCAAGTCGATATAATCTTGCAATCTTTGAACAACGACTATACTCAGTTCATTATGACTTTTAATATGACTGAGCAAGAAAAGACTCCTATGGAATTGTTGGCCATGCTGAGGACCACTGAAGCAAATATGGTCAAGGCACCTGAGAAAGCTCCCATAATGATGGTGGGTAAGAAAGGTGCTAAGGGAAAGGGGAAATGGAAGGGCAAGAAAAAGGTTGCATCAAAAGATCTTGGTCCTTCTAAGCCCTCTTTCAAAAAGGCTAAAAAGCCGAAGGGAGATGTCGCAAAGGCTGACAAAGGTGATTGTCACTATTGCCACAAGCCTGGTCACTGGAAGAGAAACTGTCCAGCTTATTTGGAGGATCTGAAGAAAATGAAGGGTGTTCAGATTTCTGGATCAGGTATTTATGTTATAGAAGTCAATCTGTCTATTTCTACATCTTGGGTATTGGATACTGGATGTGCTTCTCACATTTGTATAAATGTGTAGGAACTGTAGAGAAGTAGGACTTTGGCTAAGGGAGAAGTGGACCTACGAGTAGGCAATGGAGCAAGAGTTGCTGCTTTAGCCGTAGGGACTTATTATTTATCTTTGCCCTCTGGGCTTGTTTTAGAACTTGAAGACTGCTTTTACGTGCCTGCGATTCGCAGAAACATTATTTATGTTTTTGTTTGGATAAGAAAGGTTTTTCGTTTACAATAAAGAACAACAGTTGCTCTTTTGCTTTGAATTATTTAACCTATGGTGTTGCGCGTTTATTTAATGGTGTATATGTTCTTGATTTAGATAATCATGTCTGTAACATAGAAAACAAACGACTTAAAGTTAATGACTCAAATCAAACATACCTCTGGCATTGTCGTCTAGGCCATATAAATGAGAAACGCATATCCAAATTACATAAGGATGGATACTTGGATAAGTTTGATTTTGAATCATACGATAAATGCGAATCTTGTTTGCTTGGTAAGATGACTAAAGCCCCTTTTACTGGTAAGGGTCAAAGGGCCACTGAACGTCTGGAGCTAATACATAGTGATGTATGTGGCCCAATGCGTGTGATGGCTAGAGGAGGCTACTACTACTTCATAACATTTACTGATGATTTCAGTAGATATGGATATGTATATCTTATGAAGAATAAATCCGATTCTTTTGAAAAGTTCAAAGAATACAAGGCTGAAGTAGAGAAACAAATAGGTGGAGGTGCTAGTATTAAGATCTTACGAACCGATCATGGGGGTGAATACTTAAGCACCGAATTTAAAGAGTATTTAAAAGAGTGTGGCATTGTATCACAACTCACTCCGCCAGGTACACCTCAATGGAATGGAGTTTCAGAGAGGAGAAATCGCACCCTGTTAGACATGGTACGATCGATGATGAGTCATGCAGATCTTCCAATTAGTTTTTGGGGTTATGCTCTAGAAATAGCGGATTTCACACTTAACCGTGTTCCAACTAAAAAGGTTCAAAAGACTCCATATGAGATATGGGAGGAGAAACGGTCAGGTATGAACTTTATGAAAGTTTGGGGATGCAATGCGTTTGTGAAACATCAAGTGTCTGACAAGCTTGGACCTAAATCTGAAGAGTGCAATTTTGTGGGATACCCTAAAGAAACAAAGGCGTATTATTTTTATAGTCCCTCTGAGCAGAAAGTGTTTATTGCTCGAGATGCTGTCTTCATGGAAAGAGATTTGGTTTCCAAAAGAAACAGTGGGAGAACTATAGATCTCGATGAAGATCGAGAACCGCAAAATAACACTGAACCTAAAGTGGAACAAGAGCAGGATAATGATAATGCTCAAGAAACAAAGGTTGTTCGTAGATCTGGTAGAATTCGCCATGAGCCAGAGAGATATGGATTTCTCTTGACTCAATGTGGTGATTTGATGCTCATAGATGAAGATGAGCCTCTCACATATCAAGATGCTATGAACAGTCCAGACTCTAAGAGATGGCTTGAAGCCATGAAATCCGAGATGGATTCCATGTACGAAAACCAATTATGCAATTTGGTTGATCCACCTGAAGGGGTAAAACCCGTAGGGTGCAAATGGGTTTTCAAGAAGAAAACTGACATGGATGGAAATGTTCAGTCCTATAAAGCGAGGCTGGTTTCAAAAGGTTTCAAACAAATTCATGGTATTGACTATGATGAAACTTTCTCACCAGTGGCTATGGTCAAATCCATAAGGATTTTGCTTGCCATTGTAGCATTCCATGATTATGAAATCTGGCAAATGGATGTCAAAACAGCCTTCCTTAATGGAAGCCTTGAAGAGGATGTGTACATGACACAACCTGAAGGTTTTGTCGATCCAAGGAATGTTGGCAAGGTATGTAAATTACGTCGATCCATTTATGGATTGAAGCAAGCCTCTAGGAGATGGAATATCCGTTTTGATGAAACAGTCAAAGAGTATGGCTTTATTCAAAACGAGGATGAACCTTGTGTTTACAAGAAAGTTAGTGGGAGCCATGTGGCATTCATAGTACTGTATGTTGATGATATACTACTAATGGGGAATGACATACCTTCTCTAAAGGCTGTTAAGACTTGGTTTGGGAGCAATTTCTCTATGAAAGACTTAGGAGAGGCAACCTACATTCTAGGAATGAGGATCTATAGAGATAGATCTAGAAGGATGATCGGTCTAAGTCAGAGTACATACATTGATAAGGTTTTGCATCATTTTGGTATGCAAAATGCTAAAAGGGGAGATGTCCCCGTGTCTCAAGGGATAACGATCTCTAAAGACCAGTGTCCGAAATCATTGGATGAGAAGGACCACATGAGTAAGGTTCCATATGCATCAGCAATTGGATCTATCATGTATGCAATGGTATGCACTCGCCCAGATGTTTCGTATGCTTTGAGCATGATGAGCAGATACCAGTCTAATCCAGGTGAAGGTCACTGGACGACAGTCAAGAATATTCTAAAGTACCTGAAAAGGACTAAAGATTCATTCTTGGTGTATAGAGGAGAGGAGAAACTGGTTGTAAAAGGTTACACCGATGCAAGTTTCCAAACAGACAGGGATGATACTGTATCACAGTCTGGTTTTGTGTTTTCTCTAAACGGAGGTGCTGTAAGCTGGAAGAGTTCAAAGCAAGAAACAGTAGCTGATTCTACAATGGAGGCTGAGTACATTGCAGCTTGTGAAGCGATTAAGGAGGCTGTTTGGATTCGAAAATTCATTACTGATTTGGAAGTGGTTCCATCGATTGCAGATCCCATTGATCTATACTGCGATAATAATGGGGCCATTGCACAGGCTAAAGAGCCTAGATCGCACTCCCGCTCCAAACATATACTCAGGAGATATCACCTCATTCGAGAGATTAATGAAAGGGGTGACATACACATATGTAAAGTGCATACAAATGATAACATTGCAGATCCACTGACCAAAGGCTTGTCGCAGCAAAAGCACGATGGTCACACTAGTTCCATGGGTATTAGATACATGGGTGATTGGCTCTAGTGCAAGTGGGAGATTGTTAGAGTAGGTGCCCTAGAGGCAATACATTATTTCTTGAATAAACCTTTATGTCATTTGATTATTAAATAAACGTATTTATTATGACTTTAATTACTGCGATATATTTGTTAGCATAATAAATGTCCATAGAATCATGATACACATTATATAGTTTAAGTATACAACTTGAACGTGAGATTATATAATATATCATATTCTTAAAAGGTCCCTAGTCGAGTATTATTATATAGGACAATAATAATACATAAATAGACTAGTATGTTGTTTGACAGATAACCACATCTCATTGGTTATAAGTATGAAGATACTAAAGTCAATACATAGGTACATGTAAGAGTACATGGTACTGGACAGACCCACCGTGAGATTCTTCATGTTAATAAAGTCATAAGAAAGACTCACAGTGATAATGGTGTAATGATCCTTTGACTTGAGATCATTATATTTCTATACGAGGATTAATATACTTTGACTACATTAAAAGTTATCTTTGATCGGGTGATGATAAAAGTGGACATCGGGTATATTATGAGTCGTATGAGAAATATGAATGATAGATAAAGGATTTAACCCTCCTATAATTAGGAGAGATATTACTGGCCTCTTGATTGAGTGAGACTAGAAAATGAATGGCCGTGCTCAAATAATGATTTGTTTTAATAGTCTACTCATGGATCAAGTAAACCTGGATTAAATTATAAAGAGGATGACAATAAACATGCCTCGAGTTTAATCTATAATATTTGGTTAAAGGGATTATATTACACGGGAAAATTAATCACAAAAGGTTTTATCGAATCACGATTTAATTATTATTTAATTGGGTAGCAATGATGCATTACTAGATGCCGCTCATTGTTTATAATTTTATTGGAGAATAAAATTATTGCCAATTAAATAATAACCTATAGGGTCACACACATAGAACATTTAAAGGAAGAATTAATTTAAATTATGGATTTAAATTAATTAATGATAAGTTGGATTTTATTATATTAATTAAGTGGGACTTAATTAAGCCATAATAAAATGCAAACATATATGAGATATGATTTTCTGATTTTTAATAATTGAGTATGACTTAATTATTATTTATTTGAATAATAGGATTTTATTCTATTATTTAATAAATCAGATTTGGGCTAGGTTTTAACTTGGGCTTTTTGCTTTACACTATCATATATATATACATAATGATAGTGCAGGAGGGTGAGAAGTTTTTTTGTACGACAAAACACAGCCTTGGCCGCATAAACCAGAAACCCTAAACCTAAATCTCATACTTAACATTGGAGGCTAGTACCTCCCTTCCAAACAAGATCGCTAGACGCTCTTGAAGGTGTTCGTGTGGATACCATAGCGGAGGTTTCGAATAGAGGAACGCTCAGTGATTCAAAGAAAGCTTGCATCTCCATTGTTATAAACGTAAAGCTTCATACAAGGTAAACGTTCTTACTACCATGATTATCCGAATAATTATACATGGATCCGGGCTTGGTTTCGATTTATTTTTACTGTTTTCGCTGCGCATTGTTAATCGGAACCAAAAAATCGGTACCTTGTTTATAGAGTACTGCAAATATTATACTTGGGATATTTTCGATTAAGAATATCTAGAAGGATATTGATGTATGCTATTTGGAGGAGTTATTTAATTCAATGAATATTATTTATCATATTCATGTAAAAAGGAGTTTATATTTATTTCTTATAGACCGAGAGTTAGCGATAATTATTTTGATAAAGTGCTTAAAGTACGGGGATTGCCGGAGAGATAATGTCTTGGTTTTGATTAAGAATATTCCAAGAGTTCATTTGGGTGCTTGGAGGATATTGAATATTTCAATAGTAGTAGTAATTATTATTTGAATGTTTACTTTAAATAAATGACTATTGATTTGGTTATTCCGTTAAAAAGGGGTTGTTGATTATTAATTATTTAATAAATATGGTGTAAATATTTATTAAATACCCTAAGTGTTTTAAAGAGTATAAAATGATATTTAGAGCTGATTTAAGGACTTTCATAGTTTAAAATATCATACTTTGGTTCAATCTATGCAAGTGATCAAAACCTATACTTTAAAATATTATTATATGATACTGCGTTGCCAGGTATATTGTTACACAGTTTTGCGATAATCTTATTTTCCGGTTAAAATAGATTTGACATTTGGAATATAGGCAATCTTTTGAGTTAAGTATTTTATGTACATGTATACATTGTAGCTCTAGATATAAGAGCATATTTATTGTTTAGACTCTAAACCGGGAGTCGGTATTTTGTGAGATAGAGGTAGTCGTGGAAACCCGGAGGGATTCCAGCGGCATATTATTATTATTTTGAGGAATGTTATTTATAAACATTAATTATATTTCCGTGAAGTATGAATTACTTGGAAACCATTTGAGAATTATTATTTGAATACGATATCATTCAAGGAATTGTATTTGTTTACTAAATCTTTCGAGGAATGTTATTTGAGTATTATCTCAGTCGAGAAATATCATATGAATATTATTTCTATTAAATATGCTAGTGGAAGGCATAATTGTTTTCGAAAGTATAATGTGGTACTTGTGTTATGATTTGATGTCGGCTTATAAGCGAGATATGAGATATATTAGTTATAAGCCGGATATTTCTAAGACCCTTAGCGAAGGGCATACGAATCTCATTCTTCGAATATAGACCGGGAGTCGGTACTTCTTGATATATTATGAATATTTTGGAAGGAAAATATTTAAGTAAATATTTCCCATTATTTATTTGAATGAATATTGTATGAATATTCATTCGAGATTATTTACTTAATGAACATTATTTTAATATTCATTTAAGGATGAATTATTTATTGGATACTATTCCAAATATTTATTCGAGGGTTTACTTATTTAAATAATAATTTCCATATACTCATTCGAAGGTTACCTTGAGCAATATTTTATATTAAGAATATCCTTTAATTATTTATGAGTTAATAAATATTCTTTGAATATTTATTTAATTCTTTTTAATTAGTTCTAAAAAGGGCATTATTTTATTCAGATATTATCTTCGATCTTCAGAAACTATGTAAATTATTCCTGAGTCTTATCATTATTACTTTTATCAAGGAAGGTTCTCAGAACTCTATTTTTCATTTGAATCTATCTTTTAAAATATAAGGGAACCTTACTTGAGAGCTGTTATTTCTTTGACTACCCGGTCATCTACTTGTTAAACTACCTTTTCACTCGCATCTTGATTCTTTTCAAATATCGATATGAGTCTTGTTGGTTACCTCCTCAACACTCGAGGGGTAAATTTCATGGAACAAGTTTATATCCATTAACAAGCATCAACTTGGGAAATATTGGTGAATTTTCCTTTCCAACTAGATACGACTACTTTGTGGAGTCTTATATCAACAAGTATTATACTTGGGGAAAGGGGGACGAACTTTACGTTTCAGAGTCATGGATTTTATTCGAACTAGGAGTCGTGTAAGAGGCCGAGTCGCGCCGGTCCATCCCAAATGCCCAACCATTGGCTAGGGAGATCAAAAAGGGCGGTGGACAAGTAAATCCGTCAATTCTTCCTTCTACCGGTAGTAAAACCAAATTGAGCTGTACAATCTGCGACTGATCATCGTAAAGATTGGACCAGCGGGCGTGGTGAATACTCCAGTATTAGTTCATCATCCAATTTGGATATTTCCTGCAACACGTATCGAAGAGACTTCTTTCAGGTTGACGGGTAGTTCTCGCGACACGTATCGAAGAGACTTCTTTCAGGTTGGCAGGGGTTTGAAATATGTTCAAAACTAGGATTGCAATATTTTCCTGCAATTTCCTCGTTGTGATATATGATGATATCTGGCTCATATTTTGCATAGCAGATATTCCTACGAAAGTTATAATTTAAGTTACCTTGTAACTTCATCCTTTATCTCATAATTGATGACTCTGTAGATACCTTACATAACATGAGTTGTGATAAGGAGGTTTTTGATATTGGATCACCTTCTAACTTCATCTTTTAAGTTATATGTTAAGATTCTGCTTATATTCTATGTAGCAGATATTTTACCGAAAGGTTATATTGAACTATCTTATAACTTCATTTTTACGATATACTAGCACTATGTTTGTCAATGCATGGCATGCAGTTTCAAAGATATTTTAGAATGGTTATTGTATTGCTGAGGTACAGTATCTTGATCTATCAAGTGTTTTGGCGAAATGATATACTTATATATATATATATATATATATACTATAAGACTTGTGAAATACTAAAAAGGGGATCTTTTTATGGTTTGGTTTCTGTTTGATGAAAACACTTGTAGTAGCAGTATATTGCACTACATATTTTGAAAAGTTTTCTTATAGGTTGTTGAAACTACAACTTATACCATTTTGCTAAGGTATGAAGCTTACTATGGTTGTTATGATCTCAGGTTGTTCATTTGAGGCTATTTCAAATGTTATACTTCCCTTATTGAAGTTCCATAGTTATAAATGTTTCCGAAATGATATTAAACATCGTTAGACATTGAATACCCTTGTGTGTATTGGTATATATATTGTTAAGTTTTATTATTAACTTGCTGAGCAATTCTTTCGCTCATTCTTGCTTGTTTCAAATATTGACCTTTCAGAGGAAGGTAGTCGATTGAGGCTTATCTGCATGGCTAAGAAGAAGCAGGCAGTACGCCCTTATGAAGATGTTATGATCCAAAAAAGCTATAGCTGGAATAAGTTATATGTAAGTATATCGATGTGTAATATTTATATTACTTTGTACTGAGTAGCTCTAGTTGCTGGTGTACTTCCCAACGAAGCTATACTAGTAATATAAGATTTGTAAGTCATAGTACGATGTAATTGAATGGATGTAATGAGAAATGTAAGTATTTGAATTCTTGTTTCTAGCCCTATAACCTAAAAGATGCTTGGTGGTTGGGGTCTCAAAGGTGGTAATTCAGTTATTGAGTGACTACAGGTGGTTAATGTTATTAAACAGGTAATTTGGCATTGAGGATTTCCGCGTGACGACCAAATCCTTGACCCCGGATTTGGGGGTGTTACACTATTTCCAAGCTCGCTGTCTGGCGGTGAAGATTACACCGAGGGCGTCTCTTTTCTGGTGCCACTACGAGTTCCGAAGGAATCCGAAGAGTAATGGTTTCTACACCGTTGCCCGAAGGAACAACCGATCGGACTGGGCGCACACCAACTCCAGCAACAAGGGAACCCACGATAAATGGTTCTTCATTTCAGGATGGAAGATAGCCAAATTCGCCGTGTGGAAAGAGGTCGATCCAACGAAAGTTGTATTACCTTCGATCCCTGGGGCGGACGAAAATGACTACAAGATCCTCTGCGATCTGGAAATGGAAAAAGTTCCTTTGTCCAGCAGTCGGGACGCTGACTAGTTAATCGCCCTTTGGGGTAGCGGTAGCTCTCATTCTTCTTCATGCACTTTAATTTTATGCATTGTTTACTTTGCTTTTCATTCATCCTTGCATTTTGACTTAGTTTATTTCTTGTGCAGTGTCTTCCCTTCAGGACATTATCGATTGTCGCCTCAAGAAGGCAGCTCAGAAAGCGGCGGCCAATGGTACTTCGGCTTCTACGGAAAAATCACTACACCATAAAAGTCCTATGGCAATGCACAAAAAGTGTTGCTGTAGGCCCAAAATATGTTGCTGTAGGCCCAAAAAACCCCAAAGGCAACATTTTGCTGATGTTGCTATTTTTGCCGTTGCCTTTGGGGTCAATGGCAACATTCTTATTATCTATGGCAACATCAGTTTTAATGTTGGCATAGACTTGTTATAGCAACATTACTATTAGTTTTTAGCAACATAATATTATGTTGCCTTTGTGTTAAACATTTTTTAAAAAAATAGTGGGTCCCACCAATGGGGCCCACTTTTGGGACCTACTGTGGGGCCCACTTTAATGCCAACATAAATGCATAATTATCCAATTTTACAACCAAATAACCACAACGAACTTTACAACCATAATTATCTATACCAGATTCAATACATAAGACCAGGTGCCATAAGTACATACCAGATTCAATACATAACATCTGGTGCCATAAGTACATATATAAACGTATAAACTACAATCCAAATTCAAAGCAAAAACATAAGAGTTGGTGCCATAAGCAAAAGACATATGAGCTGGTGCCTCGACTTCTTCAACCAAAGTTTCCCTTATCTTGCTTAGAGCGGTGTTTCTAGAGTAGACTCATGCAAGTGGAGTAGTGATTTTTGAGCAAACTCGTATAAGTGAAGCGGTAACATATTTAGGCTGATATGCCTCAGTAAGATAGAAACCAATATACCAGAAATTAAATTCACGGCTGACGATAAAGGATCCACAGAACTCTGAAAAAAGAAAAACATACAAATTCACAAATAGTTATTTTCAGAATATAACGTACAAAATCTAATGAAAAGTAATTATCAGGCGCTTAAAATAAGTGACAGCACATCAATTTTGACCAAACTTCTGGGAAAAAAACGAAAAGAAACTAAAAAGCACAAGGCAACAGTATCATAAAAAAAAAATACCCACGAATTATAAACTGGGAAAAAAAGAAGAAAAAAAATTAAACCTGAAAAATCATGATAGCACCAATAATCCAGATGGACCTGGCAACAAAATTTGATACAGCATCATCAATTGACCCATCGTCTGCAAGAACGAGTTTGCGGACCGCTCAAAAGCCCAGCCAAGCTCCAGCCAGAACAAGGAAGGTTAGTTGATATGATTAACTGCATCAGACACAGCTCATCAGTAAGTGGTAGCACTAGCAATTGCTAATTCCTAAAAAGATTGCTTAACCGTACACCAAAAGAGGTCCATACAAAAATACTGTTCGGTTGAGACAAGGCAACAGCTAATATTTGAGATTAAACTTCAATAAAAGACATGATAAGAATTAAGGCCTTGCATGATAAGAATTAAGCATAAATCTACGATTATTGCAACAAAGAAAAAGATATTTAACAAAAAAGAATTAATTAGAATTGTTCTGATTACAGCCTAGGCTCATGCATCATAATATGAATGAGTCCAGTCTACTGAATACAAATAAGTGATCATGATTGGTAAGAAAATAACTATAAAACTTTCTTTTAACCTTCTAACAGAAGGGTACAAGTAGACAACAGAATCGAACTGTTCTAAAAGAATCTGTAACTTGTAACCTTCTGTTGGCGAGTGATATCAACTGCTTTCTGCATCTTCTGCTCAAGAATGTATCAACTGGTGGCTCCTGTTAAAACAATTCATGTTAGATCCCAAAAGAAAATACCAGGTTAGCGGCATCTAAGAATTTGTAAAAAGTACTAAGTAGGTTTGCTGGATGAGTGGAAGCTTTCCGACCTTCCATGACCAACTTTCCTTCTGGTTCTAACCTACTGAATGTTACTGAAAACAAGAACAGATCTCAAAGGCATTGCAGCAACAAATTCAGTTAGTACTGTCAACTACTACAATAGAAAAAAGCCATGACAAGCCTTTTTATTCATATACCCATATAAACTTATAAATGCAAAAAGACAATAAATTCATCGATGCATCAAAAAAGAGTAAATACAAATACAAATACATTGAATTGATGAGAACTAACATCAGGGTGGCTGAAAATCTTAGCTGCATTACATCTCTTGTTTGTAGGAATTGGCTCAAGTTATTCACAGTGCAATTCTAAAGTTCCATGTCCAAGTTCAAACGTATCATCCACTCTGTTATTCATGTGTAGCAAGTTTAACTCAACAACAAACCACATCTGGCAATTGACTATATGAGACAACTACTACTAGTGATAAATTAGATAATCTTACCAAAGAGTGGCCTACATAATGAAGTTTCTACCCAGTTTGTTGAAACACAAAATCGATTGTGGTTGGTAAGTCATGAGCTACGCATCCCATGTCCAATCCCAAAAATCCTGTCAATAGCCATGACTTTTTCTTATCTGATACATATGGCACGGGAAACAGCAAATACAACTTCAATATGCACTGACTAGTGATTACAGAACACTAGAAAACTTAAACTAGAAAACTTTACAATCTCGTGTGGTTACTGAAGATGACCATGAACCCAATATTCTTTATACATAAACAAGGTCCCATGAAATCTGCTGATATATAATTGAAATTCTAAATCGTGACTCGAAATATTACAATCTGTCTGACTTCTCTGCTGAATTAGTTTCAATTGTATCCTAGGAGAATCTCCAAGCTCATTTTCAACTGTATGTACTGCAAAGAAGAATATGTGTAACAAAAAAATTGTCCTAAGTTTGAGTTACTATGTAAGACTAAGTTATAAGAAAATAACTCAAGTCAAGCAATTTATTGGAATTACTCTCTCTCATCTCTCCTCAAATACTAATCCACACACGAATACGACACATATATATACCCAAAAGAACAGTGGATTTGACAAACATAATTAATAATTCAAGACTGAAAGTTCGAAAAACAAAGGACTGCAGTGAAAAGGTTTAAAAAGGATGTTGTGCTATCGACATTAGGAAACCATGTAGGTATCTTTATGCATCCCTCAATCAGTTTGTATATTGTTACGCAAATCAGAACAACAATAAACACTATTGCAAGAACAAATGATATAGCAGACGTGAATCTCAACGAATCTGCAACCGCATAAGACAATGACATCTAGACAATGATAGAAAATAGAAGATCAATGCTTTAATTAAAGTCATCTAAAGCACATAATTAAATAAATATGTAAATACTGATATATATTCAAAACATACTAATAAATATCATATTACAACGAGAAAATAGAAACATATCACAATCCATAAAGAAAGTGTAAATACCTTAAAGTGGAAGCCCCAAATCGAACACAATGAAACCCTAATTTCAAGCCCCAAATCGAACACACTGAAACCCTAATTTCAAAGCCCCGAAATTGACCGACCCATTTCAAGCCCTAACTCTAAATTAATCCTGATAAAGAGAAATAAAGCCCGGAATTAGTGAATTAAATCCCTAAACTAAACCAATTGAGCCAATTGAGAGCTGGATGTGTGTGTACGAGTGTGAGTAACAGAGAATTAGACTAACAGAGAATGTGAGAGAGGAGAGAAAGAAAGGAAAGAGAGAATCGAGTGTGAGTATCGAGTGTGTGTGAGTATTGAGCGGAGAGAGGAGAGACCGTGGAGAGAGTTGTGTCTGAAAATGAAAGTCAAGACTGTTTTAGCGGTCTAAAATTTGGTTGGGCGGTATTTTTGCCGCTCACCAAACTTTAGCCCGAAATTATTATTTTTTCAACATTTTATTTAATTAATTTATTTCTTTATTAAATATTTAATTTATTTTTTTTCCTAAATGATTTATTTACATAATTTGAATTAATATATTCAAAAAATTTATATACGAAAATATTTTTTTATTTATTGAAATATTAAAATATATTTAGAAAAAAAATTGTTTTAAAAATTTTGTTTAATAATATTTAATAAAATTAAAATTAAAATTACACATCTTAAAATGTTTTAACATTTTTAGTGAAATATTCACTCTCTGATGGAATATTTTAGATTATTATAAAAATAATTTTATTATTTTTATTCAAAAAAAGTAATTTTCATGTGAAAAAAGGTTAAAATTTTTATTTGTAGTAGAAAATATAAAATTTTGTTCATTGCAAAATTACGGCAACACAATTTCAGACCTACGGCAACACACAAACACTTTTATTCTATGCCAACATATATTTGCTACCTAAGGCAACATAAAAATGATAATATTGTATTAGCCAAAATCATGCTTGGCAAAGGCAACATAGGCTCTAGATGTGGTCATAGGCCTTTTATGGTGTAGTGAATCTACCCCCAATCCTACAACAGAGAACGAGGATACCGGGGAAACTCCGATAGCTTCGCCTATGAATGAAATTGCGAGCACTGATGAGAGACCGTTATCAGAGAAACGGAGGAGGACCAAGTCGAATGATGCCATTGTCCGTACTTATGCCCCTCAGTAGGGCATTCTGGACAACGATGCCCTTGTCTGTTCGGCACCGTCGCCTGCTAGGGACCTTGGCCCCGATCTTTGCAGGGGCCTTGTCCTTCCGGCCGATAGGCCCAATTATGACAAGGTGGACGACTTGGGGGCATGTACTGAGATGCTATCGCTCCTCGCTATGGTGAGTTTTTCTTCTGCACAAGCTTTTATCCGTCGGTTCGGGTATTTTAACATTTGCCTTGGTATAATTTTCAGTTTGTTCCCTGGGCCGCAGTTGTGACCGACCGAATAGAGGGTCACCACTGAGCTAGAAAGGGTCACCAGTCGACTTGGCGACTGAACGGGATGATCTTAAAAAGCAACTGGACATCCTGAAGGCCAAGGTCTCTCGGAGGAACGACCAATTGAAAGCTACTCGCAAATCCCTTCGAAAGAGCAAGAAGATGCTCGAGCTTACCGAGGATCGGGTCTTCCATATCGGCTATGATTTTGCCATCCGAAAAGCTAGCACCTCCAGTCTTGACCACACACTTCTACTGGAGGAAGGGATGTCTGATCCCATTAGACGAGAGGACGTAAATGAGCCCCTAGTTGTCTCTTCGGGCGAAGACGAAGATCTTGTCTCCGACTGAATTTATCCTTGTAATTTTTAATTTGGAATATCATTGTTTTGATGGCCTTCGGGCTTTGTAAACCTTAACTCTGCCTTCGGGCTTGGTATTTTCGCCTTTGGGCTTTCTAAATTTGCCTTAGCGTATTTTCTTGCTTGTATTTATGCATCTTCGGTCGTTCATTACCTTAGCATAATTCTCATTTACATTTATGCATCTTTGGTATTATCTTACCTTAGCATAATTTTGTTTGTCTTTATGCATTTTCGGCTTTATTTTACCTTAGCATAATTCTTTGACCCGTATGAACCCGTATGAACATATACATATATAATGTGTGCTCGGATCTATCCAGGAGCTTCCGGAACTTTGACCGATAAAAGCGTTGAAAGAAGCTAAATAATTTGAACTACATAGTTTATTATGATAAGACAATTGGATACGAGACTAATTAATGACTTGGATGCTGATCAGAAAAAGTGAGAGAATCAATGACTTATTATAGAGTAAAATGTATAGATAATTTGTGAAATTCAGAGAAAAATTTGACCTAAATGAGAGAAAAATGGTACCACATAGAAATAAAAAATATTGAATGGTACCATATGGAAAAACCAATTGTATAGTGGTATCATTAAGAATAATCTAACGTCTGACTAACGTTTGCTTGACAGAATGGTATAAAATGGATGAAGCCAAAAGTACAGTGGTACCACTTGGAAGTCAAAAATGTTGGATGGTACCAAATGGAAAAGCCAATTGTACAGTGGTACCATTTGGAATATCCCTTCTTTTTATCTTCATGCATCTTCGGCTTTATTCGCCTTAGCATAATTCTTTTCATTCTTATGCATCTTCGGCTTCATTCGCCTTAGCACAGTTTTTGCATTTTTGGTCGTAACCTAGCTGCCCCTCAGTGTTTAAGGGGTTTTGTAAATGATTAAGGTCCCCTTCGATCGGTGAAAATTTTTTCCTCCCGACCTTAATTAATGTCTAAGCAACTTAAATACTAAGACGATTATAAGGATCCATATTTTATTCGGTCGGCCCCAAATTTGGGCCCGTTAAGCCTTTGCAATGTACTTAACTACTGAAACGAGTTAAAGAACGCATGTTTTATTCGGTCGGTCCCAAACATGGGTCTGTTTAGCTCAATTCTGTGTACTTAACCATTTGGTTTTCATTGTACTTAGCTAATAACAGTAGATGTAAAAATGGGGCAAACAATGTTTCATTGATCATGCAAAAAGCTTATACATACTTTCAAGTTACATATCGATGCTCACTTAGGGAATTGAAAATTGTCTTGCATAAAACAAAATACTGAATTAAAATGAACAAGTAGATGCATCCAGTAAGCTTACTGGTAGAAACGGCGAAGACGAGCCGCATGCCATGTATTCTTAATCGGGCTGCCGTCCGAATGAGCCAATTTGTAAGTGCCCGGTCGAACCACTTCTATCACCACGTATGGACCTTCCCAGTTGGGCATAAGTTTGCCTTGCTTAGCTAGCTTTGAGGTAGCCAATGTTAGTGTAGGTGCCCTAGAGGCAATACATTGTTTATTTTGATATACCTTAATGTCATTTGATTATTTAATAAATGTATTTATTATGACTTTAATTACTGCGATATATTTGTTAGCATAATAAATGTCCTTAGAATAATGATACACATTATATAGTTTAAGTATTTAACTTGAACTTGAGATTATATAATATATCATATTCTTAAACGTCCCTAGTCGAGTATTATTATATAGGACAATAATAATACATAAATAGACTAGTATGTTGTTGACTGATAACCACATCTCATTGGTTATAAGTATGGAGATACTAAAGTCAAAACATAGGTACATGTAAGGGTACATGGCACTGGACAGACCCACCGTGAGATTCTTCATGTTAATAAAGTCATAAGAAAGACTCACAGTGATAATGGTGTAATGATCCTTTGACTTGAGATCATTATATTTCTATACGAGGATAATATACTTTGACTACATTAAAAGTTACCTTTGACCGGGTGATGATAAAAGTGGACATCGGGTATATTGTGAATCGTATGAGAAATATGAATTATAGATAAAGGATTTAACCCTCCTATCAGATAGGAGAGATATTATTGGCCTCTTGATTGAGTGAGACTATAAAATGCATGGCCGTGCTCAAATAGTGATTTGTTTTAATAGTCTACTCATGGATCAAGTAAACCCGGATTAAATTATGAAGAGGATGACATGAAACATGCCTCGAGTTTAATCTATAATATTTGGTTAAAGGGATTATATTACACGGGAACATTAATCACAAAAGGTTTTATCGAATCACGATTTAATTATTATTTAATTGGGTAGCAATGATGTATTACTAGATGCCGCTCATTGTTTATAATTTTATTAGAGAATAAAATTATTGCCAATTAAATGATAGCCTACAGGGTCACACACATAGAACATTTTAAGGAAGAATTAAATTAAATTATGAATTTAAATTAATTAAATGATTAGTTGTATTTTATTTTATTAATTAAGTGGGACTTAATTAAGATATAATAAAATACAAATGAGATATGATTTTAATAATTAAGTATGACTTAATTATTATTTATTTAAATAATAGGATTTGATTCTATTATTTAATTAATCAAACTTGGGCTAGGTTTTTAGTTGGGCTTTTACCTTACACTATCATATAAATATATGATGATAGGTAAAGAAGGTAATTAATTTTGTACGACAAAAATAATCCCCAGCCGCTTGAACCAAAACCTAAAAAGAAGATCTCATATTTTCATTGGAGGCTAGTACCTCCCTTCCAATCAAGAATCGTTCTTGGAGTGTTCGTGTGGATACCGTAGAGGAGGCTTCGAAGAGGAGCACTCAACGATCGTGAAAGCTTGGATCTCCATTAGACATACAATCGTAAAGCTTCTTTAAGGTAAATCATCAATCTCCGAATTAAATATCATGTTTTTGCATGGATCCTGCGGTAGGGTTTCAATAATTATTGTTTTTGTTTTAATTTTCCGCTGCGTTTGATGCTCGAAACCCTTCAATGGCATCAGAGCTACTTGCAAAAACGTTTTAATTCGGTTATATGTTACAGTTTTGATATATATACGAGCATGTTTGATGATTGTCATGTATGATGCGTTGATTTTGATATATATATGTATAAACTGTATGTTAATGATGATTGGGATGATCATATAATCTGTATGTATATTGATATATACATGATTTTTGTTTGTTCATGATATGGGGATTGTATACGATACGATTTCTGTATACGCTGCGCAGATCTGGTGAAATCTGTGTCCAGTGTCCGATTTTCGCAAACGATATGTGTTTTCTGACTGGAAACGAGCGTCTGAACAAAACTGATACCATAGCTATCACCGACTCGTCTGTAAGGCGTTTGACGTCGTTTAGTGCATGAAAAACGCGATTTATTGTTTTCAGAATTTGATTCTGATTTTCTGATTTTTGCGTTATATGATTTCTTTGATTGGATCATCTGAAATATGATATGGTATAACATGATTAGATAATATGACATGTTATTTAATTGTTACTTGAGCATGGTGGATGGTTATGGCCTTGAGACCCATAGGATAGAGGTTTTTGTTTATGGTTTGGTTTCTAAATACGACTTGCATGTCGTCATTCCTTGTAATGATTAAATCTCGAATGTAACTCGAGTTCTCCTTGTAAGTATATTAGTATAGTTGTTTTGTTTATGTAATGTACATGAATACATGAAGACAAGCAAGCAAGGAGGCGATCCAAGGAGGCATTGTAGCAGCAAAGAAGAAGACATGTAATAGTATAATATTTTAAACCACCCATAGATTGTCCTTGATCCTTTCATTAGCTTGAAAGGATCATATAGGATAAAGGCCATAACCAATCACGTTTACGTAATGCACTTACTTTACATATGATGTATGAATGTATGTGTAGGATACATAGAAATGCATGCTTTAATTAGATTAATCATGTATGAATGAATGTATTAGATACATCACCCATGCCATGCCTGCTTAATCAAGATAAAATCTGTAACGATTCAAGATTTTAAAATTAAAAAATGATCATGAGATTCTTGTGTTTTTAAAATATGGATTTTAAAGCACGGAACTAAATATGGATTTTGATATCTAAAATTTGGGATTTTCTGTCAAAAGCGGATATGCGTATTCGTAAGGTTGATGGGTTTTAAGTGTGACCTTTGGTATCCTCCATCTACCTGGGAAATGAACAATTTAGGATGTCAATATGAAATATTTGGTTCAAGGAAAAATTGAGGATCTCTTTATGATGTGATCATGATCGTTATAATTTTTCTAAATCCCTTAACAAAATATTAAGTTTTAATCAGATGCTTTCCAATGAATGAACACTCATCGAATCCTAGATCGATAAGGGGAAGGGCTGTCAGTGGCAGGGGACTCCTATCTATCGTGGTAAGATGCGACGAATATAAACGGTTATATTCGGCCGTTGGATCATTGGGTCAAACTTAACTAAGTCGTCATAATAAGGTGAAAATAAACGGTTATATTCGACCATTCTGAACTTAGAAGCATAGAGTTTGGTTAAAATCTATTAGATAGATTAGAACAATGGTTGTTCACCAAACTATCCAAGAATTATATATGATATAATTGACAATGGTTGTCTACCTAAATAATCATTTTTAAGGACTTCCAGTGGTTGACTTAAAACATGACGAAATATGGATCTTGGCTCACCAGAAAGAATTATGGGATATACTTTCCGAATTGATAGTAAGGGCTATTAATTTGATAAAAATAGTGGGAGATATATTATGAATATATCATAATCATTTGAACATAATAATTGATAACTCAGACAATCTAATGTTTATTTTGTGCTTTTAACATTGTAGATACTAAGAAATGGCAAACAACACAAACTCTCTATCCGTTCGATCAATCCTTGAGAAGGATAAACTGACAGGAGGAAATAAATTCCTAGACTGGCAGAGGAATTTGAGGATTGTCCTCAGGCAGGAGCGCAAGTTTTATGTCATTGACATCCCTCCACCAGGTCCCCTTCCTGAGGGCGCTACTGTTGAGGAACGAGCGGCCCACACAAAGGATAAGAATGATGCAAATGATCATGTTGCATGTCTTATGTTGGCAACTATGAGTGCTGAGCTTCAATTCAAAGGCAGCATATGCATATGGATGCATACACTACCTATGAGCACTTGCAAAGCATGTTTACAAGCCAAACTCGTCAAGAAAGGATCAACACGAGTAAGTCATTTTTAATTGCAAACAAGGGGTAAGTGAACCAGTTGATAAGGGTGAATGTCACTACTGTAAGAAAACTGGTCACTGGAAAAGAAACTGTTCAGTTTACTTGGAGGATCTGAAGAAGAAGAAGGCTCAACAAGCTTCTACTTCAGGTATATATATTATAGAAGTCAATATGTCTACTTCTACATCTTGGGTATTGGATACTGGATGTGCTTCTCACATTTGTTTAAATGTGCGGGAGCTGCAGAGAAGTAGGACATTGGCTAAGGGAGAAGTAGACCTACGAGTTGGAAATGGAGCAAAAGTTGTTGCTTTGGCTGTAGGCACTTATTATCTATCTTTGCCCTCTGGGCTTGTTTTAGAACTTGATAACTGTTTTACGTGCCTGCGATTTACAGAAACATTATTTTGGTTTCTTGTTTGGACAAGAAAGGTTTTTCATTTATAATAAGGAACAACAGTTGTTCTTTTGCTTTGAATGATTTGACCTATGGTGTTGCACGTTTGTTTAATGGTTTATATGTTCTTGATTTAGATAATCCTGTCTATAATATAGAAAACAAACGACTTAAAATTAATGACTCAAATCATACATACCTCTGGCATTGTCGTTTAGGCCATATAAATGAGAAACGCATATCCAAATTACATAAAGATGGATACTTGGATAAATTTGATTTTGAATCATACCAAGAATGCGAATCTTGTTTGCTTGGTAAGATGATCAAAACCCCTTTCATTGATAAGGGTCAAAGGGCCACTGAACGTCTGGAGCTTATACATAGTGATGTATGTGGCCCAATGCGTGTGATGGCTAGAGGAGGCTACTACTACTTCATAACATTTACTGATGATTACAGTAGATATGGATATGTAAATCTTATGAAGAATAAATCCGATTCTTTTGAAAAGTTCAAAGAATATAAGGCTGAAGTAGAGAAGCAAATTGGCGGAGGTGCAAGTATTAAGATCTTACGATCCGATCGTGGGGGTGAATACTTAAGCACCGAATTTAAAGAATATTTAAAAGAGTGTGGTATTGTATCACAACTCACTCCGCCAGGAACACCTCAATGGAATGGAGTTTCAGAGAGGAGAAATCGTACCCTGTTGGACATGGTGCGATTGATGATGAGTCATGTAGATCTTCCAATTAGTTTCTGGGGTCACGCTCTAGAAATAGCAGCTTTCACACTTAACCGTGTTCCTACTAAGAAGGTTCAAAAGACTCCATATGAGATATGGGAGGAGAAACGGTCAGGCATGAACTTTATGAAAGTTTGGGGATGCAAGGCGTTTGTGAAACATCAAGTATCAGATAAGCTTGGACCTAAATCCGAAGAGTGCATATTTGTGGGATACCCTAAAGAAACAAAGACGTATTATTTTTATAGTCCCTCTGAGCAGAAAGTGTTTATTGCTCGAGATGCTGTCTTTATGGAAAGAGATTTTGTTTCCAAAAGAAACAGTGGGAGAACTATAGATCTCGATGAAGATCGAGAACCGCAAAATAGCATTGAACCTGAAATGGAACAGGAGCAGGATAATGCTCAAGAAACACAGGTTGTTCGTAGATCTGGTAGAATTCGCCATGAGCCAGAGAGATATGGATTTCTCTTGACTCAATGTGGTGATTTGATGCTCATAGATGAAGATGAGCCTCTCACATACCAAGATGCTATGAACAATCCAGACTCTAAGAGATGGCTAGAAGCCATGAAATCCGAGATGGATTCCATGTACGAAAACCAAGTATGGACTTTGTTTGATCTACCCGAAGGGGTAAAACCCGTAGGGTGCAAATGGGTTTTCAAAAGGAAAACTGACGTGGATGGAAATGTTCAGACCTACAAAGCAAGGCTGGTTGCAAAAGGTTTCAAACAAATTCATGGTATTGACTATGATGAAACTTTCTCACCAGTGGCTATGGTCAAGTCCATAAGGATTTTGCTTGCAATTGCAGCATTCCATGATTATGAAATCTGGCAAATGGATGTCAAAATAGCCTTCCTTAATGGAAGCCATGAAGAGGATGTGTACATGACACAACCTGAAGGTTTTATCGATCCAAGGAATGTTGGCAAGGTATGTAAATTATGTCGATCCATTTATGGATTGAAGCAAGCCTCTAGGAGATGGAATATCCGTTTTGATGAAATAGTCAAAGAGTATGGCTTTGTTCAAAACAAAGATGAACCTTGTGTTTACAAGAAGGTTAGTGGGAGCCATGTGGCATTCATAGTATTATATGTTGATGATATACTACTAATGGGGAATGATATACCTTCTCTAAAGGCTGTTAAGACTTGGTTACGGAGCAACTTCTCTATGAAAGACTTAGGAGATGCATCCTACATTCTAGGAATGAGGATCTATAGGGATAGATATAGAAGGATGATCGGTCTAAGTCAGAGTACATACATTGATAAGGTTTTGCATCATTTTGGTATGCAAAATGCGAAAAGGGGATGTGTCCCCGCGTCTCAAGGGATAACGATCTCTAAAGACCAGTGTCCGAAATCATTGGATGATAAGGACAACATGAGGAAAGTTCCATATGCCTCAGCAATTGGATCTATCATGTATGCAATGGTATGTACTCGTCCTGATGTCTCGTATGCTTTGAGCATGACGAGCATACACCAGTCTAATCCAAGTGAAGGTCACTGGACGGTAGTCAAGAATATACTTAAGTACCTGAAAAGGACTAAAGATTTATTCTTGGTGTATGGAGGAGAGGAGAAACTGGTTGTAAAAAGTTACACCGATGCAAGTTTCCAAATAGATAGGGATGATACTGTATCATAGTCTGGTTTTTGTTTTGTCTAAACGGAGGTACTGTAAGCTAGAAGAGTTCATAGCAAGAAACAGTCGCTGTTTCTACAATGGAGGCTGAGTACATTGTAGCTTGTGAAACGGCAAAGGAAGATGTTTGGATTCGAAAATTCATTACTGAATTGGGAGTGGTTCCATCGATCGCAGATCCCATAGACAAGTACTGCGATGATAATGGAGCCATTGCACAGGCTAAAGAACCTAGATATTACTCCCGATCCAAACATATACTCAGGAGATTTCACCTCATTCGAGAGATAAATGAAAAAGGGTGATATACACATATGTAAAGTACACACAAATGATAACATAGCAGACTCACTGACCAAAGGCTTGTCGCAGCAGAAGCACGACGGTCACACTAGTTCCATGGGTATTAGATACATGGGTGATTGGCTCTAGTGCAAGTGGGAGATTGTTAGTGTAGGTGCCCTAGAGGCAATACATTGTTTATTTTGATAAACCTTTATGTCATTTGATTATTTAATAAATGTATTTATTATGACTTTAATTACTGCGATATATTTGTTATCATAATAAATGTCCTTAGAATAATGATACACATTATATAGTTTAAGTATTTAACTTGAACTTGAGATTATATAATATATCATATTCTTAAAGGTCCCTAGTCGAGTATTATTATATAGGACAATAATAATACATAAATAGACTAGTATGTTGTTGACTGATAACCACATCTCATTGGTTATAAGTATGGAGATACTAAAGTCAAAACATAGGTACATGTAAGGGTACATGGCACTGGACAGACCCACCGTGAGATTCTTCATGTTAATAAAGTCATAAGAAAGACTCACAGTGATAATGGTGTAATGATCCTTTGACTTGAGATCATTATATTTCTATACGAGGATAATATACTTTGACTACATTAAAAGTTACCTTTGACCGGGTGATGATAAAAGTGGACATCGGGTATATTGTGAATCGTATGAGAAATATGAATTATAGATAAAGGATTTAACCCTCCTATCAGATAGGAGAGATATTATTGGCCTCTTGATTGAGTGAGACTATAAAATGCATGGCCGTGCTCAAATAGTGATTTGTTTTAATAGTCTACTCATGGATCAAGTAAACCCGGATTAAATTATGAAGAGGATGACATGAAACATGCCTCGAGTTTAATCTATAATATTTGGTTAAAGGGATTATATTACACGGGAACATTAATCACAAAAGGTTTTATCGAATCACGATTTAATTATTATTTAATTGGGTAGCAATGATGTATTACTAGATGCCGCTCATTGTTTATAATTTTATTAGAGAATAAAATTATTGCCAATTAAATGATAGCCTACAGGGTCACACACATAGAACATTTTAAGGAAGAATTAATTTAAATTATGAATTTAAATTAATTAAATGATTAGTTGTATTTTATTTTATTAATTAAGTGGGACTTAATTAAGATATAATAAAATACAAATGAGATATGATTTTAATAATTAAGTATGACTTAATTATTATTTATTTAAATAATAGGATTTGATTCTATTATTTAATTAATCAAACTTGGGCTAGGTTTTTAGTTGGGCTTTTACCTTACACTATCATATAAATATATGATGATAGGTAAAGAAGGTAATTAATTTTGTACGACAAAAATAATCCCCAGCCGCTTGAACCAAAACCTAAAAAGAAGATCTCATATTTTCATTGGAGGCTAGTACCTCCCTTCCAATCAAGAATCGTTCTTGGAGTGTTCGTGTGGATACCGTAGAGGAGGCTTCGAAGAGGAGCACTCAATGATCGTGAAAGCTTGGATCTCCATTAGACATACAATCGTAAAGCTTCTTTAAGGTAAATCATCAATCTCCGAATTAAATATCATGTTTTTGCATGGATCCTGCGGTAGGGTTTCAATAATTATTGTTTTTGTTTTAATTTTCCGTTGCGTTTGATGCTCGAAACCCTTCAGCCAATTCCCAAAGTACTAGGTCTCCGACTTGAAAAGATCGCTTCTTTACACCCGAATCGTAATACTGTGCTTCTTGAAGCTAGTACCTTAGATTTCTTTAATGAGCTACTGCCCTTTCCTCCTCCAGTAAGTCTATGTTCGCCCGAAGTCCCCATTCATTCGTTTCCACATTGAAAATCTGTGTTCGATAGGAATCTAAGCCAACTTCAACAGGCAGAAGAGCATCTGTTCCAAAAGCTAGTTTGAAAGGTGTCTCTCCGGTTGAAGATCTTGCTGTTATTCGGTATGCCCAAAAAACCCAAGGTAGCTCTTCGGCCCAAAGTCCCTTGGCTTCTCCCAGTCTCTTCTTGATCCCATCAAAAATAATTTTGTTGGCTGCTTCGATCGCCCCATTTCCTTGGGGATGCCCGACTGAGCTGAACTTCTTCTGAATTCCAAACTTGGCCAAAAACTTTCTAACTTGCCTCCGATGAACTGAGTTCCATTGTATGATACACATACCATAGGGATGCCAAACCTTAAGATCACCTGCTCCAACATGAATTTCTTTGCTGATTCTTCGGTGATGGCTGAGAGGGTCTGGCTTCTATCCACTTAGTCATGTAATCGATCACCACAATGCAGTACTTAGCTTGCTTCGTACTGGTAGGCAAGATCCCTACAATATCAACTGCCCACATAGCGAATGGAATAGGGCTAAGGACTGAAGACATTTCTTCGGGAGGTTCCTTCGGTATTGTGCTGAATAGCTGGCACTACCTGCACTTCTTAGCATATTCAGCAGCATCTTCTTTCATTTTCGGCCAGAAAAATGCTTGGCTAGGAATTTTGAAGGCTAAAGATCTTCCTGCCAAGTGTTCTCCACAAATCCCCTCATGAACTGTTTCGAGGGCTAACTGTTGTTCCTCCCCGTCTAGGCATCGGAGAAGTGGTTGAGTTGCTGATCTTCTGAACAGATGACCCCCAACCATGCTGTAATTTACCGACCGATGTCTCACTTTCTGTGCCTCCCTTCGGTCGAGCGGTACAGTTTCCTTTTCAAAGAATGCTCTGATCGGGGTCATCCAGTTAACCCCTTGGTGAATTTCCATGCACTGCTTTTTGTCTATCGAAGGCGTCTTTACTTCGGTCAGATAGATTGACCCACTGAGACTTTGGGTTTCTGCCGAAGCTAGCCTTGATAGAGCACATGCCCGACTGTTGTTTTCTCTTGCTACCTGGCTCAATTCAAATGACTCAAAAAGCTGAATGTTCTCACGTACCTTTAAGGCATAGGCTTTTGTCCGAGGATCATTTTGCCCATATTCTCTTGTAAATTGCTTCACCACTAACATTGAATCACTGAAGGCCCTTAAATGCTTAACTTCCAAACTTCGAGCTAGCTCTAACCCAGCCAGCAGGGCTTCATACTCTGCTTCATTGTTTGTTAAAGGAAATGTGAACCTGATGGCATGACATATTTCGAAACCTTCCAGACTTGTCAATATTAAGCCCGCTCCACACTTGTTCCCTGCAACCGAACCATCAACGAACAGAAGTGAAGACAATAATTATCGTCTAGTTTGAAAGCAATTCTCATTGTAGACAATAATTACCGAACCATCAGAGTTGTAGCTGAGAAGTATAAAAGCAATTCGAAGTGAAGACAATAATTATCGTCTTTCGACAAATAATTCTCAAGTGGACACCATGGATTAAAATTGATCAGATTCCAAGGTGCAATTTCCAAGGAAAAGGATAACCAGAAAGATACTGGTATACAACAAGCAAGTGGTGCTATACCACCATAGAATCATCCACTATTGAAGAAAAGTGGAAGTTTGAAATAACATCATTCAACAGGGCTTCAGAAATCTGAAGGTAGGAATAATGACAGCTTCTGGCACAATCGACATTAAATATGGTTTAACAAAAGTATTAAAGAACAACTTCGAAGAGGGAGTATATTCTTTATTAAAATTCTCTCTTGGAGAGATGTCAAGATAGGTCATAGATTAGGGAGGTAATCCAAATAATTTATGCACGGGGATGTGTCAAATAATTCACATTGGGGAGATAATAAACATAAGTTGCAAATGGGGAGATATCAAATAATTCAGACTGGGGAAGTAATCCAAATGATTCATAATTGGGGAGGGTAATGCCAAGGTCTCCACGGATGCCTTTCATGTCGGCTCCTCTGACGGATAATTGTTCGATTGTAGTGATCTTCTTTTCCACGCACACCATAAGGTGCTCGATAACCGACGTCATCGTCGACTCGTAGTAGTCGCTAGAGATTCAACCATCGGCATTTTACGATATTAAGGAGTTCTATTCGACTCGGCGCAAGCATCTCACGCAAGCGTTCTATTCTTTGAGAAGACTTCGATACCGGTGTCGTCCCTAGCAACGACGAATTCCACGTGTCGAATGGGCGATATTCTGGAACATTGCTGGAAATACATACTTAGATCCAGTCACCATTATAACCGTATTTATACCACATGTTCCTGTCCTCATGACAATTCCATGTGCTACTTAAGCTCATCTCTTTTTGGCATGACAGCCTTCGTACTAGACTTTCTCAGACTTTCTCAGTCCGTCTTGGTTCTTAAAACATATCTCATCTTTATTGACCAACCTCATCTTTACCATTTTACTTCTATAATCAATCGAAACGATCGGTGTCTGCCCATCAATCTATTCATAATATTACCTCAAACTCTATTAAACTCGAGAAGATTTAAATGCCCGCAACTTCGGCTAATACTCTTTCATAGTGATCTTGTTTTGCTTCCCTTTTTGGAATTTTTAACAGTACGGATGCTATCTCAACTCATCATTGTCATAATACTGGATGCCAGCTTTCCATCCTTCATCATCATATTGAAATTTCCTATCATTCGGGGATTACATAACTTCATCCATGAACCCCTAAAATTATCTTAATCTTAGGTCTCGGGCGATTTATGCCCTTGCCGACCAACACTTGTCTCTAAGAGTTCTTTAGCAGACGCTCATCACCACAAGAAGTGACGTCTATCTCCACATATTCCTCGGCATAGCCTTCCAATCTTAACTTAATCATTGGTACTATATCCAATAGTCCAACAGGAACTCTACATGAGTTCTGACATTCTCACATAACTATACCCACTCCTACTCACTCTCGTTTCTAGTTTACTATAACCTCATCTCTGATACCATTTCTGTAACGCCCCAAATCCGGGGTCAGGGATTTGGTCGTCACGCGGAAATCCTTAACTCAAATCACCTGTTTGACAATATTAAACCACCTGTAATCATTTAATAACTGAATTACAACATCTGTGACCCCAACCACCAAGCATCTTTTAGGTTATAGGGCTAGAAACAAGAATCGATCCTTACATTACTCATTACATCCATTTAATTACATCACACTGAGTATTACAAATCCTATACTACTAGTGTAGCTTCGTTGAGAAGTACACTAGCACTAGTACTATCCTGTACAAAGTGATATATACATATTACACATCAATACACTTATATATAACTTACTCCAGCTATCTATGTCTGGATCATATCATCTTCACAAGGGCACACTGCCTGCTTCTCCTGAGCCATGCAGATAAGCCTCAAACATCTACCTTCCTCTGAAAGGTTAATATTTAAAACAAGCAAGTATGAGCGAAAGAATTGCCCAGCAAGTATTAATAGAGCACAACAATATATATCAATATACACATGGAGTTTTCGAAATATAACGATACTTAATATCAATTTCGAAATATTTACAACAATGAAACCTCAGTAGGGGATATATGACATTTCGAGTAACATCAGATAAATAAAGTAAGTTCATGTCAACAATAGTAATCCTCATACCTTATCCACATACCATACCTCATAGTATTGATAACCTCTTAGGGAGCTTTTCAAAATATGCAGTTCAATATGCTGCTAAGATAGTTATTACCACCCTTCATAAACCAAACCATTATAAAGTTCCCTTTTTAATACTCCTCAAGTTTGTAAGTATATACACATGAGTATATCATTATCATCAAAACACCTTACAGTTCAAGATTATGTACAGGATATAAGTTCGTTAACCACTTGATAAGTTAAACTCAGAAATAACTGATAGGAAGAGAGTCAAAGTTCTTGAAACAAAACATTTAGGACTTAACATCAATAACCGATGAACCATCTTTCATCTTTCGAATAATTGCAAAAGTGCACCAACACGTGCCATTATTGTTAGAATAATCTTGCAGTTCTAGATACTGCATGAATTCATCATCTTTCAAAATTGAAAACAACACTATCGGCTACTTGGCACTTAGGCCTAAGAAGTAGTGTTTGAGTATTTTTCCAAAGTGGAGGATGGGACTTAAAGAAAACATAAAAACCTGACAAGGATTGACGATGATCAGTCGCCACATCCAAGTCCAATAATCCGCGGGTCTTCCCTACCGGTAGAAGGATAGAAACTACATCCGTAACTATCCCCGGGTGAAAACTACATCCGTAATCACCCTCGATGAAAACTACATTCGTAATCATCCTTCGGCAACACCTGGGCCGGAATAATAATAATTGATGGGCCGCCTGGCTCACGGCCGCTTACACATCCCGGGAATCGTTCGTCAACGATTCCCACACCTGCCAGAGTCCCCTTTTTCTTTTCTTGTCAAAATCATTTTGATAGAAAACTTGAGTAGTTGGAGTTCGACTTCAGTCGACCGATAATTTCTTGAAAAACGAGCAAGAGAGTAAAACCTGACCGGGGGTTTTCGAAAATGTTTTGAGTTCAAAAGAGTTCAAGTATAGATATACACTTGTACCAATATCAATCTCGACACAGGGTTTTGTGATCACACATGGAAAATGGTACGCATAAAGCTTGTAACCACAACAGGGTAATTCCATAAATATATAAGTTCTTGAAAAGTAACTTACCTAGATAGATTCAAAATATAATATTTTAAATGACTATGAAAGTCCTTAGACAACCTTTAAATAGTGTTTTATAACCTTCAAAACACTTAGAGTATTTAATAAATATTTGACTACTATGTAACAAATAATAAATATTCAATAATCCCTTTTTAAAAGAATAGTCAAATTAATATTCATTTATTAAGTAATATTCAAATAATATTTACTATTAATACTGGAATATTTAATAACCTCAAAACACCCAAATACAACTCTTGGAATGTTTCTAATCAAAATCAAGACACAATCTCTCCAGCAGTCTCCAAACTTTAGCCACTTTATCAAATAACTACTACTGACTCTCGATCAATAAGAAATAATTAATAAGCATGAAAATCCTTCTTCTCTTTCCCTTTTTTTTTGTTTCTTAATGAATATTAAAATTAATATTCATCGAATTAAATAAGCATCCAAATAACATATATCGATATCAATCTAGCTGTTTTAAGCTGAAAGTAACCAATTTATAACCATTGGAATATCTTTAATCCTTATTGAAAATAAACTATCTCCGATAAATAATACACTAGATAGAATCACTCCATTAAATTGTTTTATTATTTCTCCGGGACAAAGTGATTTTAAGAAAGCGTTTTGAAAATGATATTCATCTAATTAAATAAATTTAATTAGGCGAATGAGGTTTATTTAATTAGTAAATGCTTTAAGGAGCATCTATTAATTAAATAAACACTGGTTTATTGGTGATGTTGCCTTTAGGTTAATTATTGCGAAATTCCTTTTAAAAGCTTTGCCCGGGTTTTCGAAAACATAAAATACAAAATAGCCCCAACACGCGGCTAAGTTCTAAACTCAATACATGCCCTACCCTCTGAGCCTTTCTTATTCCGATACATAAATATATACCTCATAACATATAGTCCACTTCCATAGTACGAAAAGTTTATAGATATATATATATACCGTATAAATCAAGATATAGAGCCATAAAAATATCACTGCCCATCAACAGTATTATAAGCCATGGGGTTTTGGTTATTGCACGAGCAGGATTTAATATTGTTGGCAAAGCAAGGAATACAATGATTTGGGAGAAGAAGTACAAGGTTGGAAAAAAACTCGCGATTATTGATTGAAAACTTATTTAACACATTTCATATATTTAAAATAAATATACTCTGAACAATAGAGTATGCATAGTAAACTTGCCTCTGGTCCTTAGCAAAAAGCAGAGACCGCGAATAAACCTTTCGCACTTCGTCCAAGCAATTCCCTGGAGGTAGCTTACCTTTCTTCATACGGCGCCTCGATCTTCCCTTTTTGATGCACGTCATCCCAACTCGATTATGCCCTAATGGTACTGAAATAGTTATGAGTATGTGACAGTCCCCCCTCGTATCTCGAGTAGACACCACTCGGAATTACTACTAAGTCACATAAAGTCAAACTATGGATGTCCTCCCTATAGTTGACTACTCTAATACCACTTAATGCACATAAGACATTTAGTAATAGCAAACAACACGGGAAGAGTCCCCTTATATAAAGTGAACATTCCCTAGTACCTACATACCATAACCCTATACCACCATTTAGTCAACTTCACTTAACCTATACATTTATAATACCATTGACCTTCTACGACAAAACTTGATTAATAGCTAATCCTCAAAACACAATTAATCCTCGAAGCACATAAATCCTTGAATTAAATCACTTAGCACATAAATCCTCGAGACAACAATTACCCTCGAATTAATTCACTTAACACATATACACATAAACAGTTAACACCCAAATCATACCTTTAAACCCTTGAAATCAAATAAGTTAAATAAATTAAAATGCAGGGGATTTTTAGAAAATTTCGGCATGAGGTATTCGTTTATCGGACTTGTTAGGTCCAAATGTGTTGTAGAGGGGGGGTGAATACAACTTTTCGAATATGAGAAGCAATAAATACGATGCAATAAATGAACACGCAGATTCAAGGAATATATTTCTTATATATAACTTGAAATGGTTGCTACAACATTCATTACAAAGTATAACAGAAGTTCAGAGAGAAGTGAATGATTCTAAGCTCTGTGAATGTACTCTCTCTCTTTTTCTTGTGTTTTTTCTCAATTATAGCTCACTAAAAATAAACATCACACAAGTACTTCTATTTATACTACATGTAATCTATGTCCTGTAGTCTTCAAAGACTAAGATATACGTGGCCCAATGATGTCCACATAAATCTTGCCTTATCTTGAAAGCTTGGAAATCTGCCAATCAGAAGATGCCATGTGTCATGTTGATGCTGCACTCTAAGTAGAACTTCTACTTGAGAATTTCTACTTAGCCATCTCGAATTTCTAAGTAGAACTTCTTCTTAGAAATATTCTACTTGGTCATCTAGAATATTTAGTACTTAGAAAATATTCTGGTCTTCAACTTGAAACTTCAATGCACATCTTGAACTTGTGATATCTTCATGTCTTCTTTATTCTTCAGCAAGCTCTTGAACATGGATCATTATTACTGACATAAACTTGCTATCAATGTCCTGACACTTGATGCACTGGTCTGGTTCATAAGTGACTAGTCTTGATAGTGTTTCTGCTTCTCGAATAAATTACCATATTCACTTAGTAACTTGGCTTTCCAATGTTCGCTTTCCTTCTTGTTCAGTTGAAATCAATTGGTCTTGTTGATACTGATAGTTATGATCTTGATTCTCGATTTCTCAAATCACTGAGGCATGAACAACTTTGACTTGAACTTCTCTCAATGATTTCTTCTTGGCTTGATCATAGTTAACATGTTCGATTGTATCAATTACCTTGTCTTCATATAGTGTTGATTTCTTGTGACTTCTTGTTCTTGATTGTCTTCTGGTTAAGTATCTTTTCCTTTAATTGAGTTACATTAGTTATAGTGTTACAAGTTTATACACTCTGCCTTTCAATCTCCCCCTATTTGATTGTCTAACAATGACATTCAAATTAATGAAGGATAACTCAACTAAACAATGAGACGAGAAAAGATAATTAACAATACAGTCTTGAATAATATACAATTGAAAAGTACTTGAAAACAATACAAAGAACTGAAACTAGAAACAGAATTCGAACTTTGAATTAAAGATCATTTGAGTGATTCCTATCACCTGGATTATTTCATACCTTTTAGTCAAACTTATATCACCTTATTGGATTCACTCTAAGGTGAATTTTCCTCAAGTGAGTTAAAGCAACCGAAAGACATGAAGTTTTTCCAACTTCAAGTTCACACCACTCTGACCTTTAACCCTAATTCCGTTTCCTCTTCCTAGCTTCAGCAGCTTGGTCTTTCTCTTCTTTCTGCCTTCTGCGCTTCTCCTTCTGCTACTGTTGTTTCTTATATACTGGATCACGAAGCTGCGTCCACCTAGCATTCAACAAACTTACTGCTTCCATTTCTAGAGGATTCTTGGGCTCTGGGTAAGGATGTTTGAAAAGCCTTCTGAGTTTGTCCACCTCCTGAGTAGTCCTGATCTTTGGAATATCCTCAAAGTTCTTCATTATAAGCTTAGGTTTCCAATGAGCTTTATCAGCTTTAAACTGACAATAGATCATTTTGGGATAGCCCTTGACACGGTTAGTATTGTGGACACTAGCCGCATCTTGCTCCATTCGCTTCTTTTCCACTACTACTTCAGACAGGTAACTCATGAGTCTCTGCTTTTCTTCCACATACTTATCTTCCACTTCGTCCCATTTGAACACATATAATACTTTCTCCAGAAATGCAGCATCTTGAGTCTGTAGCAGCCATTTTCTACTCATATGCAAGATTGTTTTATTCTGGTCTGCATCTATGAATACTAAGGCATCAGCTGTATCATCAACATAAGAGTGTATCCAGTATACACTATCTCTTCCTGGAACACCAACTGTCTCCCTTATCTCTCCTTGTTCCAGTGCTCCAGAAGGAAGAGTCAGAGCTTCATCTACATTCTTCATTGCTTGAAGAATATTCCATTTCTTCTCTATCAGCTCCGGCTCAATCTTCACGTTATCGAGAGGGTTTGGAGCAATGATATCACACTTCCACACCTCATTGCTCTTCATGAATATGACTCTTTCAATGATCTTCACTGATTTATCTTTAAGCTCAGAAGCGAATCCCTTACTCATCATTTGTCTACAGACGGCTTTAAGAGATTCCACTGAAAGTTCCATTAAATCCTTTTCCTCCATGCTAACCCTCTTCATTTTCTTGTCAACTACCATCCGGACAACATTAGGATATGCTAAGAATTCTGGACCCTTGTCCTCTGCTAGCTGCATTAACTGATCCCTATACAGAATGCTTAGCTTCTCAGATTGAGAGTATTGAATTTTTGTTGCTAGCAAGAACAACTCTGACGCAGATCTTCTCGTTATGAATTGGTCATCCACATATAGGAAAGACATTGGGACTCCTTCTACCAAAGACAATATAACCTGCCACTCCTTAAGCGTTGCATTATATCCAACCCTGACTTTAGAAATTAATCTCTTCAATGCACTTATGTAGTCCGCAGCCATTGGATTCTGCAAATTCAGATTGTAGAACAGATCATCTGCCTCCTTGTTATGAACTCCTTTTGCACAGGGTCCCATAAATATCTTCCTTGCTTCATCCCACTTCTGCCCTATCCTTTTCTTGTCCAGATCAACTTGAGGATCAGCTAGCCTTGCAAGCTCATAATCGTACTGCTTCCCTTGTAGCTCTACTTTCTTTTCTAGAAACGCAGCACTTTCTTGCATCATCTTCATTTTAAAGAACTCAGCTTGTTCCAAGGCTAAATGTTGAGACTTAAGGGTTTCCTCATCAACACTAACTTCTTCAGGCATTCCGAAAGACATCCCAGCACCTCCACCTTGATCCTTCAAAGATCTCTTTTAAGCATGTTCCAAAGGTATGTCTTCCATATCAGAATCTGAGTCATGTGCCTTCTGTACTGTTTCCTGATGACTCAGGTCAACGAATGGCTCATCTTGCTCAACCGCTATTGCCTTACCCTTTCTCCTCCTCAGAGCCTCTTCATCAATAGACGGCTCAATTTCTATTTCCTTGACAAGATCAGCATGTTCTTCAATTTCTTCGATATGAACTTCCTGCTGTCTCGTCTCCTTTCCACTCCCCCCCTTAGGTGAGTTATCCTGAACTCCACCTTGATCTTCAGATCCACCAGCTGCATAAGAACCTCCAAAACCAGAACCATAGGCTCCCGCTCCACTAGCACCACCTGCACCAGCATCGGGGGGAGGTTGTTGCGGCTCGAAACACTCCGGGGGCACAAAACTTCTGATTGCGAACATCACTCTACTGATCTCCACAGCCATTGTATCCATTGTAGTCTCCATTGCTCCCATTCTCTCATTCAGAGTGTTTCCCAAGACACCACCAGCATGGCCCAAGTCATTAACCTTGTTTGTCAAAACATTAAACGCTGTAGCTTGACTTGCCATTCGTGTTGCGTAGTCATCAAGAGCCCTTTGATTGTTTCCAATGTTAATCCCTAACTGCCCCATCGTCTGCCCGAACTGCTTCATCTGATTTTCCATAGAAGTCATACGTGTATCAAGATTTTCAATGTTAAGGGACGGTGTTTGGTTTAGGTGACCTCTCTCTAATACTCGTTCTGTTAGTATTTGGCGCTCGGTTTCGGGCCTTAAAAATGAAGGTCCCTATCTCCCTAACCTCTCACACACACTCCCTGTCTCACGCTCGTGTATGTCTTCAATGAGTGATCCAAAATATGAAGCAGTACCTGCAGAAACTGGATAATTAATATAATTGGCAGTTATGGGATCAATTTCTGTTGGTTCCTGAGTTGGAATCTCAGGCTGAGAGGCTGCAAAGTGTTCTTGTACAACATCAGAACCGATCCTCTTTGCAGCATCAGTACGTACCGGTGAAGGTACGGCTGAAGTTCTTAAAGATTCATGTCCTTTTGAAGCAACAGTATCTTCAAAAGGTACATAATCCTCACCAAAATCCCTATGTGCAGATTGTTCAAGGGGAGAACCACTCTCGTGAGGTGGAGTGGTTGCGTGTGACACACTAGGGTTTGACTGAGGTTTAGAAGTAGCAGCATGAGAAAATTTGGCTTTCTTTCGAGTAAGAGGCTGCTCTTCGGGGTCACTCTCCTCATCATATCCTACATCTACATGTGCTGGCTGTTTGGATTTCGGTGACAGGGGTGACAGAGAATTAGAAATATAGCTCTCACCCTGGGATAGATCCTGCGGGCTAGCAGTCTCTTGGGTCTCGGAATCAGATACATAGGAAGAGGAATGAGTAGTATGCAGAGAGAGATTACCTGATTCATTACCTTGTTCGTCATTGCTTTGCTCATCAGGAATCTCTTCAAATGCCTCAGCATGAGCAGACCGATTCTGAGCATATGATGAAACTTGCGATGATTCCGCCAAAGTGGTAACTCCCTCATCATATGTAAGCCACGTTTGTAAGGTATCAGGAATTGACATCGGTTTTCCACGATGTTTATTCTGATTAGCAATTGTTGAAAGTGACTTAGTGCCCATCCCTAGTGGTGCAGATGTTTGACTTCTGGCAAAACTCTATCTAATAGCAAGAGCATCCTTCGGTATTAAATCATTAATCAGCATTTGTAGGAACCGAGGAAACCAGCAGACAACATCTGTTGTGTTGAGGTCTCTGTTTGCAGGAGATCCCATTACAGCCACTATCTCAGAGAGAACTATGCGTCCATAATTTATATCCAGTTCTCTTGCTAGGGCAATTCCAAAGGTTTGCATGGGAATGGGAATTTGATGGAAATCGCTTTCTCGTGCTCGAAAACATTTCTCGTGCTCGAAAACATCTTGTGATAGCCTTGAAAAAGTAATTCCATTCCACATGAAAGTATTGTTTTTGGATGTTTCCAGTGATCTGGCCAGTCGGAGGATAACATCCTATTTCTTCAAAGAATCTGAGGCGTTCTGCAGCTGTAGGTTCTGGATCATAAGCATCTTTTATCGGGAATCCCAGAACCCTGTTGACAATTTCTTCAGTCACCTCATATTCCTGACCCGCTAAGGTAAACCTGAAACCGTAGGGGGTTGTTTTGCTCCCAAAAGAAACCGCACTAGTCCATAATTGCTGTAAAGCATCATGTACTAGTGTAGGTTTAGCAGTAAAAGCATCGCTAGCTTTGGAGTACAAATTGAGAAATCGTATCCAAGACTTAAATCGCGGGAGTTGATCACCAATTTCCGTAGAAATATTATAAAAATTGTTTTTAGCAAGGGAAAATTGGTGAACCATTTTAATTAAAATGTTTTTCCTTAACAAATGTGAAATTTAATTTTAATTTTTGAAAAACAATTAATTAAAGAATTATCAGTAATAGCCCTTTTAATTTAACTAGAAGACCAAAAGTCACTCTTGAGAAATTAAACTACGGGTTATAAACAAGTAATTAACAAATTCACAGTTTTATCCCTTTCAATTTATCGAGAATACCAAAAGCAATCTGAGAAATTAAACTATGGGATATGAACAGTGGCCAATTACTAAATCTGAATATTCAATGAAGATGTATATTCGTGTGTGTATACCAGTGAAATCGTGTGTGGATATAGATAGAGAATATGGAAATCGTGTTTTGAACAGTTACAAAAACAATTGATGTTCGTGTGTATGTATATGCGCGTGAATATGAATGGTTACAAAACACAGACACAAAGATTAATGATAACACACAGATAATACTAGTCTAAAAATTGGCAGTAATTCGTGATATGTATGAGTTTAATCACAAAAACACGGATTAATGGTAAGAAATTGTGAAATCGCCTTGTTTTTGTGAAGAGGCTGCTGTAAAAATGAAATTAGGTAAAGTGAATGATGCATCGAGTTAGAGATGTATATATAGATGATTGTGAAATGACAAAAATGTCCCTGTTAAAAAGAGTGAAAATTACTAAGTCCATACAGGGAACACTTAAGTCGAACTCTATCTCGAACTTCTTAAGTCGAACTCTATCTCGAAAATTATCAAGTCGAACTTCGAGATGAATTTCGAGATAGAGGTTAACTCGAACAAACACTTTTTGAACCAATTAAGCAGCAAAACCACCAGGGAAACCTATCTCAAAATTTCAAGTCGAAATTCGAGATAAGTTTCGAGTTAGGAGTTAACTCGAAAAATCCCTTTATCCAACTGAGAACTCTATCTCGAACATCAAGTCGAAATTCGAGTTGAGTTTCGAGATAGAGAGAAACTCGAAGTTATTCTCAGTTCTTTTCAAAATATCCCCAAAAATGGAACCTTATCTCAACCTTCGAGATAAAGTTCGAGATAGAACTTATCTCGAATATTTTGAAGATAGAAATAGGCACTCTGGTAACTCGAATTCGAACTCTAAGTCGAATTTCGAGATAGAGACTAACTCGAAATTCTTCCCAGACTTAGAATTTTCAAAACTTCACTCTGGAAGCTCAAATCGAAATTCAAGTAGAATTTCAAGATGAGTTTCGAGATAGTGACTAACTCGAAATTTTGAAGATACTTAGAATAATTTGACAATTCTCTTTGAAAAACTCAACACTTAATATAGCCAAATTAATATAAATATCAATTCAAGGATTTTAATATATGACATAATTAAAACATTCCTTGATAATTCTAAGGCCTCTAATTACATGAAAAACACAGGCAAATTCATCTAAAAATCATGCAAAATTTAGAATATTATGAATTTAACTCCCCCTATGATCATGCAATCTAACAAGCATAAATTCAAAGATTTGTGCTATAAAAGACACTTAAAACACAATGAATTCATGTAAAATGAAACTATATGCAACCTATAACAATCATTAATTAGGCATTTTAAAGTCTAGGCACATAATGATTAAGTAGCTTGCATATACAAACATAAACATGGATTTTACAGATAGAAAGCTTTACTAACTTGTGTTAAGCATTCCCAATTCACCAACCAATCTATTGAATGTTACTTCATCAAGAGGTTTGGTGAATATATCTGCAATTTGTTGCATTGTGGGCACGAAATGTAGTTCCACAGTCCCCTCCTCGACATGTTCTCTTATGAAGTGATACCTGATGTCAATGTGCTTGGTTCTTGAGTGATCTACAGGATTGTTGGTTATGGCAATAGCACTTGTGTTGTCACACATAATTGGAATTTTCCTGTGCTCCATGCCATAATCCTTCAATTGGTTCCTCATCCACAGTATTTGAGCTACACAGCTTCCAGCAGCAATGTACTCAGCTTCAGCAGTAGAACTAGATACTGTATGTTGCTTTTTACTTTGCCAGGACACCAATCTTCTGCCAAGAAATTGACAAGCACCAGATGTGCTTTTCCTATCAATCCTGCAACCTGCATAGTCTGAATCCGTATAGCCAATTAGATTAAAACCTGTATCTCTTGGGTACCAAATCCCTAGATTTGGTGTGCCCTTGAGATACCTAAAAATTCTTTTGACGGCTATGAGATGTGATTCTCTAGGATCCGCTTGGAATCTTGCACATAAACAAGTCGCGAACATTATATCGGGTCTACTTGCAGTTAAATAGAGAAGTGAGCCAATCATACCTCGATAGCTTGTGATGTCAACTGGTTTACCTGATTTGTCTTCATCAAGCTTCGTGGCTGTTGCCATGGGAGTCTTAGCTGCTGATGCATCTTCTAGATTGTACTTCTTGAGTAAATCTCTGACGTACTTGGATTGACAGATAAAGATACCATCTTTTCTCTGACTGATCTGTAATCCAAGGAAGAAGGACAGCTCTCCCATCATGCTCATCTCGTATTTCTCTTGCATTAGCTTAGCAAATTTCTCGCACAAGCGCTCATTAGATGACCCGAAGATAATATCGTCCACATAGACTTGAACAAGTATTAAATCATTCTTCACATTTTTATAGAACAATGTTTTGTCAATTACTCCCCTAGTAAAACCACTTTCAATTAAGAATAAGGATAGGGTTTCATACCAACATCTTGGGGATTGCCTGAGGCCATAGACAGATTTGAAGAGAAGATACACAAAATCTACAAGTTCTGGATCAATGAAGCCAGGAGGCTGTTCCAGATACACCTCTTCTTCTAACTCTCCATTCAGGAAGGCACTTTTCACATCCATCTGAAAAACCTTGAAGTTCTTATGTGCTGCAAATGCCAAGAACATCCTGACTGCCTCAAGTCTTGCAACCGGTGCATAGGTCTCATCATAATAAATTCCTTCTCGCTGAGAATAACCTTTTGCAACCAAACGAGCCTTGTTTCGAGTTACAAGTCCGTTTTCATCCATTTTATTTCTGAATACCCACCTAGCTCCAATTACTGATTTGTTCTTTGGTCGGGGTACCAGTTTCCAAACTTTCTGCCTTTCAAACTGATTGAGTTCCTCTTGCATTGCAATCACCCAATCAGCATCACCAAGAGCTTCTTCTATTTCTTTAGGTTCAAGCTTGGATAAGAACCCAGAATATAAGCAAATATTAGCCAGGTCAGCTCTTGCAGTTCTTCTAGTAGACACACCAGCATCTGGATCACCAATAATTAATTCAAACGGATGGTTTCTATTCCATACCCGTTCTCTTGGAAATTGTCTTGATGATTCAGCTTGACTTTCTGAGTTGAGGTGCTGACTACTTTGATTATTTTCACTAACTCCCCCTGAGTTAGTGCCAGCTCCTACAGAACTAGAGTCAACTCGACTCGAGCCTTGAACAGTAGTCCTTGAGCTGCTATTTACTCCCCCTGAGTTGTTGCCGGTTCATACTGAAGAAGTCTCTCCTGATCTTGTAGAATTAGATTGTTCACTAGACTCAGATTCTTCACGTACACTTGGAACATTTAATGGGACAACCAACTCAGGTTCATCTTCAAGTTCTTCTAAGTCCAGATTCTGAAATTTTACGGACTCAGGTTCACTAAAATCTCTTGAAATTGATGGGAGTTTGGTATCGTCGAATCTGACGTTGTAGCTTTCAGTCACTTTTCGATCATTCACTAAGAACACCCTATAAGCTGCCACCACATCTGTGGAATAACCAACAAAGATTCCTTCACGAGCTTTTGCTGCAAACTTGCCTAGATTTTCATCATCTATAAGTACATAACATTTTGCTCCAAAGACATGAAAGTATTTGATTGTTGGTCTCCTGCCGTTCATTAGCTCACATGGTGTCTTTTCTTTATCTTTTATGATCAAGGATCGATTTTGAGTGTAACACACGGTACTCACTGCTTCTGCCCAGAAGTACAGAGGAAGTTTGGAATCATACAACAAAGTTCTTGCTGCTTCAACCAATGTTCTATTCTTCCTTTCAACTACTCCATTTTGCTATGGAGTTCTCGGGGCTGAATACTGACGACGTATTCCCTTAGATACACAGAAGTCATTCAGCACTGCGTTTTTGAATTCAGTGCCATTATCTGATCTAATCGTCTTCACAGTAAGTGTTGAAACATTCTCAATTTGAGTGATGTGATCAATGATTAGGAAAGGTACTTCGTCTTTCGTCATTGCGAACAATACCAATGTATACTTGGAGAAGTCATCCACGATTACCAATGCATATCTTTTCCTAGACAAAGATAGGACATTCACTGGGCCAAACAAATCCATATGAAGAAGTTGCAGAGGCTCAGTAATACTAGAAATTTCTTTGCTTTTATGCGATGCTCGCTTCGACTTTCCCATTTCACAAGCTTCACAGAGTCCTTTCGGAGCGAACTCCATTTGAGGTAGATCTCTCACCAATTCTCGCCTCGCGAGAGCATTCATCGTTTTGAAGTTTAAGTGAGATAGCTTTTTGTGCCATAACCAGCTTTCATCATTCGAGGCTTTGCTGTAGAAACAGGTAACCTCATTCTGATTTGCTGAATCCATGTCTGCAACAAAAATATCTGCCTTTCTAACTCCTCTCAAAGCCAGTGAGCCTTCCTTGACGTGAGTGATTGATACACCTTTCTTGTCGAAGACAATTTCGTAACCTTTGTCACAGAATTGACTGATACTCAACAAATTGTGCTTTAATCCCTCAACATAGGAAATATCTTCAATGATGACATTTCCAGTTTTCAGTTTGCCATATCCCTTTGTCACACCTATGCTGTCATCTCCAAAGGTAACATAAGGGCCAGCTTTCATAACCAACTCTATAAGCAGGGAATTGTTTCCAGTCATATGCCTCGATGCTCCACTGTCTAGCACCCATATAACTTTATTTCTATTCTGCTTAATGCCCTGCAATGACAGATTGATTAGACGTTCTTCGGAACCCAACTTTGATTGGGCCCGGCTTTTCTATAAGATCGAGAATCAACAGATTTAACAACATGAGATGCACTTTTCGTAACATTACTAGAGCTTTCGACTCTCTCCTTTCCTTTCTCAGACTTGACAGATATGTCAGTCTTAGGAGAGGGTTTGTCACTCCTAACTTTAGGAGGACTGACAGTCTTGGCTCTCACATGCTTCTTTTTGATGTTTGAAATAGCAGCAGTATTTGAGCATGACTGGCTAGATGCATTCATTAAATTCAAAAAAGTTTGCATGATGTTAAAATTGCATGGCATACAATTAGGTTGACCACACTGTGCATGATTCGGATGCAGATTATTCATTGTATGTGTGGCAGGCATGGCATGTGTAGCAGGAACATTTATGTTAGCTTTACATGCATAAGAAAGATGTTCAGTAGATTTGCAGTGATAACATGCTTTCTTTATCCGTTCAGCCTTAACCTCTTTTATGCCTTTCTTCCCTCGTTGTTTAATAGCCTTAGCTCCTATTCCTGGTCTAGATTCATCTCTAGGGAAATTGATTTTAACTTGTTTGATAGGAGTTATAGGTTGTGCTTTCTGGCGATCTTCCATCTCAATCTCATATCTAGCTATCAATTCAGTCTCTTCTTCTTCTATTCTAGGAACAAGGTGTTTGTAGATGGGTTTGACAGAAGATTTAAAAATGCTAGGAATTTCATTTTTAAGGTCACTGGAACTAGTGTCGATAGGTCTCTTCCCTTCTTTCTTAGAAAGGATAGAATAGTCAAGTCCTACACCTACTCCAGTTATCTTCTTAAATATGTCATTATCTACATACACTTTACTAGCAGCTAGTTTGTAAGCTTCGCATTTAGTTTCTAACTCAGCTAGTTTGTCCCTAAGACATGCTTCTACTTCTTCCTTAAGGACGAGCTTGTGTTCCAAAGATTTAATAAAATCTCTTAGGGAAGTATCTACAGTGCAAGCAGCCTCTAACTCTTCCACTTTTGCCTCAAGCATTCTGCTTTTGGCGACAAGTGTTTTCTGTTCCTTTTGAGAAGTGTCTAGGCTTTTGCACAACATATAGATCTCTTCGCTAAGAGCCCCGTTCTGTTCCTTATAATCATCAATGGACATTTCTACTTTAAGGGTTAGAACTGGTACCTCTGGTTCCTCTGATGTCTCAGCCATGAGCGCAAAGTTTGCTACATGCGTAACATCTTCCTCATCTGAATCATCCCAAGCTCTTCCTTCTGTTACTAATAAAGCTCTTTTTCCATGTTTTTCTTTCACCAGCGATTCATACTTGCTTTTGAGGGCTTCAAATGACTCTTTTGGATAAGTCTGTTTAGGCTTTTTGCAGTCCGAAGCAAAGTGTCCAGCTTCACCACAGTTATAGCATTTGAACTTCATTTTGAAATCCAAAGGAGATTTGTAGCTGGTACTTTTGCCTTTACCTCTGAAGCCTGACGAACTACCACCACCCTTAGCAGTCCGATAGTAAGATGAAGAATTTCTCTGAGGTCGGTTGCTCTTTCTGAATCTCATGTTGCTGAACTTCCTTGCCATGTATGCCACGACACTATCGTCCATGTTGTCCAGCTCTTCTTGGGTGTAGTAGTCATCATCACTGTTAGATGTGCACTCGTCATCATTATCAACTTGATGTGGTGCAAGTGATGATTTAGGCTTTGCTGCAACCATTGCCTTCTTAGACTCTTCCTCATCAGCAACTAATCCTGATGCAGTCTCTTTTCCTTTTGAATCATTGTCCCATGCTTGATCTTGAAGTGTCTCCAGCTCATAGGTCTTTAGAATTCCATAATATTCTTCTAGAGAAGTTGTATGCAAATCTCTAGTTTCTCTGATTGCGTAGACCCTATGTTCAATGCTCTTTGGCTGGTTCCTCAGATATCTCGTATTGGTCTCAATCATGGGGAGAGTAACACCTCTCAGATTCAAATCCAATACCAACTGACTGAATCTTAGATAGACGTCTGTTATGCCTTCTCCTTTTCTTATTCTGAAGGTGTCATACTCCATCTTGAGTATAAGTGTCTTGTTGCTTCTAACCTCTACAGATCCTTCCATGACAACTTCTATCTTGTCCCAAATCTTCTTTTCTATAGTCAGACCTTTGACTATATTGAACATTTCATGATCAAGAGATTCCATCAAGGTTTGTCGTACGGAAGTATCATAAGCTATTTGCTCCTTGTCGGCCTCTGAAAAATCCGCTGCCTTTTTAGGCTCGGACCGAGCTGGTATAACCTCGCCTCCTTCTGTACGTGCAGGAATAGCCACCATTGGAACAAATTTACCCTTGTCAAGGACTTCCAGATATTCAGGGTTAACTGTCTCTAAGTAGAGTCTCATTCTGAAAACCCATTCTTCATAGTGATCTCGGTTGAACATTGGGATCTTGAATGTATTTTTAGGAGCCATTTCAATTCTGGTCACTAAAAAGTTTCTAAGTACCCAAGACTAGGCTATGAAGAATATATATGTAGAACTTCTGCCTAAGTCGAAATTTCTCTAAGTAGAAATTTTGCTCAAGTCGAACTTCACCAAGTAGAAATTGTCCAAGTCGAAATTCTATGTAGAAAATCTCAAGTAGAAATTCTATGTAGAACTTTTGTCCTTAGAATAAATTTTCTGCAGATTACTTTAATATTGAATAAACAATATTATCTCTTTAACACCTTTTTGACTTTGATGCTTTACTCACCTAACCCACGTGCTAGGTACTGAGTATGTCTTGTTACACTTTCGGCCGTGAATAATGCAAATCAAAAGTCCAAAAACACCTTTTTATTCTTTTACTATTTATCTGTTTGAAAAGGAGATCAAAAAGTTGTTGGGTTGTCTTCTTTGATAAGAACAGATGATGAACACTCAAGAACACCAAATATCAATGAACCCAGATTAATTCACAAAAATTAATTAAAATACCCCCAAGCTAAATAATCACACCTGGAGTATTTAAATAATTTTTCGGATGAGTTTTCACTACCAACGAATTAAAGCACACTTTTCGAGAAAATGAAAAGTAGATTTAGAAAATGAAAACTCACGATTCTTCTACCAAACACAAGGATCTATGTTTTGTATGTTAAACAACCGCTCGGATACCAATTGTTAGGTCCAAATGTGTTGTAGAGGGGGGGTGAATACAACTTTTCGAATATGAGAAGCAATAAATACGATGCAATAAATGAACACGCAGATTCAAGGAATATATTTCTTATATATAACTTGAAATGGTTGCTACAACATTCATTACAAAGTATAACAGAAGTTCAGAGAGAAGTGAATGATTCTAAGCTCTGTGAATGTACTCTCTCTCTTTTTCTTGTGTTTTCTCAATTATAGCTCACTAAAAATAAACATCACACAAGTACTTCTATTTATACTACATGTAATCTATGTCCTGTAGTCTTCAAAGACTAAGATATACGTGGCCCAATGATGTCCACATAAATCTTGCCTTATCTTGAAAGCTTGGAAATCTGCCAATCAGAAGATGCCATGTGTCATGTTGAAGCTGCACTCTAAGTAGAACTTCTACTTGAGAATTTCTACTTAGCCATCTCGAATTTCTAAGTAGAACTTCTTCTTAGAAATATTCTACTTGGTCATCTAGAATATTTAGTACTTAGAAAATATTCTGGTCTTCAACTTGAAACTTCAATGCACATCTTGAACTTGTGATATCCTCATGTCTTCTTTATTCTTCAGCAAGCTCTTGAACATGGATCATTATTACTGACATAAACTTGCTATCAATGTCCTGACACTTGATGCACTGGTCTGGTTCATAAGTGACTAGTCTTGATAGTGTTTCTGCTTCTCGAATAAATTACCATATTCACTTAGTAACTTGGCTTTCCAATGTTCGCTTTCCTTCTTGTTCACTTGAAATCAATTGGTCTTGTTGATACTGATAGTTATGATCTTGATTCTCGATTTCTCAAATCACTGAGGCATGAACAACTTTGACTTGAACTTCTCTCAATGATTTCTTCTTGGCTTGATCATAGTTAACATGTTCAATTGTATCAATTACCTTGTCTTCATATAGTGTTGATTTCTTGTGACTTCTTGTTCTTGATTGTCTTCTGGTTAAGTATCTTTTCCTTTAATTGAGTTACATTAGTTATAGTGTTACAAGTTTATACACTCTGCCTTTCAGGACTATGGGCACAGCCCCTCCATGCCAATCAAAACATTTCAACCCTGTTTTAAATAAAAATAAAGCTGCCTCAACTTGCAGCAAAGTAAACAAGTAAGAAAAGTACCCGCCCAGACATGCGGCAACTAGCACATAAGGAAAAGTATCCGCCCAGACATGCGGCAACTAGCACATAAGGAAAAGTACCCGCCCAGACATGCGGCACCTAACACATAAGGAAAAGTATCCGCCCAGACATGCGGCACCTCAACATTTAAGGAAAGTAAACTAAGTTTATCCACATTTAAGCCAACACCACGTAGTTGGCACTATGACTTCTAACAATTGCTACGACCCGACTTAAACCATTTAGCACATAGACATTTACCGATAAGCCAACTCTTATAACTATACCTCATATGACAATAACAATTAGCACTTAGCACTTAGCACTTAACAATTTCAAAATTACAATTTGGAAACTAACAATTAGCAATTAGCACTAAACATTTAGCAATCAATAAACTCAACAATTACGATTAATCACAAATATAGACTCTCCGAATAAAATACGGGAATCCAGATAATATTCACAATCCACCATATTAATCTAATTACGAAAATTAGCATATTAACTTACAATTTAAATCCAACTTAATTACCACAATAATCTCACCATTTAACTAATTAAATTACCACAATTTACAACTAATTAAATTAAAACAATTAAATAATTTAAAATACGGAAATTAAATAGGTAGACACGAAATTATACCATCTTGGTTTCGACTCGGCTTGTCGGAGGACCCATCTCAACAGTCCCTCTCTCTCTCTCTCTCTCTCTCTCTCTCTCTCTCTCTCTCTCTCTCTCTCTCTCTCTCTCTCTCTTTCTCTCTGCACTGTTGCTGCGCGCGCCTCGCCACCACCCCTGCTCGATGGTGGCCTTCCTCCGACCACTCCACCGCGCACATCGCCACCCACACACACACGCGACTCAAACACACATAAAAACGTGATTTTACACACACCATACACACACGCGAGTATATACACACACATAGGTATATACATATGTATGTATTAGCCCCAATTGAAAACCCCCAATTCTCAAACCCTAATTTTCCCTCTTTTCCCCCAATCTCAGTTTCTCTCTCCCCGACATCTTGTTTTGTGCGGCTGTGTCTGAATTTGTGTGTATGATATGTGTTTTGCTGTGTTTACCTTAATGGGCTCAAGCCCAATAACCTTTTAAAAGCTATATAATTAATCACTACATACCTTAAATAATATTTTAGACCAATAACTCTAATTTGTAAAAATAAAATTTCTAGCATAATTAAATACTAGAATATTTTTAAAGACTTTTGGAGAAAGAATTAGAATTAAATCTAAATTTTCTAAATTGATATGCATTTTACAAATCAATAATAATTTATAAAAACAATTCATAGAAATAATAATTGTAATTCATAAATCACAATTCAAAGGGCTTTATAAAAATACTACAAACATTACTGTTTTAGTAAAACCTCAAATTATTGGTTTTATATATTAATCAAGTAATTTCTACAAATCCTCAAATAATTAAAATAAACATTTTCTAAGGATTTTAAAATCTCTAAATTATTCAATAATTTAAAATAAAATCTGTACTGAATAATTTCACATTCCAAAATTAATCTTTGCACAAATAAACTATTGACTCGAGGTATCTACTCAGTCAATAAAATTTTAAATAGGAGCACCAGGCTCCACTTAACCGAAAATAATTAAATAATTGAATAATAAAATTAAAAAAAAAATCCTCCTCATTTTAGGAAAACATTATTATTATTGAAATAATAATAAATTCATTTCTTGAAAAATCCGGGTTATTACAGTCTACCCTCCTTAAAAGGATTTCGTCCACGGAATCAGCTAAGGCAACTACTGGGGTTCCTTAACTCTTTTATCATCAACACTTATTCTGCAAAACAGGAGATAGTGTCTCTTCGTAAACAACTTCTCCAATATCTCAATTCAAACCTCGATTCTCTATCTGACACAGTTATCATTGGAGTCTTACCACGTTATTCCTTTCACACATCTGTCTTGACCAACTTTCCATTATCATACAATCCTTAAGAGAGTGTTCATTGATTCTATTCACATAACACTTTTGAGAGAGAGAGTGCACTAATTCCATTAACATAATATCATTGAGAGAAAGAATTAACTGATTCTATTGATACGTCACTGATATTCTATTCGTTTTAGAATTCGCTCTTGCTCTTGGCGATTCCGTTCGAATCTAATTTCTATCAGCGAATTTATGACTTGGCCGACCTGGTTGGCATCCCCTTGAAATTCATTAGAGATAATAAGAATAATGGAGCTTTGAAAAGATAGCTGTCATATCAAGGCAATTGTCACACACTGGTGATCACAAGGTTATGAGTGTTAAAGTAAATCTCATTTGAAATGAGAGAATTTACTGAGAGATCAATATGATCATAAGAACTCACGTTGCGTGTCTCAGTTAAGACATTACTAAAGGTAGTTAGCCTTCTTGTATTTCACAACTCACAAGTGACGGTGTCCCGTCAGACTTCTATCACACAGACAGATAGCCCTTGTGTCCCCTATAAGTATAGGGTTGTTCGTCTCAGTGGAAGCTGAGAAGTATGAAAGCAATTCGAAGTGAAGACAATAATTATCGTCTTTCGACAAATAATTCTCAAGTGGACACCATGGATTAAAATTGATCAGATTCCAAGGTGCAATTTCCAAGGAAAAGGATAACCAGAAAGATACTGGTATACAACAAGCAAGTGGTGCTATACCACCATAGAATCATCCACTATTGAAGAAAAGTGGAAGTTTGAAATAACATCATTCAACAGGGCTTCAGAAATCTGAAGGTAGGAATAATGACAGCTTCTGGCACAATCGACATTAAATATGGTTTAACAAAAGTATTAAAGAACAACTTCGAAGAGGGAGTATATTCTTTATTAAAATTCTCTCTTGGAGAGATGTCAAGATAGGTCATAGATTAGGGAGGTAATCCAAATAATTTATGCACGGGGATGTGTTAAATAATTCACATTGGGGAGATAATAAACATAAGTTGCAAATGGGGAGATATCAAATAATTCAGACTGGGGAAGTAATCCAAATGATTCATAATTGGGGAGGGTAATGCCAAGGTCTCCACGGATGCCTTTCATATCGGCTCCTCTGACGGATAATTGTTCGATTGTAGCGCTCTTCTTTTCCACGCACACCATAAGGTGCTCGATAACCGACGTCATCGTCGACTCGTAGTAGTCGCTAGAGATTCGACCATCGGCATTTTACGATATTAAGGAGTTCTATTCGACTCGGCGCAAGCATCTCACGCAAGCGTTCTATTCTTTGAGAAGACTTCGATACCGGTGTCGTCCCTAGCAACGACGAATTCCACGTGTCGAATGGGCGATATTCTGGAACATTGCTGGAAATACATACTTAGATCCAGTCACCATTATAACCGTATTTATACCACATGTTCCTGTCCTCATGACAATTCCATGTGCTACTTAAGCTCATCTCTTTTTGGCATGACAGCCTTCGTACTAGACTTTCTCAGACTTTCTCAGTCCGTCTTGGTTCTTAAAACATATCTCATCTTTATTGACCAACCTCATCTTTACCATTTTACTTCTATAATCAATCGAAACGATCGGTGTCTGCCCATCAATCTATTCATAATATTACCTCAAACTCTATTAAACTCGAGAAGATTTAAATGCCTGCAACTTCGGCTAATACTCTTTCATAGTGATCTTGTTTTGCTTCCCTTTTTGGAATTTTTAACAGTACGGATGCTATCTCAACTCATCATTGTCATAATACTGGATGCCAGCTTTCCATCCTTCATCATCATATTGAAATTTCCTATCATTCGGGGATTACATAACTTCATCCATGAACCCCTAAAATTATCTTAATCTTAGGTCTCGGGCGATTTATACCCTTGCCGACCAACACTTGTCTCTAAGAGTTCTTTAGCAGACGCTCATCACCACAAGAAGTGACGTCTATCTCCACATATTCCTCGGCATAGCCTTCCAATCTTAACTTAATCATTGGTACTATATCCAATAGTCCAACAGGAACTCTACATGAGTTCTGACATTCTCACATAACTATACCCACTCCTACTCACTCTCGTTTCTAGTTTACTATAACCTCATCTCTGATACCATTTCTGTAACGCCCCAAATCCGGGGTCAGGGATTTGGTCGTCACGCGGAAATCCTTAACATCAAATCACCTGTTTGACAATATTAAACCACCTGTAATCATTTAATAACTGAATTACAACATCTGTGACCCCAACCACCAAGCATCTTTTAGGTTATAGGGCTAGAAACAAGAATCGATCCTTACATTACTCATTACATCCATTTAATTACATCACACTGAGTATTACAAATCCTATACTACTAGTGTAGCTTCGTTGAGAAGTACACTAGCACTAGTACTATCCTGTACAAAGTGATATATACATATTACACATCAATACACTTATATATAACTTACTCCAGCTATCTATGTCTGGATCATATCATCTTCACAAGGGCACACTGCCTGCTTCTCCTGAGCCATGCAGATAAGCCTCAAACATCTACCTTCCTCTGAAAGGTTAATATTTAAAACAAGCAAGTATGAGCGAAAGAATTGCCCAGCAAGTATTAATAGAGCACAACAATATATATCAATATACACATGGAGTTTTCGAAATATAACGATACTTAATATCAATTTCGAAATATTTACAACAATGAAACCTCAGTAGGGGATATATGACATTTCGAGTAACATCAGATAAATAAAGTAAGTTCATGTCAACAATAGTAATCCTCATACCTTATCCACATACCATACCTCATAGTATTGATAACCTCTTAGGGAGCTTTTCAAAATATGCAGTTCAATATGCTGCTAAGATAGTTATTACCACCCTTCATAAACCAAACCATTATAAAGTTCCCTTTTTAATACTCCTCAAGTTTGTAAGTATATACACATGAGTATATCATTATCATCAAAACACCTTACAGTTCAAGATTCTGTACAGGATATAAGTTCGTTAACCACTTGATAAGTTAAACTCAGAAATAACTAATAGGAAGAGAGTCAAAGTTCTTGAAACAAAACATTTGGGACTTAACATCAATAACCGATGAACCATCTTTCATCTTTCGAATAATTGCAAAAGTGCACCAACACGTGCCATTATTGTTAGAATAATCTTACAGTTCTAGATACTGCATGAATTCATCATCTTTCAAAATTGAAAACAACACTATCGGCTACTTGGCACTTAGGCCTAAGAAGCAGTGTTTGAGTATTTTTCCAAAGTGGAGGATGGGACTTAAAGAAAACATAAAAACCTGACAAGGATTGACGATGATCAGTCGCCACATCCAAGTCCAATAATCCGCGGGTCTTCCCTACCGGTAGAAGGATAGAAACTACATCCGTAATCATCCCCGGGTGAAAACTACATCCGTAATCACCCTCGATGAAAACTACATCCGTAATCATCCTTCGGCAACACCTGGGCCGGAATAATAATAATTGATGGGCCGCCTGGCTCACGGCCGCTTACACATCCCGGGAATCGTTTGTCAACGATTCCCACACCTGCCAGAGTCCCCTTTTTCTTTTCTTGTCAAAATCATTTTGATAGAAAACTTGAGTAGTTGGAGTTCGACTTCAGTCGACCGATAATTTCTTGAAAAATGAGCAAGAGAGTAAAACCTGACCGGGGGTTTTCGAAAATGTTTTGAGTTCAAAAGAGTTCAAGTATAGATATACACTTGTACCGATATCAATCTCGACACAGGGTTTTGTGATCACACATGGAAAATGGTACGCATAAAGCTTGTAACCAGAACAGGGTAATTCCATAAATATATAAGTTCTTGAAAAGTAACTTACCTAGATAGATTCAAAATATAATATTTTAAATGACTATGAAAGTCCTTAGACAACCTTTAAATAGTGTTTTATAACCTTCAAAACACTTAGAGTATTTAATAAATATTTGACTACTATGTAACAAATAATAAATATTCAATAATCCCTTTTTAAAAGAATACTCAAATTAATATTCATTTATTAAGTAATATTCAAATAATATTTACTATTAATACTGGAATATTTAATAACCTCAAAACACCAAAATACAACTCTTGGAATGTTTCTAATCAAAATCAAGACACAATCTCTCCAGCAGTCTCCAAACTTTAGCCACTTTATCAAATAACTACTACTGACTCTCGGTCAATAAGAAATAATTAATAAGCATGAAAATCCTTCTTCTCTTTCCCTTTTTTTTTTGTTTCTTAATGAATATTATAATTAATATTCATTGAATTAAATAAGCATCCAAATAACATATATCGATATCAATCTAGCTGTTTTAAGCTGAAAGTAACCAATTTATAACCATTGGAATATCTTTAATCCGTATTGAAAATAAACTATCTCCGATAAATAATACACTAGATAGAATCACTCCATTAAATTATTTTATTATTTCTCCGGGACAAAGTGATTTTAAGAAAGCGTTTTGAAAATGATATTCATCTAATTAAATAAATTTAATTAGGCGAATGAGGTTTATTTAATTAGTAAATGCTTTCAGGAGCATCTATTAATTAAATAAACACTGGTTTATTGGTGATGTTGCCTTTAGGTTAATTATTGCGAAATTCCTTTTAAAAGCTTTGCCCGGGTTTTCGAAAACATAAAATACAAAATAGCCCCAACACGCGGCTAAGTTCTAAAACTCAATACATGCCCTACCCTCTGAGCCTTTCTTATTCCGATACATAAATATATACCTCATAACATATAGTCCACTTCCATAGTACGAAAAGTTTATAGATATATATATATACCGTATAAATCAAGATATAGAGCCATAAAAATATCACTGCCCATCAACAGTATTATAAGCCATGGGGTTTTGGTTATTGCAAGAGCAGGATTTAATATTGTTGGCAAAGCAAGGAATACAATGATTTGGGAGAAGAAGTACAAGGTTGGAAAAAAACTCGCGATTATGGATTGAAAACTTATTTAACACATTTCATATATTTAAAATAAATATACTCTGAACAATAGAGTATGCATAGTAAACTTGCCTCTGGTCCTTAGCAGAAAGCAGAGACCGCGAATAAACCTTTCGCACTTCGTCCAAGCAATTCCCTGGAGGTAGCTTACCTTTCTTCATACGGCGCCTCGATCTTCCCTTTTTGATGCACGTCATCCCAACTCGATTATGCCCTAATGGTACTGAAATAGTTATGAGTACGTGTTAGTCCCCCCTCGTATCTCGAGTAGACACCACTCGGAATTACTACTAAGTCACATAAAGTCAAACTATGGATGTCCTCCCTATAGTTGACTACTCTAATACCACTTAATGCACATAAGACATTTAGTAATAGCAAACAACACGGGAAGAGTCCCATTATATAAAGTGAACATTCCCTAGTACCTACATACCATAACCCTATACCACCATTTAGTCAACTTCACTTAACCTATACATTTATAATACCATTGACCTTCTACGACAAAACTTGATTAATAGCTAATCCTCGAAGCACATAAATCCTTGAATTAAATCACTTAGCACATAAATCCTCGAGACAACAATTACCCTCGAATTAATTCACTTAACACATATACACATAAACAGTTAACACCCAAATCATACCTTTAAACCCTTGAAATCAAATAAGTTAAATAAATTAAAATGCAGGGGATTTTCAGAAAATTTCGGCATGAGGTATTCGTTTATCGGACTATGGGCACAGCCCCTCCATGCCAATCAAAACATTTCAACCCTGTTTTAAATAAAAATAAAGCTGCCTCAACTTGCAGCAAAGTAAACAAGTAAGAAAAGTACCCGCCCAGACATATGGCAACTAGCACATAAGGAAAAGTATCCGCCCAGACATGCGGCAACTAGCACATAAGGAAAAGTACCCGCCCAGACATGCGGCACCTAGCACATAAGGAAAAGTATCCGCCCAGACATGCGGCACCTCAACATTTAAGGAAAGTAAACTAAGTTTATCCACATTTAAGCCAACACCACGTAGTTGGCACTATGACTTCTAACAATTGCTACGACCCGACTTAAAACATTTAGCACAAAGACATTTACCGATAAGCCAACTCTTATAACTATACCTCATATGACAATAACAATTAGCACTTAGCACTTAACAATTTAAAAATTACAATTTGGAAACTAACAATTAGCAATTAACACTAAACATTTAGCAATCACTAAACTCAACAATTACGATTAATCACAAATATAGACTCTCCGAATAAAATACGGGAATCCCGATAATATTCACAATCCACCATATTAATCTAATTACGAAAATTAGCATATTAACTTACAATTTAAATCCAACTTAATTACCACAATAATCTCACCATTTAACTAATTAAATTACCACAATTTACAACTAATTAAATTAAAACAATTAAATAATTTAAAATACGGAAATTAAATAGGTAGACACGAAATTATACCATCTTGGTTTCGACTCGGCTTGTCGGAGGACCCATCTCAACAGTCCCTCTCTCCCACACTCTCTCTCTCTCTCTCTCTCTCTCTGCACTGCTGCTGCGCGCGCCTCGCCACCACCCCTGCTCGATGGTGGCCTTCCTCCGACCACTCCACCGCGCACATCGCCACCCACACACACACGTGACTCAAACACACATAAAAACGCGATTTTACACACACCACACACACACGCGAGTATACACACACACATAGGTATATACATATGTATGTATTAGCCCCAATTGAAAACCCCCAATTCTCAAACCCTAATTTTCCCTCTTTTCCCCCAATCTCAGTTTCTCTCTCCCCGACATCTTGTTTTGTGCGGCTGTGTCTGAATTTGTGTGTATGATATGTGTTTTGCTGTGTTTACCCTAATGGGCTCAAGCCCAATAACCTTTTAAAAGCTATATAATTAATCACTACATACCTTAAATAATATTTTAGACCAATAACTCTAATTTGTAAAAATAAAATTTCTAGCATAATTAAATACTAGAATATTTTTAAAGACTTTTGGAGAAAGAATTAGAATTAAATCTAAATTTTCTAAATTGATATGCATTTTATAAATCAATAATAATTTATAAAAACAATTCATAGAAATAATAATTGTAATTCATAAATCACAATTCAAAGGGCTTTATAAAAATACTACAAACATTACTGTTTTAGTAAAACCTCAAATTATTGGTTTTATATATTAATCAAGTAATTTCTACAAATCCTCAAATAATTAAAATAAACATTTTCTAAGGATTTTAAAATCTCTAAATTACTCAATAATTTAAAATAAAATCTTTACTGAATAATTTCACATTCCAAAATTAATCTTTGCACAAATAAACTATTGACTCGAGGTATCTACTCAGTCAATGAAATTTTAAATAGGAGCACCAGGCTCCACTTAACCGAAAATAATTAAATAATTGAATAATAAAATAAAAAAAAATTTCCTCCTCATTTTAGGAAAACATTATTATTATTGAAATAATAATAAATTCATTTCTTGAAATATCCGGGTTATTACACCTAACTTCGCCTCTATATTTTTCTGACCCCTCTTCATCTCTCTTCTTTTCCTTGGACTCGAGCTTGTCCCTCAAATCTCCCACAAATTGGGTCAGTTCTCCATCCTTAATCATTTTTATAATTAATTTCTTCAGATGGTAACATTCATCCGTGTTGTGTCCCTTATCTCGATGGTAATCACAAAACTTGTTCTCATTCCTCTTGTGTTCAAGGGTCTTTAGCCTGGCCGGTCGAACGAACCCAGGCTTACCCTTAATCTTATGGAGAATCTTCGAGATAGGGGTGTTTAAAGGTGTGAATACTGTGCTATCTCTATCCCTCCTACGTTCAACCCCTTTGTCAGGCCTAGTGTCATTCAGCCTACTTTTGACATCACCACGACCTCTTCGGTCGTCCCTTCTGTCATCTCTATCACTTTTTGTACGATCTTTATACCCCCCAATAGATTCCATCTTCCTTCTAATAGCCTCCCCCCGCAAATATATATCATTTAAAGACTTTGGAGGCATATCGTAAAGAGAGGATCGAAGCTTCTTGCCTTAATAGGGTCAAGCCCCTTGGACCTTGTCCAGATTGGTCACATTCTTACTTCCTCCTTGAACCTCGCCAGATCGGCCTCTGCCTACAGTGAATCAGAGCTTCGGTATCATTCTCTCTTCGGCACAGGTGAGAATAGTGTCTCAAGACCTTCTTCTTGATCTGTTCGTATGAATCGATCGACTTGGGCCTCAGCGAACTGTACCACATGGACGCCGACCCCTTCAGGTACGTCTTGAACATCTTGCAAAGCATCACATCATAGTGCCCCATACAAGTCATGAGCGATTCGTACTATTCATAATGGTCTTCGGGGTCACCCTTTCCACTAAACTCATGCATTTTTGGGAACTGCCTTCCCGGAGGTGGTCGAAATTGCTCAATGTCTTCTGTTACCACGGGCTCATGGCTAATACTTCTCTTCCCAAACATGACTTTCTCGATCCTTCGGATTCTGTCGTCAGTATGAGGACCTTCCTCTTCCGAAACGAAGGAGTTAACTACCTTTGATCGGGATCGCCTAGAGTACGATTCAGAGTTCCATGACTCATCTTCATCGTCTCTAGGCCTCTTCTCTCTTAGGTTCTCAGGCTCTGAGTCTTCGGCCTCCAGGGCCACCCGCAGCGCCTTCTCTTGTAGCTCGATCTCTTCTCTCGGGAGATTTAGGACTTGCAACCTCAATCGATCGGCCTCTCTCTACTTAGCCAATCTTTCTGCATTCATATTGCTCCTTTCTCTATCCCTCTCCTTCTGTTTCCCCTTGACCTTCTACTTCTCTCGCCACTTCAAGAGCATCTCTTGTTGTTCCTCGGGAGACGGTATATTCCCCTCTTCTTCAAAAGTTAGTAGCCTCGGGATGATAGGAGGAGTGCGGCTACCTCCGGCCACAGTAATGTTTTCGGTTATAGGAGTATCTTCGTTCGTCATAGTTGCTGGTAAATTTTAACACAAACGTATCTCTACGTTCCCATAGACGGCGCCAAATGTTACGATTGGATTTCTCCCGGACCTTGGTTCGGTCGGACCTACAATGAAGAAGAATGTGAGGGTTTGGCCCCCCGATTCACCTCCGGTATGAGAATGTTAGTCACAGAGGCATGCCTGTATACATCTAATAACAAGACTAACTGTTTGTAATGCTCTGCATTACCTACATGACCTCTTAACTGAGGGAACCTCTAGTTGTAGAGTTTCTACTTGTTCTGTACTTATAATAGGCACCAAATCCTAGTTGTGTAACTGTACTTATAGAGTCAAGAATAATGCTTGAAAGAAGTTCCAAGGTTCATGCCTCAAGCAAGAAGATAAAGACTGTCAAATAATCACAGTTGGGATTTGAAGAAATGAAGAATTTGCCTAAGTACCAATTCGAGAAATATATTTGTCTATTCGAGAAGTCCAGCATTCGAGAAGTCATGGATTCGATATCTCAAGACACTATTCGATATCTCTGAATACACTGTTCGATATCTCAGAGATTCGATATGTCTACTACTCTATTCGAGAACTCAAGAAGTCGATAAGTCAAAAGTAGTATTCGAGTTCTCAAAGAGTCAACAATTCAAAGTTCCATTCGATATCTCAAGGACTCAGAAAGCTACTCGATATCTCGAGGATTCGATAAGTCAAATGTTCTATTCGACAACTCAAGGAATCCTGATGAAAAAGAGCTATTCGAGAAGTAATTCGATATGTCAATATAACATTGTTCGAGAACTCAGAGTTATCGATCAAGTCAATTCTAGTTCTCGAATCACTTACTTAGTCACTTCTCGAATACATTCTTGGAGACAAAATACTGAAGAAATTGTACAAGTCAAAAACCTACAACAAGCCAATGCACTTTATGGACCACAATCTGTAACGTGCTCTGGAAAGCCTACAAGGAAGCTTGGAGAGATATAGAAGAGACAAAGGGCTAAAGAAGTGGATCTGAACAGGCTTTGCAAAGTCAAATCTGTAACCGTTTGGACACTTACTCAAATAGGATAGACAGACTAGAAAGTAAATTGTTTAGCTACCTCATTTGTAGTGAGTAGGTTGTATCCATGTTCTATAAGGATACAGCCTCACTTTCTTAGCAATTAACTTTTGAAGAGTCAAGTTTTTCATACACTGTAAGCTATATCTTTCTGAGAAAAACGAAGCTGAGAATACTATCATTTGTATTCACAGATTGTAGCAACCTTTATCTAATAATATATTAGATTAAAGTGATATTGTGTCTTATGTTGTTCTTTATCCGCACCTACACCTTGCACACACAAACACTTATCTGCTACATAGACTCGAGACAAGAAAAGTTCAAGAATCCATTCACCCCCCCTCTGTATTCTTTACTGTATTCAGTACTCAACAAGTGGTATCAGAGCGGGCTGTTTATTCAAAAACAGAAAAATGATCATGAGTTCGAATACACCAAAGACTACAGGAACAGTGAAAGTCCCTAAGTTTGACAAAAAGAATTATAACCTCTGGAAGATAAAGATGCAGTTGTTCATCAAAGCATCTCATCATTTGTATCCTGAGATTCTTAAGAATGGTCCATTTGTTCCCCAACAGGAGATTCCTGAAAAGACTGTTGGAACCACTACTATTCCAAGATCTTATGTGGCTAAGGATCCATCCAAATGGACAGAATCAGAAAAGGACATGGTTGCCCTTGACAGTCACCTCATGTTGCTGATTATAGATTCCATGGACATGTCAATGTTTGCAAACATTGCTTCATGTACCATTGCCAAAGAAATGTGGGATCACATTGAGGTGTTATGTGAAGGAACTGATGAGGTCAGAGAAAACAAGAAACAGATACTGGTCACACAGTATGAGGCTTTCATGGCACAGCCCAAGGAAAGCATTAATGGGATGTTTGAGAGATTTCACAAGCTAGTTACTGAGTTGCAGATGAATGGCAAGGTTTACAGTACCAAGGAGTTAAACAAGAAGTTTCTGCTATCTTCACCAAACCATCTAGAGCAAAGGGTCATTTCTCTAAGGGAAAGAGATTTGAACAAAGTTACATATGATGTGCTCTATGGGGTTTTAAAAACTCATGAGCTTGAGTTGCTTCAGAAAAGGGCTATCCAAGCCAACCAAGGCAGAATGATAAACACATCATGTGCCTTGATTGTCAACAAATCTATTCAAGACCTAGAAGCATCTACAAGCCAATTAAGGATAGAGGAGGTAGTGGAAGAGGAAGAAACTGAAGCTGAGGAAAGTGAACCTGTTGAGGAGAAGGAGGAAGATGAGTTCTATACTCTTGAAGAACTAGATGGAATGGAAAACACTTCATATGCTTTCATGGCCAGAAAATTTCCAAACATCATACTTAAGAGGAACCAACCCTTCAAACCTAAAACCCAAAACCATTCATTCAACAAGAGCAAGGCACCTGTGAAACCAAACAAGAATAAGTTTAAAACCAGCCATGTGGATAGATCATCTGTAAGGTGCTATAGATGCAATGACCTAGGGCATTTTGCCAGTGAATGCAAGAAGCCTAAAAAGAAGGATAGAGATTATCTTGAGCTCGAAGATAAGTATGAGGCCCTTCTGAAAAAGCAGACACAAGGTAAGGCCTACATAGCTGAAGGGAAGTGTTGGGATGATTCTGACAGTGATGGAGAGGAACAAGAATTTTGCAATTATGCCTTGATGGCCAATTCCAAGGATGACACATCTCCATCAGACCCTCAGGTACCATCTCTCACTACTATAGACATGTCTGTTTCAGAGTATAAATGCATGATTGAACAACTATCTGTTGAGATGTTTAACATTCATACTAGTATGACTGCTGCTAATGAAGAGATTACTAAACTATCTACTAGAAATGAAATGTTAATAAAAAAGAATGAGGAACTTGAGCTAACTACTATGCAAGTAGAAAACCTTAAGAAAGAAGTTGAATATCTGCATAATAAGGTTTTGTGTGCTAGTCAGGTTGAAAAGGAGCTTAGGGATGAATTAGCTGAAAATGAATTCAAACTGAAAACTTTCAAGAAATCATCTGGTCTAGTGCAATCCTACTATGAGAAAATTGAAGCAAAACCCAAGGCTGCTATTGGACTTGATTATGACACTCTTAAACAGAGAAAAGGCTATGCTAAAGATGACACAGTTGTTCCATATTTGGCGTGAAAGAAATGACAGAACTCACAAGGCTGGACACCGAGTTTCAGCTAGCCAACTTAAAGGTGTTATAAAAAGGATGCTTAGAGAAAGGGTTTGCACTAGCTCCGGTTTTCAGAAAGCAGTTGCGAAGGACAAAAATTTGGTTTTAACTCTTTATTAGGCTTTAGCTTTTTGTAGTGTTCTTGGAAGCTATTCTCTCGTTTAGAGTTGTTTAGTTTTTCTTTGCCGCGGGCTATGCCCCTAGATTGTGTTTCTCTTTTTCTTCTTTAATTTATTTAACTTAGCAAAAAAAAAAGGAAGTGCCTCACATTTTGAAAAAGACTGAAAATCCAATTTTTAAGGAATCAACATTTGAAATTGATGAGGATGCCTTACTCATCAAACAAATGTTGAATGATGAGGATGAGGCACAATCCAATGAACAACATGCATCTTCCAAGAGTGAGAGTGTTAAGTCAAAGACCAAGGAGCCAGTAGGTGATATGATAAGACCCAAGAAGTTTGTTAAGTTTGTTTCAGCTGGAAAGAGTGAATCAGAGAAGAAAGTGACTAAGAAGAAACAGAACAGAAATGGCAAGTTAGGGATTAACAAAGATAACAACTATGCTTATATGCCTAATGCCCCTAGGAAAACTTGTCAGAACTGTTTCAGTACCAATCATTTAACTCATGCATGCAAGAAACCTGCTGGTAGTGTGTCTAAACCTTTTTATGATTGTTATGTGCCTCTAAGACATAGAGATGCACCATTTTGTGATAAATTTAACTGTATGCCATGCAATATGAATGTTACGACTAGTTGTTTCAATCTGAGAAGGCAATTCATTGATGGTTGTATCAGTCACAATTCTCACACACACTACACCAGGTCAAAGTCTTCGAGTCCTCCTAAAGCTAGGAAGGTACCTCTGTCACCTAAGTCTGAAATCTCAGGTTCTAAGACTTCTAACAGTGACAAGAAGACTAACACCAAGAAAGTTGACAAGCATGTTGTTTATGATAAAACTGTTTCTAAGTCACATGGACCCAAACTTGTTTGGGTACCAAAGGAGAAGTAATACCTTTGTGTTTGCAAGGCAAAGAAAGTGAAAAGAAGGTCATGTGGATTTTGGACAGTGGATGCTCAAATCATATGACTGGTGATATGGCCCTGCTATCACAGTATGAGGAAAAGGCTAGCCCAATGGTTGCTTTTGGAGATGACAGCATGGGTAACACATTGGGATATGGCAAGTTAAAAGTTGGAAATGTCATCATTGAAGATGTAGCACTGGTCAAGGGACTCAAGCATAATCTGCTAAGTGTTGGTCAGTTTACTGATAGAGGATTCAAGGTGGATTTTGACAAAGATGAATGTTTGATCACCCACAAGAAGACTGGTGATTTTTCTCTATCTGGAGTAAGGAAAGAAAGCCTGTTTGTAGCCAATATGGATTCTGCAAACAAGGACAAAATTTGTTGCTTTTACTCAAAAGCATCAAATGAAGATTGTTGGCTGTGGCACAAGAAACTATCACACCTGAACTTCAAAGCCATTAATTCTCTAATCAAAAGAGAGTTAGTGAGAGGCATACCCACACTTGAATTCTGTCAAGAAGGAGTGTGTGAGGCTTGTCAAAAAGGAAAGATGAAAAGATCAAGCCACAAGTCAAAGACAGTGACATCAATAACCAAGCCCCTACAACTCATTCATATGGATTTGTTTGGGCCTATCAATATTATGTCACTAGGAAGAAAGAAGTATTCCTTGGTGATGGTTGATGACTTTACAAGGTATACATGGGTGGAATTTCTAGCATCAAAAGATGAGGCTCCACAAGTAATCATTGAGCATATAAAGAAAGTTGACAAGGAAGCAAAGGCCAACAATGCAAGTGTGATTGCACTGAGAAGTGATAATGGAACAGAGTTCAAAAATGCCATACTTGAAGCATTCTGTAAAGAGAATGGTATTTTTTAGCAATTCTCAGCTCCAAGGACTCCACAACAAAATGGAGTTGTTGAGAGGAAGAATATAACTCTAATTGAAGTTGATAAAACAATGTTACTTGATGCAAAGATGCCTACATGTTTTTGGGCTAAGGTTGTAAGCACTGGATGCTATATCCAGAACAGAACCCTCATCAACAAAATCACTGGAAAGACACCTTACAACTTGATGACTGGAAAGAAGCCCACTCTAAAGTATATTCATACTTTTGGAAGCAAATGCTTTGTATTGAAGGATAATTCTGAATGTGTTGGTAAGTTTGATGCAAAGGCATTTGAAGGAATTTTTCTTGGCTATTCTATGGAGAGAATTGCATACAAAGTTTATGTCATCAGTCAAAAGAAAATTATGGAAAGCACAGACGTGACATTTGATGACAGAAAACTAACTGGACTAGAAGAAGCCAATAATGAAGATAAAGATCCATTGAAGTTTGATAATCTAGATGATTCTGATGAAGAGACTGAAACTGAAGTTGAAACTCAAGTTCAACAGACTCAAGTGAATGATAATACAAGAGAAAAATTTGTGCCAATCAACAGTGGAGAAACTAGCATCCAAGACATACCTGTGAGTAGTGGCAACCTCACAGGGGGAGGAAATCAGGATGATGATTTGGATGATGAAGCAACTTCAAGAATGAGAAATCAGACTGAGTACTCAAGGAAATGGGATAGACCACACACTGCAGAGCAAATCATTGGAGATCCTAATGTAGGAGTAAGGACTAGGAGAGCAACTCAGAATGAGTGTCTCTATGGTTGTTTCCTATCTCAGGTGGAGCCTAAGAAACTTGATGATGCACTGCTAGATCCAGATTGGATTATTGCCATGCAAGAGGAGCTGAATCAGTTTGAAAGGAACAAAGTATGGGAACTTGTGCCTGCACCCAAGAATAGAACCATTGTTGGAACAAAATGGGTTCTGAAGAATAAGATGGATGAAGATGGTGTAATAGTAAGAAACAAAGCAAGGTTGGTTGCAAAAGGATACTCTCAGCAGGAAGGCATTGATTATGATGAGACATTTGCCCCTGTTGTTAGATTGGAAGCCATCAGAATATTCTTGGCATTTGCTGCTCATTCAAACTTTAAAGTGTATCAAATGGATGTCAAGAGTGCATTTCTGAATGGAGAATTGGAAGAAGAAGTCTATGTGCAACAACCACCTGGCTTTGAGGATCCACACTTCCCAGAATTTGTCTACAAATTGCTTAAGGCATTGTATGGACTTAAGCAGGCTCCAAGGGCATGGTATGATACCTTATCACAATTTCTTCTTGAAAATCAATTCACTAGAGGTACACTGGACAAGACACTGTTTTACAAGAAACATGGTGATGATCTTATCCTAGTTCAGATCTATGTGGATGATATCATTTTTGGTTCTACAAATGAGAAGCTGTGTGAGAAATTTTCTAAACTCATGCAGAGCAGATATGAGATGAGTATGATGGGAGAGTTGACATTCTTTCTTGGGTTGCAATTCAGACAAAGGAAGGATGGTATCTTTATCAGTCAGACCAAGTACATCAAGGATTTATTGAAGAAGTTTGACTTGGAAGATTGCTCACCTGCAAAGACACCCATGGCCACTGCAACTAAGTTGGATGAAGATGCTAAAGGCAAGAAAGTAGATATCTCAGTCTACAGAGGCATGGTTGGTTCTCTACTCTATCTCACTGCAAGTAGGCCAGACATCATGTTTGCTACATGCTTGTGTGCAAGGTTTCAATCAAATCCAAAAGAATCACATTTGATTGCTATAAAAAGGATCTTTAAATATCTGAAGGGCACTCCAAACTTGGGTCTATGGTATCCTAAGGACACAGGGTTCAATCTGGTTGGTTATTCTGATGCTGATTATGTTGGATGCAGAGTGGATAGGAAAAGCACCTCAGGTAGCTACCAGTTTCTTGGACAAAGGTTAGTCTCTTGGTATAGCAAGAAACAATAATTTGTGTCAACTTCTACAGCTGAGGCTGAATACATAGCTGCTGGAAGTTGCTGTGCTCAAGTGCTTTGGATTAGAAATCAACTTAGAGATTATGGACTTGTGTTGGAAAAAATTCCAATCATGTGTGACAACACAAGTGCAATCTCTATAGTTGCCAATCCTGTCAATCATTCTAGGACAAAGCACATTGACATCAGATACATTTCATAAGGGAACATGCAACTAATGGAACCATTGAGTTGCATTATGTTTCTACAGATAAACAACTAGCTGATATATTCACTAAGTCATTAGATGAAGCCACCTTCACAAGGTTGGTTAGTGAGATTGGAATGCTAAATTCTTCAGATTCTGGCTAGGTGAATACAGCATCTAGATTGTTGTAGCAGTAAACACTTACTTTATCTAAATTCTCAATATTTTTGGAGTAAGTGTTGGCTGAAATATGATTTATAAATATTTCAAATCTGTTGCATATTTGGAAAATCATACTTTCTTGTTAACTTGAAATTTCTATGAAATTTTGAGAAAATCACTGTTTAATTTGCTAGAATATTCTTGAATGAATATGGCTGGTAAATTTTAAAAAGATAGTGAAAATTGAGGTTCTATGAGTATATTTCGACAAGTCAGACTTCTCGAGTGATTCACTATTCGACATCTCTAACAAGTCTCATTAGAGCACTCTCGAGTTCTCGAATAGAGTCTTTTAGAGTTCTCAAATAGAGGTTTTCTTGACTTCTCGAATATAGTGTTTTAGTTCTCGATTGACTGAGTTCTCGAATACTATATTTGAGTTCTCGAATCATTTGAAAAGGCTGAATTCTCGCTGAATTTTAACCGATTTTGGATTTTTATTCAGAATTCAGAATTACTCATAAAAACATATTTTACCTAATTTAGATTTATTTCTAAGTTAGATAACTGCCAGCTATGAGTTACAACCTGCTTGAGTTATCGAATAAGCCTTTCTTGCCTTGTCGAATAGTTGTTTTCTACTTCTCGAATGCTTGACTTGTCGATACAAAACATACATATAATCGACAATTCAAGTACTTCATACTTATACAATTTCACATCTATTCAATTCATTTCATTCGATTTCTCAAGCATCAACGCTCCCATAACCCCTGAAAACCCTAACTACTAAAAGCCAAATTTCTTCTTCAACCTTCATTCTCTTTTCTCCTCTCTCCAAATCAATGGCAACTGTGAAATTCAACACTAACTTCATTGCTATCTCAAGTGATGTCGAAGCCCCAAATGCTAACTACAAGTGTTTCGTCAAATGGATGTCTGAATCTTATATCAAAGAAGCACTTACGGCCAACCCAACTCTGTATCTAGACATTCTAGAGCAATTTTGGAATACTCCCATTACAGAAACAGTTGCTCTAGATGATGGTAGTCTAGGTTATATCATTAACTGCAAGGTACTTGGTAAAGAGTTCAGCATCACTTCTGAGGACATGAGCAAGGCCCTGGGTCTTCACCAGGATGAGTGTAAGAACCCAGATTTTTCGGTAGAATTAAAACTTTTCTTATTAAGAATAAGTATATACGTGAATAGTGTTTGTCATGCGTGAATAGTGATTTTGGTGGATGAATAGTGATTTTGAGGATTAAGAAAAATTTTATGTCATCTATGTACGAGACATAGGATGGATATTTTGAAGTCATATTAGTGATCTACAGATCAAATAAGTGTATGCAAAGACGATCGGAATTCAGCAATTCCAATTTGTATTTCGGTGTAATATTTGACCGGGCAGTTAATTATATATTATATATTATTATATTCAAGAAATGAGATATTAAATTTGAGGAAGTAAGGATTTAATATGTTAGGATTTTATTATATTTGATTTGAGGATTTAGAACGTAAACCACTGAGACAGTGGAACGAACGTTCTAGAAACCGCTGAGACTTTATAACGAGATTAAGCGATTGAGCGAACGAATCATTGATTAAGGATATGGTATATCAAGAGTCCAAGGAAGGATTTATTAATGAGATTTAAGGGATTTAAATTCAAGGATCATAAAAGAGGATTGAGAATATTAGTATAGTTATTAAGAAAGTTTCCGGTAAAATCATAACTAGTAATCCTTGAGATATTCCTTCGAACGATCAACGAAATTGAGCAATAACCGGACAAAGAAACGAATAAATGACCAAGAGACAAACATGTTCAATTGATGGAAAAATAAAAGATACAAGTGACATACTTGGAAGTCAACTACAAGCTAAGTGGTGTACTTGCACTTTTCCAAAAATGGAGTTGTTTAATGTGGTGCCAACACATGGACCAATAAAAAGCCAACACTTGGACCAATGGATGATTGACAACATAGAAGGAGGAGATGCATCCAAGTTATATACATAAAATACATGCATTATATCATTATACACCAAAACACAAAAACAAAACATAGAAACAAGAACAAAACCAATTCTGCCCAGCAGAACACCCTCTCAGTAAAACGGGCCTAGAGCCTTCATTACTCAATGAAATTTTGTGTTCTTTATATGGTTAGAAAGCTGTTAAGATGATCTACAACTTTATTTAGAAGCCTCGTTCAGAAAAGATCGGTAAGGGCCTAGTTTTTCATGATCTTTCAGTTCGGTTTTAGGGACTCCGAATTACTAACTTGATTTTCTTGATGATCTAAGCTTGTCTAAGGCTATTTGAGGGCTAATCAAGTCTTGTAAAGGTCATACAAACATCAAGGAAGGTAATCCTCTTTTGAAACCCTAGCTCTTAGTTTGAGTTTTGATGAATTAGATGAGTTATAAAGATTTGATGCATATTTAGAGCATTAGTGTTATGAGTGGGCTTTGATAATTGTTAAAAGTGGTTCCATGGATGTTAAGGCAGTTCTTGACCTTAGTTTAAAGATAAATAACATGTTTGGGTGGTTTGGAATGGATGGTATGATAGTTGGAGTATTTAGATTTTTGGATTATTCGATTTATAGCCGTCGTAATGCCGAATTTTCATTAACCTTAAGAAATCGTGTTTGACAGTAGCTTTAACTCACTGCCCAGTTTCATATTTTGCCATGATAAGTTAGCTCATGTCATAAGATTCGTTTTGATATAAAGTTCATGTGAAATTGATTTACGGTTTAGGAGATATCGCGAAATTCGTAAAAGTGGTGCGATCGCGTAAGTGCTAAGTTTATGACTTCAATTGAACCCCTTAATGAAACAGTTTTGGTGGCGAATCAAGTTTATTAAATACTAGACGTAGTAAGGTGAATGTGTTCGAAGGAATCACCTCAAAAGAATAAACGGTTGATTTTATAGAAAAGTTTAAGTCGAGGTCGCGTAAGTGAAAACCACTGAAAACGAGACTTAGAAACCAACGTTCTAAATGGTTAAGTATAACTTGGAATTGCGGATGGATTTTGAACCAAACTTATAACGTAAGTATTTGACGACCAACATGAACATAGTATGAGCCTATAACGAGCCAGTAATGCCTTGGTTGTGTTTCGCTTGCGTGTTTAAGAATTGAGTTACAAGTGGATTAATTATGCGTTTTCTTTGACCTTGTCTAGATGGACCGACATCGTCGCGAGCCCTATCGTATCTCGAGTACCAGGAAAGTGTTCTAAACCATACTTTGTAGTATTGGTTCGATAATCCTATTTTGCCATGTGTTGTGTTATACAGTTTTGCAGTTACTACTTATATTGCCATATATATATAGTTGGCTTTCTGATTCACATATAAGTTTTGAGATGAGTAATTATGAACCGGTGGATCTTGTAGCTCTAAGTATATGAGCATACTTATTGTGTTTGACTCTAGACCGGGAGTCGGTATTTGGATATATGCAAATAGTCGTGGAAACCCGAAGGGATTCCAGCGGCAAAGTACTATGTATTTTGAGGAATATTATCCAGTATTATTATTATAATTTCAAGAAGTATTTATTACCTGGTAAATATTCAAGGATTGTTATTTGAGTATTATCTCACTTGAGAATATTAATCGAATATTATTTCACTAAGAGTATTATTGAATATTTTACGATATACGATGCAAGGTATATGCGTAGTTGTTTTGACTTAATATATTGCCATACTTGAAGTGTGATTTTTAATTAGACGACTTATAGACTAGAGGTGATCTAGTAGCTATAAGCCGGGTTTATGATAGCCCTTAGAATAGGGCATGTGTTTCGACTAATTTGTTACGAACCGCGAGGCGGTATATCGTATACGTATTACAATTATTTTCTGAGTATTATTTATTTAGTAAATAATACTCGAGGATTATAATTACATGGAAAATATCGTTTCAAATATTTATTTAAAAGTATGATTTCATAATCACACGTGAGTTATTTTTTTAAATGAATCTTAATTCGGATTTTCATTTAAAGGTTTCTAGTTATCTTTAGATGACTATTTACTTAATGAATATTATTCTAAATATTCATTTAAAGTTTTCTTTATTATTAATAAGGGTTGTCTATTTGACGAACATTATTTCGAATATTCATTTAAAGTTAATGAACATTATTTTGGATATTCATTTAAATACTTTATCATTATTATTAAGGGCTATTTAATTGATGACTATTATTTCGAATATTCATTTAAAGGTAATGAATATTATTTCGGATATTCATTTAAGGGTTTCCAATAATCATTAATAATTATCTAATTACTAAATATTAATTTTGAATATTCATTTCAAGATTTAGTTGTGATTATTTTATTTAAAAATATTGTTTACGCAGATATGATTAATAAATATTATTGGAATATTTAATTAATACTTTCAAGAATATAGTGAATAACTCAGATTACTTAAAAGCATATTTGACTTCAATAATCATGAAGTATATCTATGAGATATAGTAAAAGTATCTTGAATACTTTCGATCTTCTGGGTTTTCCCTAAATAACCTTGAGCACCTAATCTATGTTGCTTAACAACGATTTTCCAAAATTATTGTAAGGTTTCCCTGATGATCTTAAATCAACTCCTAGCCTGCAATGGCGTCGCTTTCCTTCAAAACTGGGAAACCCTATTTGAGAAATTCTATTTTACCTGACTTCTGAGTCACGAAAAATGTCGAGATCTTATTTTGAGCCCAGTTATTATGAGTCAGGGGACTCTGGCTACTTCCTCAACACTCGAGGAGTAGGATTGCTGTAACAAGTGTTAATCCATTAACGAGCTACTGCTCGGGAAATATTGGTAAATTTTCCTTTCCAATTAGATACAACTACTTTGTGGAGTTGTATCAACGAGTTATTACTCGGGGAAAAGGAGGACGAACTTTACGTTTCAGAGTCATGGATTTTACTCGAACTAGGAGTATATGTGTATGAGGCTGTGAATCAGTCCATCACTGATAATCGTGTAAGAGGACGTGGGACGGTCCATCATTATTAAAAGGGGTCCGAGTTGCGCCGGTCCCGACTATGCCCAACCGTTGGCGGGAGATCAAGAGGGCGGTAGACAAGTAAATCCGTCAGTTTTTCCATCTACATGTAGAGAAACAAAATTTGGAGATGCACAACTTATGACTGATCATCGTAAGGTTGTGACATCTGGCGCGAGATACTCCAGTATTAGTTCATCATCCAATTTGGATATTTTCTGCAACATTATCGAGAACACCCCATCGAAAAGCTACGGGCTGGGTGACTGGTAAGTGTTGGCAGAGTCGAAAAGGTTATATTGGTCTACTTTGAACCTCATCCTTTTATAATATACTGGAACTTGTTCATTTCAAAGTAGAGGTTGATTTCAAAAGATGATATTGATTTTCCTTATCATTCAAATCATATTGAAAACTTGTTCATCTCACACTTGATAAAGATTACAGATATATTATGAAAGTTGATATACATATATTGATTTTCTGTTTATCTTCTTTTAATAGCAGATATTTTGACGGAAAGGTTATTAATGTGATTATGAACTTATCTTGTTCATTTAATGATTATTTTAATCATTATACTTTCCCTATTGAGCTTTTTGGGGACAGATATTTCATGGTTGATAGTAAGTACCTGTGGTATTTCGAAAACCCCAAGTATATGATGGGATATTTTGTGAACTCTATTAACCACTTGCTGAGCAATTCTTTCGCTCATACTTGTTTGTTTTATATACTAGCCTTTTAGAAAGCGGTAAACGGATGAGGATTATCTGCATATCTCGGAAGAAGCAGGCAGACTACCCTTATGAAGAAGACAGGATCCAGAACATCTATAGCTGGAGTAAGTTACATGTAGGTTTATTAATGTGTAATATATATCACATTGTATAGAGTAAAACTAGTTGCTGGTATACTTCTCAACGAAGCTATACTAGCGGGATAAGATTTGTAAGACACGGTGTAATTTGATTCAATGGATGTAATGAAGTGAGTAATGTAAAGACTTTAGTTCTTGTTTCTAGCCCTATAACCTATAAGATGCTTGGTAGTTGGGGTCGCAATGATGTATTTCAGTTATTCAATGATTACAGATGGATTAATGTTGTTAAACAGGTTAATTGTTAATGAGAATTTCCGCTTGACGACCAAATCCCTGACCCCGGATTTGGGGATGTTACAGAAATGGTATCAGAGCTGAGGTTATAGTAAACTAGAAACGAGAGTGAGTAGGAGTGTGTATAGTTATGTGAGAACGTTAGAACTCATGTAGAGTTCGTGTTGGACTATTGGATATAGTACCAACGGTTAAGTTAAGGTGTGAATGCTACGTTGAAGAATATGATGATGTAGACCTCGCTTCTTGTGGTAATGAATATCTACCAAAGAATGCTCAGAGACAAGTATTGGTCGGCAGGGGCATAGATCGCCCGAGACATGAATTTAAGATGATTTGAGGGGATTCATGGATGCAGTTATGTATTCCCCGAACTATAGGAAATTTTTAAAATGATGATGAAGGATAGAAAGTTGACATCGGATATTGTGGTAGAGAGGGTTGAGATACCGAATATGCCAGACCCCGAGGCCTCCGAGCAGACACATAATGATGCGCTACTTGAGATGGACGCTGACCCAATAGAGGAGGATCTAGAGGAGGACCTCATGGAAGGTCAAGGGAATAATATTGTAGAGAATGAGCCGATTGATAAAGATGTGATATGTTTACTTGAGGACCGAAAGAGTCCTTAAAGAGTGATTAAGTGACAAGACAAGAATTTGGAGTCAATTATGATTCATAAGGAGATATGATGAAGTGAATGGAGTAGAGTTTTAAGAATAGATGAGATATAGGTGGTATCAACTGTTGCCCACGATTGGATCGTTGGGAACTTGGTTGTTGATTTGATTGGAATAAATACAAGGACAAATGAGTAGAGGACCCGGCTGACGACCGAGGAGGAAATTACGAGGATAGAACTGAGAAGCCGGAGTCAGATCCGGGTACTGCCGGTTTTGATGAATGACTAGTTATAAAGTAATGTTCCCTTTAAGTGGGGGGGTTAAGTAAATTGACTGTTGGTAATATAGACTACTCGAACGTATATGTATCAGGAAAATGTGGCATGTTCCGTGTGAAACTTTGGTTTTCCCTTCTATGGGAGGTGTATATTTGGTTCCTTTCTAGTGGTTAAACCTCCAACTTTATGTCGATTATTCCGTTATTATGACTGCTTACGATTCTACCTGTTTGGATGTTCATAGAATTGTTCTTCAGGTTTCGAAATTGATTTCCTAGTATTAAAAGTGGATAAATAGACTAACCAAATTTCCCTGATATTGGGAAGAGATTCGACAAATTTTTGGAAAACCTTGTCTTTTTGATTATCAGAGAATGTCGCCAAAGAGAGTAGAAACTAGAGCAAACTTGGTCGATTGGTTAAGGTAACCGCCATATGGGTTGGTGGACAGACCCGGATTGTTAAAATGGATTGTAGAGATAAAATGATGAAGTTGAGATTGGACGGTAAAGACGAAATTTAATTAAGGACCAAGACGGACTAAGCAGCTCCGGGATCGACTTAAATGAAAAGGTTATCATGCCAAAAGTGTTAAGCTTATGTGGCACACGGGATTGATATAGGAAAAAGGAATATAGGATATAAAGATGATTGAAATAGATACCGGATTTAAGCATGTATTTTCTAATGATCTTCCGGAATACCGCCTATTTGAAGGATAGAATTCGCCATTACCGTGGGCGACACCTATATCGAAGTCTTTGTGTGGAATGGAACGTTGCTTGAGATGATTGCACCAATTTGGGTATAACTCTCTACGATTGTAAATGCTGATGGTTGAGACTGTGGTGACTAGTACGAGTCGATAATGGCGTAAGTTATCGAGCACTCTAAGGTGAACATGTAGAAGAAAACTTTAGAATCAAATGATTATCCGCCAGATAAACCGACATATAAGGCATCCATAGAGACGTTGGCAGTAACTTCCCCATTTGTAAATCGGTTTGATTACCTCCCCAATTTATGAATTATATGATATCCTCCAAGAGAGAATTTCTTAGGAAGGATATAATTTCTCTTCTAAGCTATATTGCCATACTTGTGTTTACCCGTGCTGGGTTTCAATTGTGACAGAGGCTGTCATGATACCTACTTTCAGGATCTGAAGCATCTCTATTGATGTTATTTAAACTTTCACTTTCCTTCAATAGTGAATAATCTTATGGTGATACAACACCACTTGCTTGTGATATATACCAGTATCTTTTTGGATATTCCTTACTTTTGGAATCACGCCTTAGAATTTTCTCCAAGGTGTCCCTTTGAGAATTATTTGTCGAAAGACGATAATTTATTAACTTGAGTTCAAGTTGACTCCTATTTCTCATATTCCACTGAGACGAACAACCCTATTCTTATAGGGGCCACAAGGACTATCTGTCTATGTGATAGAAGTCTGATGGGACGCCATCACTTGTGTGTTGTGAAATACAAGAGGGCTAATTACCTTTAGTAATGCCTTAACTAAGGCACGCAACGTTAGTTCTTTTGATCATATTGATCTCTTGGTAAATTCTCTTATCTCAAATAAGATTTGCTTTAAAATTCATAATCTCATGATCACTATTGTGTGACATTTGTCTTGATATGGCAGCTATCTTTTCAAAGCTCCATGATCCTTGTTATCTTTAATGAAATCCAAGGGGGTGCCAACCAGGTCAGGTAAGCGAAATTCGTTAAAACATGTTAGATTCGCAATAGAATTGCCGAGGACAAGAGCGAGTCCCAAAATGATTAGTATACTAGCGACATATCGATGGAATCAGTTCACTCTTCTTTTAAGGAGGTCATGCAAATGGAAAGTTGGTCGAACCACATTTTGTAAGAAATGACGATATAATATGAAACTTCAACGACATCGGTGCTCGATAGAAACACCATAGTTAAATTAGGATTATGGAAAGGTTATGTACGAATGGACACTAGCTCTGGTTTTGCAGAATAAGTGTTGAGAGTAAAGGGGTTAAGGAACCCCAGTGATTGACAAGTTTTATAATGTAGTCCAGAAAATCTACCCAGATTACCACCGGACCGAGAAAGGGAAATCGTTAACGGATTAACCCCAGTAGAAAGGAAAGAATAGCGAATCAGTAACAAGAATGCTGGGCAAGAGTATGATAAGACCCAGTGCATCACCGTGGGGAGCCTCGGTGTTGGTTGTGAGATAAAAATGGTATAATGAAAGTGTATATCGACTAACGAGAATTGAACTCGGGTTACCAGATTCAGAGTCTGATGTCCTGACCGCTAGACCATGGAACAAGTTTATCAAAAAGAGTAAAGACCTACTACCGAGGAGAAACAATTTGCTAAACCAGCTAAGAGGTGATATGTATTTTCCGAGATTGAATTGAGAATTTGATGCCACCAATTAAAGATTAAACCCGAGGATATACCCAATACTGCGTTCGCAATAGGTATAGACACTATGAGATTTTAGCAATGTCATTTGGGTGATTAATGCACCCGTAGTTTTTATGGATTTAGTGAATCAAGTGTTCAAGAAATATTTAGATAAACTCGTTATTGTATTTATTGATGACGTCTTGATACATCCAGAGGACGAGCATATAAGAATTGTTTTAGAGTTATTATGAGAAGAGCAGTTGCATGCCAAATTCTCAAAGTGTGAATTCTGGTTTAATGAAGCCCAATTTCTAAGACGTGTGGCTATTATCAAGGGAGTATTAATGGATCCCGCTAAAATAGAAGTTGTTTCAATTGGGAGAGACCAACTACACCCATAAAGGTGAGAAGTTTTATAGACATGACAGGATATTATAGGAAATTCGTGCAGGACCTTGCTAAGATAGCAACACCGTTGACACGATTTACGAGAAAGACTGAGAAGTTGGAATGGACTCCTAAGTGTGAGGAGAGTTTGCAAGAATTGAAAAAAAGGTTGGTGTCAGCCCAGTGTTGGCCCTACCAGATGATAAGGAAGACTTTGTGATATATAATGATGCATCTCATAAAGGTTTAGATTGTGTGTTGATACAGCACCATAGAGTAAGTGTGTATGCATTCAGACAGTTAAAAGAGTAAGAGACTAGATACCCACCCATAAATTGGAATTTGCAGCGATGGTTTTTGCTCTAAAAGATTTTGAACCATTATATGGACCATAAAAGCCTCAAGTATATTATGCAGAAGGAAAGAGCAATGAAAATTTTTCAAGAACGAGGGTAAAGTATATGCCCGTTTAAGTACGAACAGGAAATATATATTATAACCAATATTTTCTTACAATTGTTTCGAGGAGTATTATTAGAATTATTTTCTGGAAAATTTTACAGAGAAGATATATTTAAAGGTTGGAGTATTAAGACTTTATGTCATGATAGAGATCAAGATACGACTATAAGATGCACTACCATTCAGGGGAGGCCAATGTGGTGGCCAATGCCTTAGTTAAAAGGAGAAAAGATATAGATTCCGAAGATTCGGGAATTCAAGGATGAGATTTTACACAAGACCCATAGTCCGAGATATTAGATGCATTTAGACGGTACCATAATGAAGAGGGATACTACCTCGCGAGGCCGTTATAAAAAGAAGTTGTCGCTCTTCCTTGTGTTGGAAGGAGGCTGACAAGATAAAGATATTGGAAACCGAGTTAATTCAACAAACCAAAGAGACAAAAGATTTTACCAGTAAACGGCTAGTGAAAACCCTAGATAAATGGAGATAGTACCGCTTTATATTGGTTATTTCTGCGCAAACAAGATAGAGAATATAAGATTGGAGAGGCGCGATGCTAAAGATATTCCTGTGGAAATCATGAAAAGAAATGAGCAAGTGTAAGGAACAAGGTTTTCAAACTAATAAGGAATTGTGAGAAAATCAAGATGTGGAAGAATCCACCTGGAAGTTGAAAGAGTGAAACAAAGAAGGAGTAACCCCAGTGATTCCTAAACTGATTCCGGGACGGAATCCTTTTAAGGAGGGGAGACTGTAAGAACCCAGATTTTTCGGTAGAATTAAAACTTTTCTTATTAAGAATAAGTATATACGTGAATAGTGTTTGTCATGCGTGAATAGTGATTTTGGTGGATGAATAGTGATTTTGAGGATTAAGAAAAATTTTATGTCATCTATGTACGAAACATAGGATGGATATTCTGAAGTCATATTAGTGATCTACAGATCAAATAAGTGTATGCAAAGACGATCAGAATTCAGAAATTCCAATTTGTATTTCGGTGTAATATTTGACCGGGCAGTTAATTATATATTATATATTATTATATTGAAGAAATGAGATATTAAATTTGAGGAAGTAAGGATTTAATATGTTAGGATTTTATTATATTTGATTTGAGGATTTAGAACGTAAACCACTGAGACAGTGGAACGAACGTTCTAGAAACCGCTGAGACTTTATAACGAGATTAAGCGATTGAGCGAACGAATCATTGATTAAGGATATGGTATATCAAGAGTCCAAGGAAGGATTTATTAATGAGATTTAAGGGATTTAAATTCAAGGATCATAAAAGAGGATTGAGAATATTAGTATAGTTATTAAGAAAGTTTCTGGTAAAATCATAACTAGTAATCCTTGAGATATTCCTTCGAACGATCAACGAAATTGAGCAATAACCGGACAAATAAACGAATAAATGACCAAGAGACAAACATGTTCAATTGATGGAAAAATAAAAGATACAAGTGACATACTTGGAAGTCAACTACAAGCTAAGTGGTGTACTTGCACTTTTCCAAAAATGGAGTTGTTTAATGTGGTGCCAACACATGGACCAATAAAAAGCCAACACTTGGACCAATGGATGATTGACAACATAGAAGGAGGAGATGCATCCAAGTTATATACATAAAATACATGCATTATATCATTATACACCAAAACACAAAAACAAAACATAGAAACAAGAACAAAACCAATTCTGCCCAGCAGAACACCATCTCAGTAAAACGGGACTAGAGCCTTCATTACTCAATGAAATTTTGTGTTCTTTATATGGTTAGAAATCTGTTAAGATGATCTACAACTTTCATTTAGAAGCCTCGTTCAGAAAAGATCGGTAAGGGCCTCGTTTTTCATGATCTTTCAGTTCGGTTTTAGGGACTCCGAATTACTAACTTGATTTTCTTGATTTCTCTTGATGATCTAAGCTTGTCTAAGGCTATTTTAGGGCTAATAAAGGCTTGTAAAGGTCATACAAACATCAAGGAAGGTAATCCTCTTTTGAAACCCTAGCTCTTAGTTTGAGTTTTGATGAATTAGATGAGTTATAAAGATTTGATGCATGTTTAGAGCATTAGTGTTATGAGTGGGCTTTGATAATTGTTAAAAGTGGTTCCATGGATGTTAAGGCAGTTCTTGACCTTAGTTTAAAGATAAATAACATGTTTGGGTGGTTTGGAATGGATGGTATGATAGTTGGAGTATTTAGATTTTTGGATTATTCGATTTATAGCCATCGTAATGCCGAATATTCGTTAACCTTAAGAAATCGTGTTTGACAGTAGCTTTAACTCACTGCCCAGTTTCATATTTTACCACGATAAGTTAGCTCATGTCATAAGATTCGTTTTGATATAAAGTTCATGTGAAACTGATTTACGGTTTAGGAGATATCGCGAAATTCGTAAAAGTGGTGCGATCGCGTAAGTGCTACGTTTATGACTTCAATTGAACCCCTTAATGAAACAGTTTTCGTGGCGAATCAAGTTTATTAAATACTAGACATAGTAAGGTGAATGTGTGCGAAGGAATCACCTCAAAAGAGTAAACGGTTGATTTTATAGAAAAGTTTAAGTCGAGGTCGCGTAAGTGAAAACCACTGAAAACGAGACTTAGAAACCAACGTTCTAAATGGTTAAGTATAACTTGGAATTGCGGATGGATTTTGAACCAAACTTATAACGTAAGTATTTGACGACCAACATGAACATAGTATGAGCCTATAACGAGCCAGTAATGCCTTGGTTGTGTTTCGCTTGCGTGTTTAAGAATTGAGTTACAAGTGGATTAATTATGCGTTTTCTTTGACCTTGTCTAGATGGACCGACATCGTCGCGAGCCCTATCGTATCTCGAGTACCAGGCAAGTGTTCTAAACCATACTTTGTAGTATTGGTTCGATAATCCAATTTTGCCATGTGTTGTGTTATACAGTTTTGCAGTTATTACTTATATTGCCATATATATATAGTTGGCTTTCTGATTCGCATATAAGTTTTGAGATGAGTAATTATGAACCGGTGGATCTTGTAGCTCTAAGTATATGAGCATACTTATTGTGTTTGACTCTAGACCGGGAGTCGGTATTTGGATATATGCAAATAGTCGTGGAAACCCGAAGGGATTCCAGCGGCAAAGTACTATGTATTTTGAGGAATATTATCCATTATTATTATAATTTCAAGAAGTATTTATTACCTGGTAAATATTCAAGGATTGTTATTTGAGTATTATCTCACTTGAGAATATTAATCGAATATTATTTCACTAAGAGTATTATTGAATATTTTACGATATACGATGCAAGGTATATGCGTAGTTGTTTTGACTTAATATATTGCCATACTTGAAGTGTGATTTTTAATTAGACGACTTATAGACTAGAGGTGATCTAGTATCTATAAGCCGGGTTTATGATAGCCCTTAGAATAGGGCATGTGTTTCGACTAATTTGTTACGAACCGCGAGGCGGTATATCGTATACGTATTACAATTATTTTCTGAGTATTATTTATTTAGTAAATAATACTCGAGGATTGTAATTACATGGAAAATATCGTTTCAAATATTTATTTAAAAGTATGATTTCATAATCACAATTGAGGTATTTTTTTAAATGAATCTTAATTCGGATTTTCATTTAAAGGTTTCTAGTTATCTTTAGATGACTATTTACTTAATGAATATTATTCTAAATATTCATTTAAAGTTTTCTTTATTATTAATAAGGATTGTCTATTTGACGAACATTATTTCGAATATTCATTTAAAGTTAATGAACATTATTTTGGATATTCATTTAAATACTTTATCATTATTATTAAGGGCTATTTAATTGATGACTATTATTTCGAATATTCATTTAAAGGTAATGAATATTATTTCGGATATTCATTTAAGGGTTTCCAATAATCATTCATAATTATCTAATTACTAAATATTATTTTTGAATATTCATTTCAAGATTTAGTTGTGATTATTTTATTTAAAAATATTGTTTACGCAGATATGATTAATAAATATTATTGGAATATTTAATAAATACTTTCAAGAATATAGTGAATAACTCAGATTACTTAAAAGCATATTTGACTTCAATAATCATGAAATATATCTATGAGATATAATAAAAGTATCTTGAATACTTTCGATCTTCTGGGTTTTCCCTAAATAACGTTGAGCACCTAATCTATGTTGCTTAACAACGATTTTCCAAAATTATTGTAAGGTTTCCCTGATGATCTTAAATCAACTCCTAGCCTGCAATGGCGTCGCTTTCCTTCAAAACTGGGAAACCCTATTTGAGAAATTCTATTTTACCTGACTTCCGAGTCACGAAAAATGTCGAGATCTTATTTTGAGCCCAGTTATTATGAGTCAGGGGACTCTGGCTACTTCCTCAACACTCGAGGAGTAGGATTGCTGTAACAAGTGTTAATCCATTAACGAGCTACTGCTCGGGAAATATTGGTAAATTTTCCTTTCCAATTAGATACAACTACTTTGTGGAGTTGTATCAACGAGTTATTACTCGGGGAAAAGGAGGACGAACTTTACGTTTCAGAGTCATGGATTTTACTCGAACTAGGAGTATATGTGTATGAGGCTGTGAATCAGTCCATCACTGATAATCGTGTAAGAGGCCGTGGGACGGTCCATCATTATTAAAAGGGGTCCGAGTTGCGCCGGTCCCGACTATGCCCAACCGTTGGCGGGAGATCAAGAGGGCGGTAGACAAGTAAATCCGTCAGTTCTTCCATCTACATGTAGAGAAACAAAATTTGGAGATGCACAACTTATGACTGATCATCGTAAGGTTGTGACATCTGGCGCGAGATACTCCAGTATTAGTTCATCATCCAATTTGGATATTTTCTGCAACATTATCGAGAACACCCCATCGAAAAGCTACGGGCTGGGTGACTGGTAAGTGTTGGCAGAGTCGAAAAGGTTATATTGGTCTACTTTGAACCTCATCCTTTTATAATATACTGGAACTTGTTCATTTCAAAGTAGAGGTTGATTTCAAAAGATGATATTGATTTTCCTTATCATTCAAATCATATTGAAAACTTGTTCATCTCACACTTGATAAAGATTACAGATATATTATGAAAGATGATATACATATATTGATTTTCTGTTTATCTTCTTTTAATAGCAGATATTTTGACGGAAAGGTTATTAATGTGATTATGAACTTATCTTGTTCATTTAATGATTATTTTAATCATTATACTTTCCCTATTGAGATTTTTGGGGACAGATATTTTATGGTTGATAGTAAGTACCTGTGGTATTTCGAAAACCCCAAGTATATGATGGGATATTTTGTGAACTCTATTAACCACTTGCTGAGCAATTCTTTTGAATTGTTAGTCACAGAGGCACGCCTGTATACATCTAATAACAAGCCTAACTATTTGTAATGCTCTGCATTACCTACATGACCTCTTAACTGAGGGAACCTCTAGTTGTAGAGTTTCTACTTGTTCTGTACTTATAATAGGCACCAAATCCTAGTTGTGTAACTGTACTTATAGAGTCAAGAATAATGCTTGAAAGAAGTTCCAAGGTTCATGCCTCAAGCAAGAAGATAAAGACTGTCAAATAATCACAGTTGGGATTTGAAGAAATGAAGAATTTGCCTACGTACCAATTCGAGAAGTAAATTTGTCTATTCGAGAAGTCCAGCATTCGAGAAGTCAGGGATTCGATATCTCAAGACACTATTCGATATCTCTGAATACACTGTTCGATATCTCATTCGATATCTCAGAGATTCGATATGTCTACTACTCTATTCGAGAACTCAAGAAGTCGACAAGTCAAAAGTAGTATTCGAGTTCTCAAAGAGTCAACAATTCAAAGTTCCATTCGATATCTCAAGGACTCAGAAAGCTACTCGATATCTCGAGGATTCGATAAGTCAAATGTTCTATTCGACAACTCAAGGAATCCTGATGAAAAAGAGCTATTCGAGAAGTAATTCGATATGTCAATATAACAGTGTTCGAGAACTCAGAGTTATCGATCAAGTCAATTCTAGTTCTCGAATCACTTACTTAGTCACTTCTCGAATACATTCTTGGAGACAAAATACTGAAGAAATTGTACAAGTCAGAAACCTGCAACAAGCCAATGCACTTTATGGACCACAATCTGTAACGTGCTCTGGAAAGCCTACATGGAAGCTTGGAGAGATATAGAAGAGACAAAGGGCTAAAGAAGTGGATCTGAACAGGCTTTGCAAAGTCAAATCTGTAACCGTTTGGACACTTACTCAAATAGGATAGACAGACTAGAAAGTAAATTGTTTAGCTACCTCATTTATAGTGAGTAGGTTGTATCCATGTTCTATAAGGATACAGCCTCACTTCCTTAGCAATTAACTTTTGAAGAGTCAAGTTTTTCATACACTGTAAGTTATATCTCTCTGAGAAAAATGAAGCTGAGAATACTATCATTTGTATTCACAGATTGTAGCAACCTTTATCTAATAATATATTAGATTAAAGTGATATTGTGTCTTGTGTTGTTCTTTATCCGCACCTACACCTTGCACACATAAACACTTATCTGCTACATAGACTCGAGACAAGAAAAGTTCAAGAATCCATTCACCCCCCCTTTATATTCTTTACTGTATTCAATACTCAACAGAGAATAAGTTAGTCGGTTTTGGTAAGGTAATTAGAACGTAGAGTGTCTGTGTTTTTTGTGTGTAAATTATGAATGGATGAATAATCAAACCTGAATAGACTTATTCTCTTTTCTTTCGATGATTACCCGAAGAGTAGGTGACGTGGGAGAACGTGTCACGCGTCTTAAGGAGCCCAAAACCACCTAACCGTTGTAGACAGATTGGACCAAATCTTAGTGGGCTTCATTCGAATTCCTGGCATTGGGCCTTCGGTCCAGCCCATTAAGGAGATGGGCCTCCAACAAGGGGAGGGTGAATGTATTATCTACTTTTTCTTCGTCTGTAAATTGTTTGGATCTATTTTGAGTTGTAGTTTGAGTTTGTTTGTTAAATAGGGAATATTGCAGAATGTAAATAACACACAAACTCACTTTAAATCCAACATTGTTTTAGATTTGAAGGTTACTACAAACTGTGAGTATAATGTGTATTCTCAAAGAGTGATATACTTGATATTACAATAGAAATCTTAACAACTAAAGGTATGAGTTTGTGCACTTATAGAACATATGCACAACACACTTTTACAAAACTAATAACCGATAGACCAAATAGCTAGCTAGTCCTATCTACACTAATTTAGTAAAATTTGGTATCATGTGATTTTTCCTTGTTTTGCATACTGACCAGATCCACTTCTTTAGTTGTTCTTCGTTGAATTTCTCTCCAAGCTTCTTTGTAGGCTTGCCAGGTGCACACTGCAACAATTGGACCATCATACGTGCCTTGGTTTGTGTTGATTTTCTGTCACGAGAATTTTCTTGAAATTTGTCTTTGAACCATTCGAGAAGCTTGGAGATCTCTGAGTTCTCGATCAAGTCTTTTTCAAATATCGAATGCATTTCTTGAATGAGTCTTTTTACTTATGGAATCCTTGAGATGTCAAATGATTCTTTTGACTTGTGGAATCCGTGAGATATCGAATATGAGCTTTTCACTTCTAGAATCCTTGACATGTCGAATAGAGTGTTTCTACTTCTGGAATTCCTAAGAAATCGAATAGAGTATTTGACTTCTAGAGCTCTTGAGATATCGAATATAACACTTCATTTTGGAATCCTTGAGATGTCGAATCATAATTTTGACTTATGAAATCCTTCAGATATCGAATCCTTGACTTCTCTAATAGACCAAATCTACTTCTCGAATTTGTACTTAGGAAAATTTTCATTATTCTTCAAACTTCAACTATTATTATTTTGCATCCTTCTTCTTCAACCTTGAGGCATAATCAAAGGATCTTCTTTCAAGCATTATTATATGACTGGTTTGTATAACTTACAGATGAATTTGCTGCCTAATATTAAGTACAAATACATGACAAAAAACTAACTAAGGAGTTCCCCAGTTAAGGGGTCATGTAAGTAATGAACAACATTAATATGATTAGTAGGCTTGTTATAAAAATGAATTCATGACATGCCTCTATGACTAAATCCAGTGAACAACGTTAATTTCGTATCGTGTTCACGTGTCACGTGTCAAATTGTCAGGCCTAGTCCAATGCATCGTCTTTTTTCATGTTACCAAATCCAGTAATTTCCTATGTTTCCATTCAATTTCTATATTCACTTATAAACAAAAAAAAGGAGAATTTCTTATTATAAATCGTTACACAATTTTAAAAATTTATTTTTAAATTTGATAAAAAAAATTGATTTCAATCTACTTTTGATGAATATTGGAAAACATATCAAAAGTAGATATATTAAACCAGAAATTCAAAAAATTACCTAAACATCGATAATATTAGACAAGTAGATATAGTATTAATATATACAATCAAATAAAAAATATTAACAAAATCAACGTTTTGAAAATTGAAATATTTTATTTAATGTCAACATTTCTTATGAACTATATATTCACAATTTTTTTATATTTAAGTATCAAATTACTTATTGAACAACCAAAATTTGGTCTAAATAATTTTATTTTATTTTTCAATTTACCAGATAATGGGCAAATATGCCAGTATTTATAAATTGAACTTAGTGTTCAATTATTTTCCTAATTTATTAGAAAGTTCTCGATTTATTCTTAAAATTATTTTACTCATTCAATTTTTAAAAAAAGTTCTTAAATAATTCTTATTATCAGGAAATGTATTGTTATGAATTGTTGTTGAATGCTATGTTTTAATAAAATTAAAGCTAATAACTAAATATTAATACCCCCTCCGTCCCTATCAATTCTTAACACTTTCTATTTTGGGATGTCCCAACCAATTCTTAACATTTTCTTAAATAGTAAGTTTTTAAAATATACTAATAATCCCGAGACAAAGTGTATAGCCGAAACAATATTATACTCCCACCTACTCCTTAAAAAGCTTTGCCCATTTTATATAAACAAACCAATTATTTGTTTTAAAAAAGAAATTCAATAAATAAACAAAGCACAAACTAGTCGCGAATTTTCGCACCTTCAGCCACAAACCACAAACCTTATCTTCTTATTCTTTCTTCTCTCTGCGTAAAACCACCTTCATCCACGAATCAACGCAACTTCTCTTCTTATTTTGTTCTTAAAATCAGCTATGAATTGATGATTCAAAGAGTAATATGAATTCGCATACCGGTTTTACGGATTCCGATGATGAGATTACGGGTTCTTATGAGTGTTCCGACCCCGATCACTGTGACAAAGGCGTTGATTGTGACGGCGAACATACCTATAATCGTGAATACTTTCGATTAAGAGAGGGACGAGATGAGCCATCTGAAGACAAAGCGGAGATTACGGTGGACGAAAAACCTCAATCGCCTTTGCATGCAGTTGTAGTTGATGATTGTGAGGATGATGACGTTGCCGGTGACGCCGATCCAGTTGATCTGCTCTCAGATTCCAGTGACGATGATCCTGCATATGATTCCGACGATGTGGCTTCTTGTTCCTAATTCTATAAGTATCAATTATAACTCCTTCATCTAATATATTTGGGGATTTTGTAGCTAAGTTTGTTTGTACTGTACTCCAGCTAAGTTTGTAATCTGGGTTTGATGTGAGTGTTTGATTGTGTTTGTTATCGAATTTTGGTTGTATGATGACTGAGTCGACTGGGTGTTTGTTGTGTTTTCAATGGCTGAGTTCTTTTTAATACAGTTTTGTTGTAGCTTTAGAGATGTTTTCCCAGTTTTGTTTTCTATTTTCTTGTAGTTTCGCTTATTTGCTTGGCCACTGAGTTGTACCTAGTCGAGTTTAACAATAACAAGAGTTACAATGTAAGGGTTATTCTATGGTTTTGTTATTAGTACACTTGTGAAAGCATGCCTTGTCATTTGTCAATGTTTGTCATCATTATACAGCAAAATTTTTACTAGATCCTTTCATGTTTACCAGCTTGATTTTTCAACAGAGCGAGTTACAATTTTACAATTATAAAATCTTGCAATATGGTGAGGCTGGGTATGTTTGGTGTGTTTTTAGGGTAGTTTTGGACATGTGGTGCATTATTGATACTGAAATTGGTATATCGTTCATTTCTTCAATTTTGATGATTTTTGTGTAAAGTGTGACCTCTTTGTGACCTTTTGGTCTAACACGTCATACCCGTTAGGCATCTCTGATAGTCTAATTTGCACTCTTGTTTTTTCTTTTCTAGTTTTGGAAAATTTGTCATTAATTGTTCAAATATTGAAAGTTTTTTTTATTGCTGATGCTATAAGCAAACATCACGTTTCACTTTGATTCACTAAACAGTCATCTACAGTTTGTTATTGTCTACAGTTCCGATATGAGGAACTTGATAATTATTGTTCCTTTTCTCTTTTAGAATTTCATTCATACAAGTCATAAGGGACAACCATACATAATTTAACGTCTTATCGGTAACTTCTTCATAGGTCCTCACCATTTCATCAACTAGTTGACACACTATTTTTGGAGCTTTTTCATGTTGCAGTCCTTGAATGATTCGAAAAAAACCCAAGTCATTAATATTAAGGTCAGGGCTGTTTGCTGGTTGATTACCCAAGCTAATGTAGAACCCATCCGATTGCGCTGCATTGATAAAATCTGGATCACTGTCATCAAATGAGGTTTGGCGTTGTCTTGTTGGATTAATATGTGTTAAATATAATTGATGTGAACGATATCAGTGTTTAAGTGTTACAGTGATTCATTAGAGTTTAACTGGAAGCTGGAAGCGATCAGAGTTTAATTAAACTCTGACGGTTGGAAGCTCGACAGAGTTTGCTAAACTCTGTCAAGAGGAAGCGTCTATTGGTCATCAGACTTTGAAGAATAATTGAAGATAATTATAAAAGCGATATCTTTGAAGATTGGATAGCTGTCAAAGAGATCGTGTTGACTAAGGAGACGTGTAACAATCATAATTGATAGCATTTGTATAGCTGATTTATAGGAGTATCAATTATCGATTGTATCGTAGCTGTATATCTTTATAAATACAGTTAGGTTAACCCTAGAAGGGTAATTGAGAAACGAATTATCATTCATTATAACCTAAGCAGCTCTCTGTGATATTTTACATCACTGTGATAGGAGTTTTTAATTCCAAACAGTTTTTAATTGTTCGAACGTGTCTTACTTGTTATTCTCTCATACGAACTTGATTATAATTGTGTATTCGGCCTAACAAGTGGTATCAGAGTAGATCTATTACTCTATACAGTTTAAGATCCACACACAACTATAATCATGTCAGAAATACCTCCTCCATCAGGTTCTATGACTGAGAAGGCTCAACCTACTACTGTGAGTCGTTATGAGACAATTAGGGTTCCTATTCTGAGGCCAGCAGATTATGCTATTTGGAAGGTGAAGATGACTATGTTACTAGAGGCTACAGATCCAGAATATCTTGACAGAATTTATGAAGGTCCTCATAAGCCTACAAAACTATCTGTTGCTACTGCAGGTCAAGAAGCTAAGACAGTTCCAAAGGAAAAGAAAGATCTGACTCCTGAGGATATTTTATCTATTGCTAAGGATGCAAAGGTTAGACATCTACTTCACAGTGCCTTAGATAATGTTATGTCTAACAAAGTTATTAATTGCATAACTGCCAAAGAAATTTAGGATGCCCTTGAAGTTAGATGTCAAGGAACTTCTGCTATCAAGAAGAATAGAAGGAACATACTCACACAGGAGTATGAACATTTTCAGGCTAAATCTGAAGGAACCATGACAGAAACATTTGACAGATTCTGTAAGCTGCTCAATGATTTGTCATTGGTAAATAAAGAGTATGATCTAGAAGACTCAAATCTCAAATTTCTTCTTGCTCTACCTGAAAAGTGGGATCTGAAGACAACCACTATTAGAGACAATTATGATCTTGCTGATACTGAGATTGATGAAATCTATGGGCTGCTCAAAACTTATGAACTCGAAATGGAGCAGAGAAACAGGAGATCAACAAGAAGACAAAGTTTATTGCTCTTAAGATTGAAGAAAAACCCTTGAAGAAGGTAGCATCAAGGAATAAAGCTAAGGGAAAAGCTTTAGTCATACAGTCTGAAAGTGAGTCATCAAACTCTGATGTTGACTCAAACACTGATGAATCTCCTGACTCTGAGGATGATGAAGAAGAAATGAGGAAAATGACTGTCTTGATGGTGAAAACTTTCAAGACGATGGGTTTCAAGAAATTCAAGAAGGGAAACAGGTTCTCTAAAGATTCAAATTCAGACAGGAAGAGTTTCAGAAAGTCTGAGAGAAAGGATACCAAGTCTGGGAAGAAAGACAAGTCTGAGATTCAATGCTACAAGTGTAAGGGGATGGGTCACTATGCTCCTGAGTGCAAGAAGGGTAAAACTGAAAAAGCACTCATCACAAAAGGCAGAGATTGGGCAGACACTTCAGACTTAGATGAGGATGTCAACTATGCTCTCATGGCTTCTATTGAGAATGAATCCGAAGATTCTGAAAACAAGGTACCCTTAACTACATATGCTTATAATACTGATAATATATCTGAATTGAGAATTTATCTTAAGGCATTGCATATCAGTTATAGGGATCATACTTTAGAGAATGAAAGAATCAAATCTGAAAATTCTGAACTTAAAGAAAGAAATAAAATTGTTGGAGAGAAACTTGTTAACATGCAACAAGTTCAGAAAGAAAGAGATGATGCTGTTTATCTAGAACAGGAGTTGCTAGGAAGATATAAGCAACTAGAATCTGAATTGGAGAAGGCAAATCACATAATTAAGACTTGGACTCATTCTGGAAAAGACACACAAGAGGTTTTTCAGTCAGACACAGTTGGTTTAGGTTACTGTGAGGAGGATGAACTTAGGTTTCAAAATCAAGTCAAAATAAGAACACATCTTCCATCTAGAAAATTTGTAACTGGATCGAGTGAATCTAAGTCTGAAATTGAAAAAGAAGCTGTTAAGAAAGAATCAGTAAAAACTTGTGTTAAACAGGTTAATATTGGTTTAATGACAGATAAACAACTCAAGCATAAGCTTAAGGAGTTAAAATCTGTTAAGAAACAGAAAGTGTCTAGGAAGAAATGAAATGGTAAAGTAGGCATTACAAAAGGCAATTATCCAATGCTTGCTACTTTTGCTCCAAGAAAGACATGTCATAACTGTGGTAGTACTAATCTTCTTGCTAGTTTCTGCAGGAAGAATAAAAACATTAATTCTTTACCCTACAAGTCTGGAGTAAAGAAAGATTATGTTAGAACTAGACCACAGACTTTATGCAAACATTGTGGAAGTACTTGGCATTCTATTTATACTTGCAGGGATTATCATGCTATCTATCATAATTACTATGAACTGAAGCCCAATCTGAAATGGGTTAAAGTTAATTATGCAAGTGTAAACTCTGAAAATGTTAGCTTAAACTCTGACAATAATAATTTCGCTGCTAAAGATAACAAATCTAAGAAAGCCAAAGGATCCAAGCAAGTCTGGATCCTTAAATCTGACCTTCAGTGAATGTTTGTGATTGCAGGGCATCAGTGTTAACTCGAATAACTTGTAGAAGGGGGGGGGGGGTTGAATACAAGTTATATAATCATGTCTGATTTTTGCTTGGTTATATGAACAAGAATAAACGAATGAATCAAACTCTGTTTGTATTAAATAAATCAAATACAAAATCTACCAAAGGTGTACAATACCTTTAACAGCTGTTGACAAAATAAATTTCTCTCTATTTGCACTCTCGTATACTTACGATTACAAACCTCACGAACACCTTTTACAATGATATAGAGAGAGTATTTATAATGCTTCCTATCAATTAATCACAGAAAGATAATCTATACATGACAATGTTCTGTCGTCCAGTTGATCGTTTCCATCAAAAGAAAATTCTTTCCTTCATAATACCTTCTTGCTTGTTCTTCAAACAACGATCCTGTTTTATAGCACTTGCCAGTTTTTGTAGCATCCATAATGACATCATCAGTAACACGACTGATATCAGGATTCCATCTTGTATCAGGATCTGACCATCTCATCAGTACTTGATCAGTAGTTAACTTGACATATGAGGATTCAACATCAGTTCTTGACATGTAGTACTTGATGCACTGTTCATTCCATAGTTGTGATGTTAAGAATAGAATTTTGCTTATACTTCTTGTATATCCTGATTTATAAAGGATTTAGCACTTTGTATAGGAAATATGTGTTAGACAGTTATCTGTAAAGTTTAGTCAGGAATGAACAGTGCATCAAGTACTACATGTCAGGAACTGAGGTTGAATCCTAATATGTCAAGTTAACTACTGATCAAGTACTGATGAGATGGTCAAATCCTGATGCAAGATGGAATCCTGATATCAGTCGTGTTACTGATGATGTCATTATGGATGCTACAGAAACTGGCAAGTGCTATAAAACAGGATCGTTGTTTGAAGAACAAGCAAGAAGGTATTATGAAGGAAAGAATTTTCTATTGATGGAAACTATCAACTGGACGGCAGAACATTGTCATGTATAGATTATCTTTCTGTGATTAGTTGTTAGGAAGCATTATAAATACTCTCTCTATATCATTGTAAAAGGTGTTCATGAGTTTGTAATCGTAAGTATACGAGAGTGCAAACAGAGAGAAATTTATTTTGTCAGCAGCTGCTAAAGGTATTGTACACCTTTGGTAGAGTTTGTATTTGATTTATTTAATACAAACAGAGTTTGATTCATTCGTTTATTCTTGTTCATATAACCAAGCAAAAATCAGACACGATTATATAACTTGTATTCAACCCCCCCTTCTACAAATTATTCGAGTTAACAATTGGTATCAGAGCAGGTTGATTTCGAATAATCATAAAGATCTACAATTATGTCTAGTTACAAGAATGGGAATACTAAGATTCCTATGCTCAAGAGAAATGAATATACTCTATGGGAAGTAAAGATGTTGCATCATCTGGAAGCAACAGATCCTGATTATCTTAACAGAATCAGAGATGGACCTTTTGTTCCAACAAAGATCGTTGGACAAGCAACTGTTAATGGTGTGGTTGTTCCAGAACATACAGCAGAGAAGCCAAAATCTGAGTGGTCAGATAAGGACAAGGAGAATGTTCTTAAAGATGCTAAAGTGAGAAACATATTATTCAACAGTCTTGATTCTGTTCTCACTAACTATGTTCTCTCTTGTAAAACTGCTAAGGATATATGGGACAATCTTAAGGTTCACTGTGAAGGAACTAAGCCTGTCAGGAAGAATATGAGGACATTACTTATACAACAGTATGTGTACTTTGAATCCAAGTCTGGTGAGTCACTTACTGATACCTTTGATAGGTTTACAAAACTCATCAATGAGATGGCCATGCATGGTAAATATTATGACTTGGAGGATATGAATACAAAGTTCATGAAAGCTTAGCCTGATTTCTACAATGAGAATATATCTGCGATTGAGGAAGCTAATGATCTGGATGAAATATCATTAGAGGCAGTATATGGAAAACTGAGAGCTTATGAACTTGACAAGCAGCAGAAGAAGAGCAGGAGTGAAGGAAAGATGAAGACTGTTGCACTTACTGCTCAATCTGAATTAAAGAAGCTTCCGGAAGAATAGCATGAAGAGATTGCTATAAAGAACTCAAGGAAGAAGAAAAGCAAATAGATTTCTGAGTCAGAGACTACTGATATGGACTCTGACAACAATGATTCTGAATCTGAGATGCAGGAACTCTTTGCTATGTTCGCTAAAGCTTTCAGGAAAGGAAGATTCAATAGGAGAAGATTTAGCAAAGGACCTTTTCAAAAGAAGGAGGAGAAGAAGAGTGACAAAGGCAAAAGTACAATTGTCAAGCTTGATAAGGCCAAGATCAAGTGCTTTAATTGCAGCGAGCTTGGACACTTTGCTAGTGAGTGTAAGAAGCCTAGGAATTCAGGAAAGGGTAATGCACTTATGGTCACACGGAAGGATTGGATAGATTCCAGTGATTTTGAAGATGAATTGGATTATGACAACATTGCACTGATGGCAAATGTTTCAGACAAACCTGGATCTCAAAAGAAAACTTCTTCATCCTCTGTTAAGGGCACAGGAAAGAAGCATTCAATTATCTTGGACAGTGGATGCTCTGGACATATGACTGGAAAGAAGTCCCTGCTTATAAAGTTTGAGAGGAAAGCTGGCCCAGTAATATCTTTTGGAGATGGCAGCAAAGGAGAAACTCTGGGATATGGCTCAATTGTTTTGGGGAATGTCATCATAGAAAATGTAGCACTAGTTGAAGGCTTGAAACATACTCTTTTAAGCATAAGTCAACTGGGTGATAAAGGTTACAAATCAATCTTTGACAGAGAAGGATGCAAAATCTTGAATATGCAGAATGGAGACATTGTTCTAACTTGTCAAAGACATGGTAACATATATGAAGCCAGCTTAAGTGATACATCTAAAGGAATTGTTAGATGTCTCTACAACAAAGCAACAAGTGATGAAAGCTGGAATTGGCACAAGAAACTCTCACATCTCAACTTCAAGAAGCTTAATCAACTTGTTAAGCACAATCTGGTGAGAGGCCTACCTCAGGCAAATTTTGTGCAAGATGGACTTTGTGATGCATGTCAGCTTGGAAAGCAAAGAAGAACCACTTTCAAGAGCAAGACTGAAAATTCAATTACTGAACCATTTCACATGCTACATCTTGATCTGTTTGGTCCAGTAAACATTATGTCTATCAGCAAGAAAATATATGCTCTAGTAACAGTGGATGATTTCACAAGGTTCACATGGGTGTTCTTTCTACACAAGAAGGATGAAGCTCCTCAGCAAATCATTGAACTTGTCAAGAATATTCAGAATAACTCTGAGTACAAAGTCAAAGTACTTAGGAGTGACAATGGTACAGAATTCAAGAATTCTACAATGGAGGATTATTGTGCAGACAATGGAATCACTCAACAATTTTCTGCACCTGGTACACCTCAGCAAAATGGTGTAGTGGAAAGAAAGAACAGGACTCTCATAGAGGTAGCAAGTACCATGCTTGCAGATGCAAAACTTCCAACCTATTTTTGGGTAGAAGCTATTAACACTGCATGTTTCACTCAAAACTGTACCTTGGTAAATAGTCATGGAAAAACTCCCTATGAGATGATCAAAGGAAAGAAACCAAGTGTGAAATACTTTCACATCTTTGGATGCAAATGTTATGTCCTAAAAATTCATCCAGAACAACTTGGAAAATTTGAAGCCAAATCGGATAAAGCAATCTTTCTAGGATATTCAGCATCTAAGGCCTTCAAAGTTTATAATCTCAGAACTCATATTGTTATGGAATCAATTCATGTTGCATTTGATGATAAGAAATTTGGAATTCTGCAAACTGATGAGAGTCATGACAAATTGGAATTTGAAAATCTGAAGAATTCTGAGATACTCTCCAGTGATGATGAAGGTTCACCAGAAGGAATTTCTATTGCTTCTCAAAGGAATGCTACTGTTGAGGGGGAGCAAATGAATCAAGAAGAACACAGTGATCATCAGGAGCAGACTAGCCTTTCAGAGTCTACTCCATCAGGAACTGATCTTTCAGAGTCTAATGAGGAAAGATCAGTAACTAGCAGCAATATGGAATCTACTGATTCTATTGATCAAAGGGGAGTTATTGAAGGCAGAGAGAATTCTTCTACAAGAGATACCACTAACTTAGGGGGAGAATCTAGCAGAGTCAATCTACCACCTGTTAGAAAATGGACAAAGGATCATACTGAAGATTTGATTATTGGTGATCCAAATAGTGGTGTTCGAACTAGAAGATCAATTCAAAATGAATGCTTGTATAGTTGCTTTCTCTCAAAGAATGAACCTAAGAAGGTTGGAGAAGCCTTACAGGATCCTGATTGGGTAATTGCAATGCAGGAGGAGTTAAATGAGTTTGAGAGAAACAAAGTCTGGAAACTAGTACCAAGACCTAAAGATAGATCTATTGTTGGTGCAAGATGGGTTTTCAGAAACAAGCTAGATGAATCTGGTATGATTGTAAGAAACAAAGCAAGACTGGTGGCCAAGGGTTATTCTCAGGAAGAAGGCATTGATTATGATGAGACCTTTGCACCTGTAGCAAGATTGGAAGCAATCAGAATGTTTCTTGCATTTGCAGCTCATTCAAAATTCAAGGTATACCATATGGATGTAAAGAGTGCTTTTCTAAATGGCAAACTTGATGAGGAAGTGTATGTGGAACAGCCACCTAGATTTGTTGATCCAAAGTTTCCAAATCATGTCTACAAACTTGACAAGGCACTCTATGGACTAAAGCAGGCACCAAGAGCATGGTATGAGACTTTGTCTAAATTTCTTCTTGAAAATGGCTTCACAAGAGGTACAATTGACAAAACTCTATTCTTTAGAAAGATAAAAGGTGAATTGATTTTAGTTCAAGTTTATGTTGATGATATTATTTTTGGTTCTACTAATGAAAAGTTGTGTGTTAAGTTTAGCAAGCTTATGCAGTCTAAGTATCAGATGAGCATGATGGGTGAATTAAATTATTTCTTAGGCTTGCAGGTCAAACAGACTGAGACTGGTATTTTCATTAATCAGTCAAAGTATATCAAAGATCTTTTAAGAAGATTTGACTTTCAAGACTGTGCAGTTGCAAAAACACCCATGGCAACAGCCACTAAACTAGACTCTGATCCTAAGGGAAAGAGTGTGGATAATACTAGTTATAGAGGCATGATAGGCTCATTGTTATATCTAACTGCAAGTAGACCAGATATAATGTTTTCTACCTGTTTATGCGCTAGATTTCAAAGTGATCCTAAGGAATCTCATTTAATTGTTGTGAAGAGAATTTTTAGATATCTCAAAGGAACTCCAAATCTTGGTTTGTGGTATCCTAGAGAATCTAATTTCTTCCTAACTGGCTATTCAGACTCTGATTATGCAGGGTGTAAGATAGACAGGAAAAGCACTACAGGTACATGTCAATTCTTGGGAAATAGATTGATTTCTTGGGCAAGCAAGAAGCAACAATCTGTTTCAACCTCAACTGTAGAAGCTGAGTACATAGCAGCAGGCAGTTGTTGTGCACAGCTCCTTTGGATAAGAAATCAGTTGATGGATTATGGTATGACACTTAGTAATATTCCTATGTTTTGTGATAATACTAGTGCTATTAAAATTGTAAAAAATCCAGTTCAACATTCAAGGACTAAGCACATTGATGTCAGGTATCATTTTATTAGAGAACATATTGAGAATGGTACTGTAGAACTTCATTTTGTTCCTATTGACAAACAGCTTGCAGATATTCTAACTAAACCACTTGATGAGACTACATTCAGTAGATTAGTAAGTGAGTTAGGAATGTTAAATTTCTAGATCTTTAACATCTGCAAAAGTAGCAAGGTATGTTGTTTTTAGCTTATAGACTTGATATTTGTCAGGATCTATATTTGATTGTTAAATGCTTTAGCTATAACACTTTGCCTTGATAAATTTCAGTATGATAGACTTGTTAATAATCATCAGGATTAGAATTGTTATCAGGATGCTGACGTCATCAGTATTGTGTCAGTATCAGGATTGTGAAAATTGTTTCAGATCCTGACGTTTACTTTGTGTAGTAATCTAATTCTGTGATGTGTTAAGTCTATGCAAGCAAGTTTTAATTTATTCATACTGATCATTTATACATCATTCAATAATCAAAAGACAAGTAGATAATAAGAAATTGTATTTTCATTAATTGAAAGCATTACATATATGGAAATGAAATACAATATCTTTTTGTCTAAATTCTACTGATAATCCTGTACTGATAGTATTTTGTCCTAAACCCAATCATGTATGATGAGTTAGGAAATACTTTCATGTAATCTTATTTGATTTTATTTATATTAATAAAAGACTTGTTTTTATTACGGGCTTTATCTATTTAAAGTGTTTAAATAGGAAGTTCCATAGTTTAGAGTAAAGCTTCTAGAATTATAATGAGATTATAATAATGAGATCTAGAAGATGATAACACTAAACTTAAATAGTTCCCAATCGTAGGATAACTAATTGGGAGTTAGTCAATCCGTAAAGATCGGTACATACTATGCTTGCTTCCTCGGAAGGATGTCTGTTCTCATAGACATTCGTGTGGTGACACTATAGCTAGTATGTAGGTGCTTATTGGAGAATAAGTTCACTGAACGTGACTTGATCTAATGAACGACTAATGGAGTTTACTCACATGTTAATAGTTGTTCATAAGTTGATGGTGGTACAAGTGTCCTTAGACTTGAGACCGTTAAAGTAATCTTATATACAATGAACTATGTTTTGGTTTAGTTCTAAGTCCTCAAGGGACAATCATTAGTTCTATTCCGGGTATAGGAATTTGTATATGAAGATAGTTAACGATCAATAAAGGATCTACCCCTTTCAGTAAAAGAAAGTGAATATCCTATGATGTTCTTACTATGATAGTCATGGAATCTCTGGCCAGAGTAATTGAAGTTAGAAAGAGTTTCTAATTCAAATGAACTAGACATAATGTATAAGAAATTATATGATTAAATTAAATAGGCTTGACACGCGATCCATGCCTTGTATTTAATCGGGATATTGTCGGGTAGAAGGAATTGATTGTACGGTAACCATTTGCTGAATAGGTTTTATATATTCTAAGCAATGAATTCATATTATCCGGATAGTCGCGATATATTCAAAAGTATCACTCACGATGTAGAATAAATATTAATTACTTATGTAATTATATTTAACGAATTAATTAGTAATTCGTATAAGTAATAATAAATAGTTTATTATTATTTATTTCTACTACCGGCTTAATATTGAACCTAAAGGGTCACACCATAAAAAGGTTAAATATTTATCGATGATGAGAATAATTAATAATGGCTATGAATTATTTATTTATTGAATAAATAATTAATTAGCAATTATTTATAATTTATTAAATGAGATTTAATAGATTATAAATAAATTAAGAAAAGTTCTTAATAATTATTAATTACAAAATTTAGTTTGAGAAATTAAATTTTATGAGAGAATTATTTTCAGAATGGGATTAATAATTAAAAAAAGTTTTAATTATTAAATGATTATTTAATTAGATAAAGTAAAGACTTTATTTCTTTAAATATCAATCATTCCAAGAGTTGGAATATACAACAAACACATAACACAAAACATCCCAGGGGTTAAGGAGGATCATGGAGAGCTTTTGAAGTTCATCAAAATCATTCCAAACCATTTAATTTATTTTCTCAATTGTTCTTCATCTACTATATGATATTTGATCTTGGTGGATACCATTAGAGCACTCCACACTTGAGGGGTGATTGCTGGAAATCAAAGATACATTCAAAACAATCCCAGGAAAGCTATCAAGGTATTTTTCTTGTGTTCATTCAATTTTTAAATCTATATACATGATTAATTAGGTTTTTATGCAAGTAAATGTGATTTACGCTTCCGCTATGGCCATAAATTCCTTCAATGGTATCAGAGCATAGGTTGCATGTATATAGATCCCAGAAAAAATTTCGAATTTTTCCAAGCTTGTATGAATAAGTTATGAATTTTTGAAGTTCTTGGAGGCTATAATCAAATTAATTACGAATTAATTAATAAATTATTTTTTAAAATAATTTTTATCACTGATATATTTTCTACAAGTGTTGTAGAAGTCCCAGAAAAAGTTTCATAATTTTCCCATGTATAGATTATTAATTATTGATTTTTAAAGAGTTTAGAAATTAATAAATAATAATTTATTTATAAAATATATTAATGGGTAATTATTGTTGGGGGCCCAATAGGAAATAGTGGGCTGTTAAAGTGGGCTGGTGGGCTGAATATATAATATATATATATATATATTTTATAATTAATTCTGCCGACACACTGAAAACAGAAAGGAGTGCGAGCGACTGTGTTCCGCGCGTGGGCGTCACGCGCTGGCGGCTCACGCGCCGCGCGTGCAGCCCACGCGCCGGGTCGGGCCGGGTCGGTCAAATGGGTCGGGTCGGGTCGGTCAACCGGGTCGGGTCGGTGCTGACGTCAGCATGACGTCATCATAAGGAAGTGACGCGTCTGTTGAATGCGTTACTCAATCATTATGTTATATTTGGTTTGTAACGCATTATGGTAATGCGTTACAAAGTCATATGGTGACAGTAATGGCCCTGATTCGTATTTTGATTTTTCCCGTTGATCCGTAACTCCGTTTGAGGCGTATAATATATCGTTGGATTCGTTTTTTCGAGACGGATCTAATGAAGTGGTCAAATAAATTTTAAAATGGTTATAGCTTCCGGAAGTGTTTTAAAGCCCGTTTTAATTGTGTTAAAATGCTTTAAAATACTAATATTGTTTCATATAGATGTTTAACAATGTTTAACATGATATAACATGTTTGCCTAAATATATGTGTGCATAGAAATGCCATGAGATAATATATATATAGTTTTATATATCGTATATAAAATGCATGTTTGACTTTAGGTTTTAACGAAAATGTTTCGTAACCAAAATAATATAAAATCCCTCGTTATTTAATATCAAGTAATAAAATGGCCAATGTCACAACGGGCTTGTGTCGGTCATAGCCTTCCAACATGGTAGAAAGTAATTCTTAGTTTTGAGCTTTGTCGTTTCATGCTACAGCCGAGGGCTTCGTTTTCAAAATAGGAATTACTTGTCTATTACATGAGATGCGTATAATTAATTAGAATACAATTGTCGTTACGTGCTACAGCCGTGGGCTATTGAGATCTTATTAATTTAACGAGATGTTGGGTCTCACTTGACTTAGAATATTGAATTTAGACGTGCTACAGCCGTGATTCAATGATTCAAGAGGCTAAATGGAATTAGGGAATAACATGAGATGTAATTGATAAAGAGTTATCTGCCTATGGAACATTACATAGCGTTTCGTGCTACAGCCGAGGTTATATAATGGAAAGTAGGATCCCTATTCTCACAGGAATTGAGAATGCTTAAGTTATACTTTTGAGGGTTGTATAATTTTAATAAAACTATGGGAGCCACCTATGAATAAAGACCCGATTCATAAGGTGTTATAATAAAATTGGATATCTACTAATGTTGTTATGTATTCACAAATTTCAGATTTATAGATCATGTCTTCTACTCTATCACTCCGAAGCATACTTGATGGGAACAAATTGACTGGTCCCAATTATGCTGATTGGCTTCGAAACCTGAGAATCGTTCTCAGGGATGAGAAGAAGGATTATGTGCTTGACTCGCCTTTACCTGTACCTCCTTCAGATGATGCACTTTTCCCTGAACGAGAAGTGTATAATGACTGGTTAGATGCTGCTAATGTTGCTCAATGTGTCATGCTAGCATCCATGACAACTGAGTTACAGAAGCAACATGAGCGTATGGATGCTCCTACCATTCTGATACATCTACAGGAGCTTTATGATGTACAAGGGAGAACCGCTCGATATGATATATCGAAAGAGCTATTCCAATGTAGAATGGCTGAAGGGTCGTCTGTGAATGACCATGTGCTTAAGATGATCAATCTGATTGAGCATCTAGGGTAGTTAGGTTTTGTCATGGATGGGGAGTTAAGCCAAGATTTAGTCTTGCAGTGTAACACCCCCAGATCCAGGGTCAGGGATCTGGTCGTTACGGTCTCAATATCCATCCATAAAACCAATATAATTTAAATTACAACCTTGTGACCCAAAACAACAGCATAAAACACACCCGTTATAGTCCCAGAGATGAAAACAGAGTAACCAACAATATTATTAATCACAAGTTTGAGTTCATACAACCCAAAGAATTACAATTGTACAATTACATACTCTTTGCCATCCATTAATAGATACCATAATATAAATACATTTGAGGCTCAATTGCTAACAACTAGCCTACCAGTAGTTGCATCCTCAACAATGGTAGCCAAGACCTTAGCGGTAACCTCTGACGGTTGACACCTGCTTACGCTGTGTGCGCCTTGCGCGGCCATCTGATCTAGCTGTTGTTGTGATATAAATAAATAAAGCAAGGGTGAGCAATAGCCCACCAGAAATATAATTGAACAGTGATAATATATAACAGTCCAAAATATCTTTGAAACCATATGCCATGCATTAACGATGTAGTACCAATATAAGGTATGAGATGAAGTTACAAGGTAACTCAAAAATATATTTGTTTTGAATAAATATCTGCTATGCAAAAGATAAGCAAGATATTCTCAATTATCATAAAAGAGGAACTTGTAGGAAAAATATTGCAATTCCGGTTTCAACACTTTTTCACCTTGCCAACACCAATAGTGTTGCAGAAATTTCTCACTTTTAGAAGATGAACTAATACGGGAGCATTGCCGCGCCAAATGCCCTGACGTTTACGATGATCAGTCGTATGTCATGCATCTCATCAGTCGTTCTCTACATGTAGAAGGTAGCTCCGACGGAATTACTTATCTACCGCCCTCTGGAACTCCTCAGCCAACGGTTGGGCTATTGCTGGACCGGCGCCACTCGGCCACTTACGCGTCTCCTAGTTCGAATATCATCCATGACTCTGAAACGTAAAGTTTGTTCCCCTTTTCCCCAAGTGTAACACTTGTTGATAGGACTCCACAAAGTAGTCGTATCTAATTGGAAAGGAAAAATTCACCAATATTTCCCAAGCTGATGCTTGTTAATGGATATAAACTTGTTACATCAATCATACCCCTCGAGCGTTGAGGAGGTAACCAAAAGACTCATATCGATGCTTGAAAGAATCAAGATGTGAGTGACAAGATAGTTTTAGCAAGTATAGGACCGGGCAGTCCAATAAATAACATCGCTCAAGTGAGGTCCCCTTATATACGTTTGGAAGTTGAGCGAGTATTTAAATCTTCTTTAAGATAGATTTAAATGAAATTAAAGTTTAGGAACCTCCCCTTGATATAAATCGTCATAAGATATTCCGAAATATTTTACACCATATCTGAAGGTAAAAGATAATCTTTGTATGATATAAATCATTATAAAGAGAATTTAAAAGAATTTACATAAATATTCCAGGAATATTTATTAAATCAATAATAAGTAAGGACTAATTTTAAACCATAATATTACTCGTAAGTAATCCTCGAATGAATATATAAAATTATTTATTAATAAATCTCTTTTTAAATGAATATTCAAAATAATATTCATTAAATAAATAAAACTTCCAATGAATATTCAAGATGATATTCGATAAATAGATAAACTCAAATAAATATTTAAAGTAATGATTATTAAGTAAATCAAACCTTAAATGAATATTTAAAAATAATATTCATTAAATAAATAGTATTCTAAATGAATATCCAATTAATATTCATTTAGTAATCAAAACTTTAAAGAAATATTCAAAACAATATTCCATAAGTAATTAGAACTTCAACTGAATATTTTAAAATAATATTCATTAAGTAAATAAAACCTTAAATGAATATCCAAATAATATTCATTTAATAAATACTATTCTAAATGAATATCCAATTAATATTCATTTAGTAATCAATACTCTCAAGGAATATTTGAAATAATGTTCCTTAAGTAATTAGAATTTCAAAGAAATATCTTAAAGTAATATTCATTGAATAGATAAAACCTTAAATGAATATTCGAAAGTAATATTCATTTAATAAACAATATTCTAAATGAATCTTGAAATAATATTCATGAAATAATCAAACTCTAAATGAATATTCGAAATAATATTCATTTAATATTTCTTGACTGAGATAATACTCAAATAACATTTCTCGAAAGATTTCCAAGTAAATAATACTTTATGGAAATATAATTAATGTTTAATAATAACATTCCTCAAAAGGAATACTAATCTGTCGTTGGAATCCCTCCGGGTTTCCAAGACTACATCTATATCTCAAAATACCGACTCCCGGTCTACATTTAAAGAATGAATATCATATGCCCTTTACTAAGGATCTTAACCAAAAATCCGGCTTATACTGATATATCGTATCTAGTCTATAAGCCAATATCAATTCAGGGAACAAGTATTGCAATATAACTTGAAAGTAGACATGCATGCTATGGCATATGTATACAACAATCATCATATATATATTATCACAACAACAGTTCCAAGTATTGGAAACTTGCCTGAGAATCGAGTGCGGGTAGGGGTAATGTGTCCCGGGTCAGCTCGGCAATCTATAAACAATCAGAATATTTAAGATTAATCACTTAACGCTTATTAAAAGGCTAAGTATAAACTCCACTTAAATCGAAACATGTTTTCGAGTTATCTCGTTACGTCTCCTTTAGTGTAACTCTTTTTATCACCGATACGATCCGACATTCGTTCGTTATCAAGACATGTCATCATGCTTATACTTGGTATATACTTAAGTCGTATAAGTTCTAAGGTTGGTCGTTTACGAATCAAGATTATACCTCGAGTGTTATCGCCCGTTTTCTAAGTTATAACCAAAGTCATACCTTTAAGGGGTTCGTTCGCGTTTAACCTCTATTCAAACATTTTTATAAAATCGGAAAACGATCCATTCGACATGTGGTTTTCTCCCACACCTTCCTTTTTACCTCTAATATTTAATTAATAAGATTCGCCACTGATTAAACGACATTTAAGGGAATCAATTTCAATTACGAACTTTCGTTCACGATTTCGAACCACTTTTACGAATTTAATCATAACTCCTAAACCGTAAGTCCATTTCATGCGATCTTTATATCAAACCGAAGCTTGTAACATGATCTAGCTAATCATGGCATAAGTCGAAGCTATGCAGTGAGTTTTATCTACTGTCAAACTCGTGTTCTTAAGGTTAACGAAATTTCGGCATTACGACGGCTATAAATCGGATATTTACCAAATTCCAAAACTCCCAATAATCATGATATCTACTCCAAACAACATATACATGATTTATAACCATGAACTGAGGCCAAGTAATGCCTTTCCGTTCATCTAAGCTATTTTTAACATTTACTAAAACCAAATCATAATCATGCTTATAATCACTAATAACATAACTAAGCTTAAATCACCAAGAACATGCATAATCTCAAAGTAAGATCTAGGGTTTTCAAGTGTGTTATACCTTCCTTGGGGTGTGTATGCACTTAGTAAGCCTTGTATAGTCCTTGTATAGCCTCCATGAAGCTTGGATCATCAACCAAAATCAAGATCCAAAAGTTATGTTCTTGAGGTTACTATTCACCCTAGACTTTGATGATTTAATTGAAAATGGAAACAATGGATTTTGAGGCTAAGATTTCTAGGGTATCATTTTTATGAAATATAGGATCTATGATAAAAGTTTGGAGAGCAAACAATGGTGGGAAGATAGATTTTGATTCTTGAATTTCATCAAAAAGCCGAATGGCTTGAAATGGGGGGAAGAGAGCATTTTTGCTTGGTTGCTTGATTTACTCTCATCCAATCTTGCATTATTGTTATGTCTTTAGAAAATATCTAGCATAAAGTAGCTTTATTAAAGCTAATAGGTCATTGCATGCATCATCTAGCCAAGTGGAAGTGATTTTGTGGAATGGTGTATGTTGTAAGCTTAGTTGCTTGGTTGGTGTCTAAGTATTTCTAGTTACCTTGGTAACTACTTAGTTACTTGATGTTATCCACTAGAACATGCATGTGTCTTGGTCCCCTGCTTGTTTCTTTGTCCGTTTATTGCTCAATTCGTTGATCGTTCGAGGGAATAACTCATTTGTTTCTAATTAGGGTTTTACCGAAAACCTTCTTAATATTTCTAATACTATTCTTCATCATTCTTAATACTTCTCGAATTTAAATTCCTTAATTCCCTTTTATAAATCCTTAAGTCTTGCAGTGTCCAGGGAAATCTCGGAGAAAATAAAAGTGCTCTTTTTCTGAATCCGACAGCTTTTACATACACTTATTTTCCTCCTGGATCACTAATACGAACTCAGAAATCCGTTCCGAATACCGGGTATAACATTATTATAATAATATTCCAAATTCCACCCAAAATCACTATTCATCACTTATTTTTATTTAATTCCTATAATTAGGAAAATGAACCTGGTTCACCCTCGAGTGTTCCTTAACCTTTTTACGGAACCGCTGGGCTTATAATAGATATTGATTTGGATGACATGAGGGTATCTATTTCTCTCTAGGGAATCTTATCTTAACTTTCTAGGAGATAGATTATTCTAATCTAAGTTATCACCCAATAGCATCCTTCAGGCCATATAACCTTGGAATATATATCCTTTCATTATTCGTTCTTTAAAGCCAGTATTACCTTGTAGTTGTAACCATTGTTCACTCTTACATCAATACATAATAAAAGTTTTAATTCTACCAAAAATCTGGGTTCTTACAGTCTCCCCTCCTTAAAAGGATTCCGTCCCGGAATCAGGTAGAAGACAATTGGGTACTTGTTGGTTATTTCGCTTCCCAATTCTCTGGTCGATCCTTACACATTCCAATCTTTTCAAAGCACATCGTACTGGTGTTGCAATACACCCTTTATCCGTTCTACCAATTCTTTGATACTTTCGCACAACACATTATCCGGTATACGCTCTTGTTGGGTATTATACTATTAACCTTATTGGTACGTGCAGTGACTTCGGTATCACTAAGGCGCTACGAATTCCGGAGATAACCTCACTCGTAATTTTTTGCAATTTCCTGATCGCTTTAATCTTCGCAATCTCGATGTATATATATTTAGGTGGGAAGAAAAAAAAAATTTATCGAGAGATCACTGTGATCAATGAACATTTGTTATATTGCATAGTTAGTACAAAAGGGGGCCAGCCTTTAGTACTTGACAAGCAATTAAACAATTAATGGCATTCCACTTAGACTCCTATCACACAGACAGAGAGTCACGTAGTATTACCTCCCCTCCTTAAAGGGTTGTTCTTCTCAATTTAGAAGAAGATAAATAAGGGAGAAGAAAGGAACGAATTTCAAAGAATCATATATGAAAGTTTTCATGATTGTCAAAATATCATACTTAGAATTTACCTCTGAACTATAGAGGTTTATTAGAGAAGAGAAATAATCATATTCGTATCAAATTCCACTTTTTCGTAATCTCACATATCACATGTCCCTGCTATTCTGTCCATCATTCTATGGACCTATACTCTTGCTTGATATTAGCACCACTTACTTTTTGGAAAATCCTTCAACCTCTCAGGTTAAATCTTGGATTTCCCGCTTGACATTATTATTACTCATATTTCACGCCCCGACACTGGCTCTTTCATACTCATAATTCTAACACTATCAGGTTGTCATTCCGAGTGCTCGTTAGGAAAACCCATTCATCAATCCATTCATAACATTTCTTGCTTCACATTCCATAATTATTTCCCATTCTTTTCTTTATCAATCACATCCATCTTATCATCTAGTTCTCATTCACTTCTGTTATTGAACTCCACCGTCACCTTATTAGGGGAACGCGTGTTACCTTTATTCAATATACGTGACACGTTTGTGGTCAAACTTTCCTTTGTTCAACCATCTAGATTTCACTTTCTCATTCTATGAGTCTCTTTTATTACTCAATCAAACTATTCCATATTTCCTCGGATTTTCCAAACTTAAAAGGAGTCAATTTGTATGTCATTCATGCTCCTAATTCCAACTTTCCGCTTTGGCCAATACCCTCACCTTGCCAATTCCATACTCTTCTCGCTTCATTACTGGAGTTTCTCATGAGTCTGCCTATCTGACTCTCTTATTAATTCCCAATTCTATTTCCATCTCTATCAGTCTCTTGTCTTTATTTCTACTATAATCATTTTATGAACCATCATAACCTAATTCTTCATTTCAAATATCCCGTCGATCCAGAAATTACACCATCCGAAATAAACCTGGATGATTTCTCTAACTTAGATTCACTTCGACATTTCCACAGTCGTTACCACCTAATTTCTCAGAAGGATCACCATCGCTTATCGTTTACTTAGTGCTTTAACAACTAAGCATCATAATTGTCAATTCAAGATCTTCTAGGAAAACAAAATAATCACTATTCCCTATCCATAGGGAATGCTTCCTGAACTTGACGTAGATATTACATGAAGCAGATAAAATTGCAGGAAAGCTTCCAGCATCGCAGCTGGAACAGGCTGGTGAGATTATTAATCATATATCTCCGGTAGAAGACTAAAAGCTTGGCGGTTTGCTTAATCGCTTGCCAACCTCATAATTCTCTATCTTGTTTGCACAGAAATACACCAACATAAACTTGCTTGTCATTCATCATCGTGCCATTTGGCTTATCATTATTTGTACCCTCTCTATTTCTGGTCATTTACTACCCATTCATTGTTACTTAACCTCCCCTCTCTCTTTCCAAAGAAAAGGCGAGTCTCTTGGGGAATTTGGTCTGGTCTGTCGTAGAGCCTCCTAATGTCGATGATGTGCTACTGGCAACATCAGGAATCGAATCTTTACTTAAACTATTCTTATAGTTGATCCTGACACAATCATTAGACGGAATGTAACTTCCTCTACCACATTATGATCATCAAGGTCCTTACATTATCATTCTATTTCTTAGGTCTGAGCATTTATACTTACTCCCCTATACTTAAAGTGTCGGCCACCTCGTTGGCCTTTCCTGATTATAATAATTTCTTGAGATCCATGTTTTCTGGATCTATTCCAACTCAGGGTGGAAGCATTCTCCCTTAAATTCTGCTGAATGAGAGAAAACATCTATCAGTCTTTTCCAAAAGTCATTGCTTCCACCTTTCTAGTGTGAACTTTACTACCAGTACTCCCAATCATACCTAGGATATTTCCTTACTTAAATCCCTTCTTGTTTTAGGATAATCTCAACCTTATTGGTTCAATCCATACTTTCTCATGGTTTCACACCTACTTCCTCTGGCCGTATTGTTACTATGTCATACATTCCTTACCAAACTTCCCTTTCTGAAGTTCAGAACATTACCTCTTCCTTTATAGGGTTCCTTAGGTCATCCTCATCATTCATCCTATATCTTCTGGGTACAGGGTATATCAAACATCATTAACCAATTCTATAACGATTCTGTCTATGTACTTTTCGAGACTCCTTTCCACAAATCCTTATAGGTTATTGATACCTTGGTCGATTCAACTTATATCGTCTGATTTCACAGTGCCTATTGTTAGGGGTGATGCTATTCTTTGTGCATCCCCAGGGTCCGTCTTAATATATGGACATTCTATGCTCAATTCTAGTTTCAAGGAATACTTATATCCTATACTTGGCAATTCAATCATATATCCTTAATAAGGGTCTCTTTTAATCATTCTCATCTTGATAGTCTATAGGTAGACTAATGCTAACCTCTTCTTTCAAACGAATGTTAGTCTATATGACCTTCCAAAAGACAACACATGTCTATCTGCTCTTTCTTACAGAACTTGGTAATGGTAGCAAGGATGTTCTGGAAGATATTGGTCGTGTTCAACGTGAATCTCTTAATGCCTAATGCTCCTCTTGAGGACACTAAGTTTCAGATAACATTTTTGCATCATACTGCACCATCTCTGACAATCCTCATAACCTTTACTGGTCACCATCCTCATTCTTAACACATCCATGGTATTTATAAAATCCATTATCATGTATCTCAATTCATTTTATATCAAAAGCCCTTGCGGTTGGCGCTTGATTAGAAGCAACCCCGATATATCCTTTCATTGCTGGTCTAGTTAATTGTTAATCCTTTGTAACTTGGCCTCAACTTGCCATAATAAAACATGTGAGTTAGGGGTCGGCTAATAGCATTACTTTTCTAGCAGTTGCTGGCATAGTGCCTTCTACTTTGATACCTTTTGATCTTTTCAAAATTTTACTCCATATAAGTCTCACTTGACTTCTCGGTACCGTCTCCGGTCACCTTTCCTTTGTTTTTATCATTTCAACTTCTCTTATCAATTTCACGTACCACGTAAGCTTAACACTTCTAGCATAACAACCTTTTCATTTCAGTCAATCCCGAAATTTCTCAGTCCGGCTTGTTTCTTAATTACATTTCCCTTTTTCCTTCAAATCTCAACTTCATAATTTTATCCCTATAATCAGTCATAATAATTGGGGTCTGTCTATCAGCCTGCATAGCGGCTATCATACCCAATCCATAGGGTTCGCTCCAGTTTCCATTCTCTTCGGTGACGTATTCAGATAATCGGAAAGACAAGGTTTGCCAGAATTCGTCGAATTCCTTTCCAGGATTAGGGAAATTTCAGTTAATCTATTCACCCACTAGTAACATGCCACATCTTCCCGATACATTTTCGTCCTATTAGTCGATACTACCAAATACCAGTCTTCTTAACAACTAGTCTCAGAAGGAACACTACCGTCGGGGTTAGTCGTTCCTCAACATTGGCACTACCAAGGCCATCCGAATCCGATGAACTGCGCTGTCTAAATGTATTCGAAATTACGCTGTCGTGCTGCATAAGCGCAGACCTATACCTGTATGAGTTGCATCATAATATCTCCCAAAGTTTCCTTCTTCCATTAGGCAACGCCAACCCTGGTCATCACCAACTTTACCTTTAGCTCCAGGAAGATCTTCTCACGTTTATCTTGTCCATTCAAACTTTTATTCTTATAATAAGTCGGGTTACGGGACTACACTTTCTGTAAAGTCCTGAGCAAATCTTTGGTAATACCTTGTGAATTTTATGAAATTTATCACCTTTGCCAGTGTGGTTGGCCAATCTTCATTTGAAACTGTCTTTAACTTGGTAGGGCCGACCAATACTGCTCTTATTGATCATGTGTCCTATTGCTGGACTTCATTTTGCCAAAACTCTTATTTCGAGAACATGTCCTACACCTGTTCTATCAGGTTGCACCTAGAAGCATTCTCAATTACATCTCGACCACTGCTCGCCTTGCCTAATCCATTTATGATTCAGTGTCAGAATAAACTTAAGGTAACTACCATAATCCATTCAAGGAAAAGAAAGAATTTAATACTCTTCTGAATCACATGCAACTAATGTTTCTGGTTCATCATTTCACTGAATTGAACTGAACTTATACTTGGTTTCTTGACGATAGCCTCATTACTAGTTTATCATAGACTCACTGGTCTTTTAGTCTTGTAGGTTCTGAGATCATTGTCTTGCTTACTATTTCCTTATATACTTTATTCAATCATGCCATCACCTTTCAATATCTTTATTTTCTAAGTTGATCCATTCATAAAATGGACATTTCCTTGAACCCAACCACCTCATCAATCTAAGTTTGACTTTACAAATTATCACTTATGAAATCTGCCTTCTCATGGCGAATTATCCTTAACAACATTCACACTAATTCATTTATCACATGATATGGCATTTGCTGCCTCTATCTTAACTACTCCTGGAGACTCTGCTCCTTGTCCTCTATTGTTGTCTTTGATAATCATGTACCACTATAGCTCTTTCCTTATTAATATAAAGGTCTCTAAGGATTTTGGTTTATATCTATCCCCATATAAGATCTCAAGTAATTCCTCAAATCCATCTTACCTGCTGGTACTTCATCTAGCAGTCCCGCTATGAATCCAATACGCATCTTTAATTCTCTTTAATAATATCTCAGCTCTTTATGCTCACTTTTCTGAGCACTATACCTTAACTCTTACAGTCTCTCTGGCTGTAGCCCTCATTCCTTAAGTGTAAACTTCTTATACTTATCAATATTCTCCTCCTCTACTGGAACCTCTTCCGGGTCCTCAGTAGGGTACTCTATCGAATCCACCATCCGATCTTCAACATCAAAACAAGCATCATTATGTTACTGCTCGTAATCCCCAAGGTCTATCGCCTTACTAGTCGATACAAGAACGAGTTAAGTTACTATCATGATACTTTAGGGTTCCCATAAGGGTTTTATATGTCAATACTACATTATGTAGTCTGACTATGAACTTGGCAAGAGTTCTTATTATCTTAATGAATTTATTGTTTTAACGTCGCATCATCTCTGGGATATATAACGCTCTCTCTGATACCATTTCTGTAACACCCCCAGATCCAGGGTCAGGGATCTGGTCGTTACGGTCTCAATATCCATCCATAAAACCAATATAATTTAAATTACAACCTTGTGACCCAAAACAACAACATAAAACACACCCGTTATAGTCCCAGAGATGAAAACAGAGTAACCAACAATATTATTAATCACAAGTTTGAGTTCATACAACCCAAAGAATTACAATTGTACAATTACATACTCTTTGCCATCCATTAATAGATACCATAATATAAATACATTTGAGGCTCAATTGCTAACAACTAGCCTACCAGTAGTTGCATCCTCAACAATGGTAGCCAAGACCTTAGCGGTAACCTCTGACGGTTGACACCTGCTTACGCTGTGTGCGCCTTGCGCGGCCATCTGATCTAGCTGTTGTTGTGATATAAATAAATAAAGCAAGGGTGAGCAATAGCCCACCAGAAATATAATTGAACAGTGATAATATATAACAGTCCAAAATATCTTTGAAACCATATGCCATGCATTAACGATGTAGTACCAATATAAGGTATGAGATGAAGTTACAAGGTAACTCAAAAATATATTTGTTTTGAATAAATATCTGCTATGCAAAAGATAAGCAAGATATTCTCAATTATCATAAAAGAGGAACTTGTAGGAAAAATATTGCAATTCCGGTTTCAACACTTTTTCACCTTGCCAACACCAATAGTGTTGCAGAAATTTCTCACTTTTAGAAGATGAACTAATACGGGAGCATTGCCGCGCCAAATGCCCTGACGTTTACGATGATCAGTCGTATGTCATGCATCTCATCAGTCGTTCTCTACATGTAGAAGGTAGCTCCGACGGAATTACTTATCTACCGCCCTCTGGAACTCCTCAGCCAACGGTTGGGCTATTGCTGGACCGGCGCCACTCGGCCACTTACGCGTCTCCTAGTTCGAATATCATCCATGACTCTGAAACGTAAAGTTTGTTCCCCTTTTCCCCAAGTGTAACACTTGTTGATAGGACTCCACAAAGTAGTCGTATCTAATTGGAAAGGAAAAATTCACCAATATTTCCCAAGCTGATGCTTGTTAATGGATATAAACTTGTTACATCAATCATACCCCTCGAGCGTTGAGGAGGTAACCAAAAGACTCATATCGATGCTTGAAAGAATCAAGATGTGAGTGACAAGATAGTTTTAGCAAGTATAGGACCGGGCAGTCCAATAAATAACATCGCTCAAGTGAGGTCCCCTTATATACGTTTGGAAGTTGAGCGAGTATTTAAATCTTCTTTAAGATAGATTTAAATGAAATTAAAGTTTAGGAACCTCCCCTTGATATAAATCGTCATAAGATATTCCGAAATATTTTACACCATATCTGAAGGTAAAAGATAATCTTTGTATGATATAAATCATTATAAAGAGAATTTAAAAGAATTTACATAAATATTCCAGGAATATTTATTAAATCAATAATAAGTAAGGACTAATTTTAAACCATAATATTACTCGTAAGTAATCCTCGAATGAATATATAAAATTATTTATTAATAAATCTCTTTTTAAATGAATATTCAAAATAATATTCATTAAATAAATAAAACTTCCAATGAATATTCAAGATGATATTCGATAAATAGATAAACTCAAATAAATATTTAAAGTAATGATTATTAAGTAAATCAAACCTTAAATGAATATTTAAAAATAATATTCATTAAATAAATAGTATTCTAAATGAATATCCAATTAATATTCATTTAGTAATCAAAACTTTAAAGAAATATTCAAAACAATATTCCATAAGTAATTAGAACTTCAACTGAATATTTTAAAATAATATTCATTAAGTAAATAAAACCTTAAATGAATATCCAAATAATATTCATTTAATAAATACTATTCTAAATGAATATCCAATTAATATTCATTTAGTAATCAATACTCTCAAGGAATATTTGAAATAATGTTCCTTAAGTAATTAGAATTTCAAAGAAATATCTTAAAGTAATATTCATTGAATAGATAAAACCTTAAATGAATATTCGAAAGTAATATTCATTTAATAAACAATATTCTAAATGAATCTTGAAATAATATTCATGAAATAATCAAACTCTAAATGAATATTCGAAATAATATTCATTTAATATTTCTTGACTGAGATAATACTCAAATAACATTTCTCGAAAGATTTCCAAGTAAATAATACTTTATGGAAATATAATTAATGTTTAATAATAACATTCCTCAAAAGGAATACTAATCTGTCGTTGGAATCCCTCCGGGTTTCCAAGACTACATCTATATCTCAAAATACCGACTCCCGGTCTACATTTAAAGAATGAATATCATATGCCCTTTACTAAGGATCTTAACCAAAAATCCGGCTTATACTGATATATCGTATCTAGTCTATAAGCCAATATCAATTCAGGGAACAAGTATTGCAATATAACTTGAAAGTAGACATGCATGCTATGGCATATGTATACAACAATCATCATATATATATTATCACAACAACAGTTCCAAGTATTGGAAACTTGCCTGAGAATCGAGTGCGGGTAGGGGTAATGTGTCCCGGGTCAGCTCGGCAATCTATAAACAATCAGAATATTTAAGATTAATCACTTAACGCTTATTAAAAGGCTAAGTATAAACTCCACTTAAATCGAAACATGTTTTCGAGTTATCTCGTTACGTCTCCTTTAGTGTAACTCTTTTTATCACCGATACGATCCGACATTCGTTCGTTATCAAGACATGTCATCATGCTTATACTTGGTATATACTTAAGTCGTATAAGTTCTAAGGTTGGTCGTTTACGAATCAAGATTATACCTCGAGTGTTATCGCCCGTTTTCTAAGTTATAACCAAAGTCATACCTTTAAGGGGTTCGTTCGCGTTTAACCTCTATTCAAACATTTTTATAAAATCGGAAAACGATCCATTCGACATGTGGTTTTCTCCCACACCTTCCTTTTTACCTCTAATATTTAATTAATAAGATTCGCCACTGATTAAACGACATTTAAGGGAATCAATTTCAATTACGAACTTTCGTTCACGATTTCGAACCACTTTTACGAATTTAATCATAACTCCTAAACCGTAAGTCCATTTCATGCGATCTTTATATCAAACCGAAGCTTGTAACATGATCTAGCTAATCATGGCATAAGTCGAAGCTATGCAGTGAGTTTTATCTACTGTCAAACTCGTGTTCTTAAGGTTAACGAAATTTCGGCATTACGACGGCTATAAATCGGATATTTACCAAATTCCAAAACTCCCAATAATCATGATATCTACTCCAAACAACATATACATGATTTATAACCATGAACTGAGGCCAAGTAATGCCTTTCCGTTCATCTAAGCTATTTTTAACATTTACTAAAACCAAATCATAATCATGCTTATAATCACTAATAACATAACTAAGCTTAAATCACCAAGAACATGCATAATCTCAAAGTAAGATCTAGGGTTTTCAAGTGTGTTATACCTTCCTTGGGGTGTGTATGCACTTAGTAAGCCTTGTATAGTCCTTGTATAGCCTCCATGAAGCTTGGATCATCAACCAAAATCAAGATCCAAAAGTTATGTTCTTGAGGTTACTATTCACCCTAGACTTTGATGATTTAATTGAAAATGGAAACAATGGATTTTGAGGCTAAGATTTCTAGGGTATCATTTTTATGAAATATAGGATCTATGATAAAAGTTTGGAGAGCAAACAATGGTGGGAAGATAGATTTTGATTCTTGAATTTCATCAAAAAGCCGAATGGCTTGAAATGGGGGGAGAGAGCATTTTTGCTTGGTTGCTTGATTTACTCTCATCCAATCTTGCATTATTGTTATGTCTTTAGAAAATATCTAGCATAAAGTAGCTTTATTAAAGCTAATAGGTCATTGCATGCATCATCTAGCCAAGTGGAAGTGATTTTGTGGAATGGTGTATGTTGTAAGCTTAGTTGCTTGGTTGGTGTCTAAGTATTGCTAGTTACCTTGGTAACTACTTAGTTACTTGATGTTATCCACTAGAACATGCATGTGTCTTGGTCCCCTGCTTGTTTCTTTGTCCGTTTATTGCTCAATTCGTTGATCGTTCGAGGGAATAACTCATTTGTTTCTAATTAGGGTTTTACCGAAAACCTTCTTAATATTTCTAATACTATTCTTCATCATTCTTAATACTTCTCGAATTTAAATTCCTTAATTCCCTTTTATAAATCCTTAAGTCTTGCAGTGTCCAGGGAAATCTCGGAGAAAATAAAAGTGCTCTTTTTCTGAATCCGACAGCTTTTACATACACTTATTTTCCTCCTGGATCACTAATACGAACTCAGAAATCCGTTCCGAATACCGGGTATAACATTATTATAATAATATTCCAAATTCCACCCAAAATAACTATTCATCACTTATTTTTATTTAATTCCTATAATTAGGAAAATGAACCTGGTTCACCCTCGAGTGTTCCTTAACCTTTTTACGGAACCGCTGGGCTTATAATAGATATTGATTTGGATGACATGAGGGTATCTATTTCTCTCTAGGGAATCTTATCTTAACTTTCTAGGAGATAGATTATTCTAATCTAAGTTATCACCCAATAGCATCCTTCAGGCCATATAACCTTGGAATATATATCCTTTCATTATTCGTTCTTTAAAGCCAGTATTACCTTGTAGTTGTAACCATTGTTCACTCTTACATCAATACATAATAAAAGTTTTAATTCTACCAAAAATCTGGGTTCTTACATGCAGTCACTCCCGGATTCGTTCTCGCAGTTCGTTATGAACTTTCACATGAACAAGCTGGATGTCAGCTTAGCTGAGCTCCACAACATGCTGAAAACTGTTGAGGTGAATTTTCCCTCCAAAAGGGGTTCTGTTCTTATGATCGGTGCCAGTACCTCTACTAAGAGGAAGAGGAAATGGAAGCCGAAGAATAAGAAAAAGGGTGAGAATAAGCCTGTTCCACCAAAGGCTGACCCGAAAAGCAAAGGAGTTTGCTTCCACTGTAACAAGGTGGGACACTGGAAGAGAAACTGCAAGGTTTACCTTGCAGAGTTAAAGAATAAGAAGGGCAATGAGATTACCTCTTCTGATTCAGGTATGTTCATGATTGAACTAAATATGTCTTTAAGTCAGATTTCTACTTGGGTATTGGATACTGCTTGTGGGTCTCATATATGCAATTCGTTGCAGGGACTAAAGCAAAGTAGATCTCTGGGGGAAGATGAAGTGATTCTATTGATGGGCAATGGAGCAAGAGTTGCTGCTATAGCTGTAGGATCATTTCCTTTGCATATGCCTACGGGCAAAACTATTGTGTTGAATAATTGTTATTATGTACCATCAATTGTAAGAAATATTGTTTCTATTCCTGTACTTGATTCGGATGGTTTTACATTTATTGTTGAGAATAATAAATGTTTAATTAAGAGAAACAATATTATTTATGGATACGGTACATTACATAATGGTTTGTATATATGTGACTTAGAACATAATTTGTTTCAAATTGAACAACCAAATAATAAAAGAAAAAGAGATAATAAAAATCCAACTTATTTATGGCACTGCAGACTAGGTCATATTAGTGAGAACAGACTTCGCACATTACATAAGGATAAGTTACTAGAACATTTTGATTTTGAATCATATCCTACATGCGAGTCTTGTCTCATGGGTAAAATGACTAAATCTCCATTTACTGGACATGGAGAGAGAGTTGCGGGGTTGTTAGACTTAGTACACACAGATGTGTGTGGACCAATGTCAACAAGTGCTAGAGGAGGATTTTCATACTTCATTACTTTTACGGATGATCGATCCAGGTTAGGATATGTATATCTTATGAAATACAAATCTGAAGCTTTTGAAAAGTTCAAGGAATATAGAAATGAAGTAGAAAAACAAACCGCACGTAGTATAAAAGTTCTTCGATCAGATCGAGGAGGTGAGTACTTAAGCGGAGAGTTTTTAGGTTATCTTAAAGAAAATGGTATAGTTTCTCAATGGACCCCTCCCTATACTCCACAATTAAATGGAGTATCTGAGAGAAGGAATCGTACTCTATTAGATATGGTAAGGTCCATGATGAGCTTTACTGATCTTCCAGTATCACTATGGGGTTATGCTTTAGAGACGTCGGCGTATTTACTGAACAAGGTGCCTTCTAAATCGGTTCTCACGACCCCACATGAGATGTGGAGTAGGAAGAAACCAGGTCTTAAACATGTTAAGGTTTGGGGGTGTCCAGCTTATGTCAAGAAAGTTGAACATGATAAGTTGGAACCTAGATCCGTGAAATGCAGTTTTGTGGGATATCCTAAAGAAGGTCATGGATATTATTTCTATGATCCTTCTGATCAAAGGATATTTGTTTCTAGACACGCACACTTCTTAGAGGAACAATTCCTCCTTGATAGAAACAGTGGGAGAAATATTGAACTTGATGAAGTTCAAGAACCACAAAATGCAACGATTAGAGAAGAAGTACCTGTTCAGAAAGAACAACCTTCTGTAGAACAACCTTTACGTAAGTCAGAGAGAGTGTCCCGCCCAATCGAAAGATATTACGGGCTTGTCATTGAAAATGATGATGATTTGTCATTTGTTGATGATGAGGACCCTATGACTTATGAAGAGGCTGTGAGTTGTAATGACTCAGAGAAATGGCAGGATGCCATGAAATCCGAAATGGACTCGATGTATATAAACCAAGTGTGGACTTTGGTTGAGGCACCTGAAGGAGTTAAACCCATTGGGTGCAAATGGATATACAAACGAAAGTTAGGAGCAGATGGCCAGGTGGAGACCTATAAGGCCAGGCTTGTGGCAAAAGGATTCAAACAAAGACAAGGGATTGAATTTGATGAAACCTTTTCGCCTGTAGCCTTGCTCAAATCCATTAGGATTTTGCTTGCGATTGCAGCCTACTATGATTACGAGATCTGGCAAATGGACGTAAAGACGGCCTTCCTCAATGGGAAACTTGAAGAGGAAGTGTATATGACACAGCCAGAGGGTTTTGTTTCCAGTGGAAACGAAAATCTAATATGTAGACTGCTGCGAACCATATATGGTTTGAAGCAAGCTTCTCGAAGATGGAACATCCGTTTTGATGAGACAATCAAAGAGTTTGATTTTATCAAAAACTTAGATGAACCATGTATTTACAAGAAGGTTAGTGGGAGCGCGGTAACATTTCTTATATTGTATGTGGATGACATACTTATAATAGGAAATGATATACCGATGTTACAATCAGTCAAGGTCTGGCTATCAAAGAACTTCACTATGAAGGACTTGGGAGAGGCATCCTATATTTTAGGGATGAAGATCTATAGAGATAGATCTAATCGAACGATTGGCCTATCCCAAGGTACATACATCGATAAAGTGCTAAAACGGTTTAGCATGGAGAACTCGAAAAGAGGTCTCATTCCTATTAGTCATGGGATTACTCTTTCCGAGAAGATGTCTCCAAAGACATATGAGGAAAGGGTGCGCATGAGTAGGATTCCTTATGCCTCGGCAATAGGATCCATCATGTATGCGATGTTATGTACTAGAGCTGATGTTGCTCATTCACTTAGTGTGACGAGCAGATATCAGTCTAACCCAGGTGAAGAACATTGGAAAGCAGTGAAGAACATATTGAAGTACTTGAGAAGGACTAAAGATGTTTTTCTTGTTTTTGGTGGATCTGAATTGAAAATTGAGGGTTATACTGACTCTAGTTTTCAATCAGAAGGCGATGGTAGCAGATCCCAGTCAGGGTATGTATTTACTCTAAATGGGGGAGCGATTAGTTGGAAGAGTTCCAAACAGCCTACAACGGCTGACTCCACAGCAGAAGCGGAATATATAGCTGCATGTGAAGCTGCAAAGGAAGCTGTCTGGATGAGGAAATTTGTTTCTGATTTGGGAGTAGTTCCTAGCATTGAGGATCCTATAGTGTTGTATTGTGATAACAACGCTGCGATAGCTCAAGCTAAGGAACCAAGATCCCATAAGAATTCCAAACACGTGTTGCGGCGCTTTCATCTGATTCGAGAGATCATAGAAAGAGGGGATGTCAACATCGTAAGAATTGACACACATAACAACATAGCGGACCCATTTACTAAGGCATTGTCTCAGGCTCACTTTGATCGACATAGAGATAAGATGGGTATAAGATACCAGAGTGATTGGCTTTAGTACAAGTGGGAGTTTGATAGTATTTTGTCCTAAACCCAATCATGTATGATGAGTTAGGAAATACTTTCATGTAATCTTATTTGATTTTATTTATATTAATAAAAGACTTGTTGTTTTTATTACGGGCTTTATCTATTTAAAGTGTTTAAATAAGAAGTTCCATAGTTTAGAGTAAAGCTTCTAGAATTATAATGAGATTATAATAATGAGATCTAGAAGATGATAACACTAAACTTAAATAGTTCCCGATCGTAGGATAACTAATTGGGAGTTAGTCAATCCGTAAATATCGGTACAGACTATGCTTGCTTCCTCGGAAGGATGTCTGTTCTCATAGACATTCGTGTGGTGACACTATAGCTAGTATGTAGGTGCTTATTGGAGAATAAGTTCACTGAACGTGACTTGATCTAATGAACGACTAATGGAGTTTACTCACGTGTTAATAGTTGTTCATAAGTTGATGGTGGTACAAGTGTCCTTAGACTTGAGACCGTTAAAGTAATCTTATATACAATGAACTATGTTTTGGTTTAGTTCTAAGTCCTCAAGGGACAATCATTAGTTCTATTCCAGGTATAGGAATTTGTATATGAAGATAGTTAACGATCAATAAAGGATCTACCCCTTTCAGTAAAAGAAAGTGAATATCCTATGATGTTCTTACTATGATAGTCATGGAATCTCTGGCCAGAGTAATTGAAGTTAGAAAGAGTTTCTAATTCAAATGAACTAGACATAATGTATAAGAAATTATATGATTAAATTAAATAGGCATGACACGCGATCCATGCCTTGTATTTAATCGGGATATTGTCGGGTAGAAGGAATTGATTGTACGGTAACCATTTGCTGAATAGGTTTTATATATTCTAAGCAATGAATTCATATTATCCGGATAGTCGCGATATATTCAAAAGTATCACTCACGATGTAGAATAAATATTAATTACTTATGTAATTATATTTAACGAATTAATTAGTAATTCGTATAAGTAATAATAAATAGTTTATTATTATTTATTTCTACTACCGGCTTAATATTGAACCTAAAGGGTCACACCATAAAAAGGTTAAATATTTATCGATGATGAGAATAATTAATAATGGCTATGAATTATTTATTTATTGAATAAATAATTAATTAGCAATTATTTATAATTTATTAAATGAGATTTAATAGATTATAAATAAATTAAGAAAAGTTCTTAATAATTATTAATTACAAAATTTAGTTTGAGAAATTAAATTTTATGAGAGAATTATTTTCAGAATGGGATTAATAATTAAAAAAAGTTTTAATTATTAAATGATTATTTAATTAGATAAAGTAAAGATTTTATTTCTTTAAATATCAATCATTCCAAGAGTTGGAATATACAACAAACACATAACACAAAACATCCCAGGGGTTAAGGAGGATCATGGAGAGCTTTTGAAGTTCATCAAAATCATTCCAAACCATTTAATTTATTTTCTCAATTGTTCTTCATCTACTATATGATATTTGATCTTGGTGGATACCATTAGAGCACTCCACACTTGAGGGGTGATTGCTGGAAATCAAAGATACTTTCATAACAATCCCAGGAAAGCTATCAAGGTATTTTTCTTGTGTTCATTCAATTTTTAAATCTATATACATGATTAATTAGGTTTTTATGCAAGTAAATGTGATTTACGCTTCCGCTATGGCCATAAATTCCTTCATGTACTTGTCTAAATGATATGGATTCTGAGACACAGGACAAGGAGCAGCATCAAGAAATCCATCAGGGGATTTGAACAGCCTCGTCTACTCTTGGATTCCTTGTCTGGGCGACTTGAATGAGAGTAACTAACTTAAATGGATAGCATCTCCATCAAGATCAACCTCAGACTCTCGGCCAAATTCTTCATCCTCAAGTTTTGAGGAGGTTAGGGAAAGATTGTATCCAACAGATGGATGTTCTAGGAGAAACCTCTGGATATTATCTGAAACTACTCCATCCATGATTAGCTCGATGAGAAAAGTCGTCTCTTCAAAGAGATGATCAATAACAGGATGTTCATCAACTGTGAAAAACCTAAAGAATGGGTTTGAATTGAGTTTTGGTTTGAGGATCATTGTTGAGAAGAAAAGAAATTGAAAGGTTTATGGAGAATGGCATAAGGCGTCTGTTTCTTTTATAGAAAGGCGTGAGAAGCTGAATAGTCACTTGGAACTATCAATGAAGTCAGACGTTAATTATCGCGTGTGACTGTATTTCTTGTTTTTTCAAGAAATGTCGAATAAATCTAACCAATTGATTTTGTTCAGATTAATTGTTTATTTCTTTTTCAGATAAAAGGAAAATGCCACGTGGAAACTCCATTTAAGTCTCTGGAATCAGGATGATATTGATCAGGATTTCAAGTGTGACCATCAGGATTTGAGAATTATTATTTTTAAATCACATTGTATTTTGTGATTCTTTTGATGGGAGGTCAACAGGAAAAGGAAGCTGATCAGTAATGATTTTTATCTTGATAATACCCTGATTTATTTCATGAAAATCAATTTTGGATTTTATTTTCCAAAAATCGTGGATAACCGCACTTTTCAGGGACTGACACCTGTCAATCTACGTGTCGACGTGGGATAGTGGTCTGAAAGATTTGTGAAATATATTTGTTTTGAAACTCTAATCGTGTAATTGCTTTCTCTAATTTCACATTCTCTAAAGCAAAAACACTCTCGAGTTTTCAAAATCACTAATCAATTTCAAGATTTTTCAAGTTCTTTTCAGATCAAAATCAATGGCAGCTCAAAGAAGATTACCTAAATCAGTAGCTTTCAAGTTTGGTGACTTTGATTTTATGACGAACAATCATGTAGCAGCTATCATCAACAAGGAAGGAGTATCAACTGATTTTCATCCAATCATGGACTTTCTGGCATATGGACCATTAAGTTATGCATTGACAGCATCTCCACAGATTAATCAAGCAGTTGTTACATAAGCTTGGGAGAATGCTGAGGTAATTGATTCTACTCAGAGTTAATCAGGTAAGATTGTTCTACACTTAGGACAAGATTCTTTTGATATTACTGAATCTGTTGTTAATTCAGTACTTCACTTACCTGTTAGTTTGAATTATGTGAATGTACCATCTGATGATGATGTTAAAACTATGTTATCTGCATTAGGTTATAATGGACCTTTAGATAACATGAGCCAGTTAAGAAGATCTTATCTTAGGAAAGAGTGGTATTTCTTCTTTGATCAATTAGCTAAATGCTTTACTGGTAAATGTAGTTCTTTTGATCAAATTACTTCTGTTACTTTACATATTGCCTACAGTTTGCTTTATGACAGAGTAATTAACATTGGTCACATTATCTTAAGTCAGATGTGTATTAAACTTGGGTTAAGAGATCAAAACAGGAAAATGGTTTATTATCATAGATTTATACAAATGTTTATTAACCATTGTATTCCTGATATTGAAGCTAGATTTGGTAGAGAACATTGTGTTTCTTCTTATGTACAACAAAAGAGAATTTTCTCTGACATTACAAAGAAGGACAATGAAAAGAATCTAGATGAAATACCTGCAATTTATTACACATCATGTTCAGGTAATTCTTAAAACTCATCTTCCTACTCTCTACAATTCTTCTTTCTTTTGTGGTGAAATGGCTAAGGAATCTCATTTGGAGGAGAACCCACCTGTGTCTACCCAAGTAGCCCAAAACATTATAGTCTCTGAAACAATTCAAGAACAAAGTTTTAATCCACAGCCTATTGTTTCAAAGAAACCAACCTCTGGTGTTTCTCAAAAGACATCAGTTGTAAGGAAGAGAAGATTTGTTGTGTCAAGTAGTAGTAGTTCTAGTGAAGATGATGATCATATATCTCTTGCTGAGAGAGAAGAATTGAAGGCTGCAATTCGACTTTCTAAGCTAGGACAAAGAGATGAAGCACCTAGTCACAGCCAGGCTGCAGTCTCTCAAAAGGCTGTAGTACTTAAAAAGGGAAAACAGTTACTGGATACTGTCTCTCAAAAGACTGTTTCTATTGAAAAAGGATCTCATCCCAAGATCACTTCTGTGTCTACACCTCTTGAGTCTTCTCAGGATAAATCTTTTGCTCACTATACCAGGAGAACAAGGAGAAAGATTCAATTGTCACCTACACACACAGAGTCTAGTCCAGCTAATATCATGCAGATCTCTACAAATGAACCTACAATCAAGTCAGCAAATGACTATAGAGATCTGGATATTGATTCTTCATGGGAAACTACATTATCATACAAACTGGCTATGGGACTAATTTCTCTCAAAGTGAAGTTGTCAAGGCCTGTTCTAGATTTTCTGGTTGAAAGAGTACCAAAACTTTTATTTCCAGATGAATATGGACTTCTACATCAAAGACTTGACTTAATGAAGATGTATTTCTATGTATCTGTCAGAAGATAATTAGTCAAGAAATTTGGACTCAGAAGCATGTTGCACTTCAATCACTTCATGCATATTTATTTGATAAGGATGTCATTATTGAAGATGCTTCAGCTCAAGGTGAACAACTGGAGGAAGTAGATAGAGGAATGCAGTCAATAGAAGATACTATTGCACCAGTGGTGGATAGTAGGAAAGATCAGATCACAGTCACTGCAACACAAGAACCATCTAGTCAGAGGTTGGATGACTCAGGAGCTGTGACAGCTGATGTTGAAAGGTCTTCTGTGATGATTGAAATTGCAAGTGAGAAACCCTATGATATGGGAGGAATAACTTTGACTGGTTTTCTTGAAGATCAAACAAATATTATTCAGTCAGAGTCTATCCACCTTGAGGGTGAGTCTCAGCAAACAACACTTAAAGATGGTGACATACTAACTATAGTGTCTAATGAAGTATTACTGAAGACATCAGTGTCTAGTAGAGAACCTGAAAGTGGTATACTGGAGCCTGTAGTCTCTAGAAGGAAAGAAGATGATTGTAAGGGTTCAGAGATTATAGCAGCTCACTCCTTGGAGAAAACCTCAAGCCCTTGCCAAATGAGGAACCCTCTCTCCATGTGAGTTCAGGTATAAAAACTTCTTCTAAACTCTATTTTTCTGTAGGTCATGAGAGCACTTATCAAATTTGAGTGATACAATTGAAAAGATGGATATTGATCCACAATCAGAGCGGCTGGCTCCTGACCAGGCAAAAGGAGAGGTAGAAAGAGTGTTGACTTTAGATAGTCAAAGTGAGATTGAGGGTATGGATGATCAACTCCATAGTAAGGGAGAGAAAATTAGGAAACCACCATCGTTTGATTTCTGGGATCAGGTTTTTCCTGAATCTTGGTTTGATAATCTTGGTATGGATGCTGGTACTTATTCTTTTATCAAGATGTATGAGAAGAATGACTTAGCAAAGCACAACTCAAAGCCAGAAGTTAAAGCTCAGAAGCAAAAAGAAAGGCTTGCAGGAATTATAAATAGAAGAGGTGAAAGGCTAAGACAAACTTCTACACCATCAGTACCAGAAGATATTTCTAATGATCCAAGTATTCCTTTGTATGTACTACCAATATCAGCAAGAATTGAGACATCAACAGTATCTGATCAATCTAAGGAGGAGTCAGGTTTTGAAGATGTTAGTACACAGAATACTGGTGAAGGACAAGAAGATCATATTGCAGCTTTAGATCAGAGAAATGAAGATGTTTGTAAATCTAATCAAGTTTTATTACTTGAATATTATTCTACACAGGCAAATTCTTCTACAAGACTTAAATCTGAAGATATTCCAAACACTTCCAAAGTTGAAGTCGATTCTGAAGTTATACAAGATATTCAGAAATCTCAAGTTGAAATTCAATCAAGACTTCAAACACTTGAAGATAATCAAGTCACTATTATGGAAAATCAAGCAGTTCTGATGAATCTCATTTGTTCTGTAACTGAATCTCTTGGAATTAATGTTGCTGATGTCAAAAAGGGGGAGATAAAGACAATTCAAAGACAACAACAACAACAGACTGGGGATAAAAGAGGAACTGGGGGAGATAAAGATTGTGACAGAGGTGAATCTCATCATGGAAGTGGTAAAGGAAAGAAGCATCAAATAGTTGAATTCTTTCGTCTAAGTACTGGATACTATGTCTATATCTGAAAGAGGAGGTACTTAACTTCATTATTTTTTAATTCATAAATTCTATTCTGATTGTATTGTTATATGTTTTGACATCAACAACTAAGATTTATGCTTCAGATTTTAAAGCATAAATAGGAGGAGATTGTTAGGAATAAGTCATGAGTTGTGATGTTAAGAATAGAATTTTGCTTATACTTCTTGTATATCCTGATTTATAAAGGATTTAGCACTTTGTATAGGAAATATGTGTTAGACAGTTATCTGTAAAGTTTAGTCAGGAATGAACAGTGCATCAAGTACTACATGTCAGGAACTGAGGTTGAATCCTGATATGTCAAGTTAACTACTGATCAAGTACTGATGAGATGGTCAGATCCTGATGCAAGATGGAATCTTGATATCAGTCGTGTTACTGATGATGTCATTATGGATGCTACAGAAACTGGCAAGTGCTATAAAACAGGATCGTTGTTTGAAGAACAAGCAAGAAGGTATTATGAAGGAAAGAATTTTCTATTGATGGAAACTATCAACTGGACGGCAGAACATTGTCATGTATAGATTATCTTTCTGTGATTAGTTGTTAGGAAGCATTATAAATACTCTCTTTATATCATTGTAAAAGGTGTTCGTGAGGTTTATAATCGTAAGTATACGAGAGTGCAAACAGAGAGAAATTTATTTTGTCAGCAGCTGCTAAAGGTATTGTACACCTTTGGTAGAGTTTGTATTTGATTTATTTAATACAAACAGAGTTTGATTCATTCGTTTATTCTTGTTCATATAACCAAGCAAAAATCAGACACGATTATATAACTTGTATTCAACCCCCCCTTCTACAAGTTATTCGAGTTTTTCAGGACACATGACTGGAAATAAAGCCCTACTATCAGAGTATGTGGAGAAGGCTGGCCCAAAAGTTTCCTATGGAGATGGCAACGTAGGACGTACTCTGGGATATGGCAATATCAATCTTGGAAGTGTCATCATCACAAATGTAGCTCTGGTTCCAGGACTCAAGCATGATCTGCTATCTGTGAGTCAAATCTGTGACATAGGTTATCATGTAGATTTTCAACCTGAATACTGTGAAATTATCAGTAAATCTACAGGCAAAGTTGTTCTAGTTGGACACAGGTGCAATAATATCTATGAAATAAGTTTGTCAACAAACTCTGATGGAAAAGCCGTGTGCCTGTCAATAAGAATGTCTAGTGAAGAGAGTTGGAAGTGGCATAAGAAACTCTCTCATTTGAATCTGAACAACATCAATGAATTGATAAGAAAGAATCTTGTAAGGGGACTTCCAAAGTCTTTATTAAATGTTGATGGTCTGTGTGATTCCTGTCAAAAGGCCAAACAAAGGAAGTCATCTTTCAAAAGCAAGTCTGAATCTTCAATTGTTGATCCTTATCATCTTCTACATGTTGATCTGTTTGGACCAGTGAATGTCTTGTCTATTGGAAGAAAGAAATATGCTTTAGTCATTGTTGATGAACACACCAGATATACTTGGGTGTATTTTCTAGCAAAGAAGGATGAAACTGCATTAACTCTGATGGAGCATGTAAAGCTGCTGGACAAAGGATCAAAACACAAAGTCAAAATAATCAGGAGTGATAATGGAACTGAATTTAGGAATGCAATAATGGAAGAATTCTGCAAGAACGGAGGAGTGAAGCAAGAGTTTTCTACACCTGGTACACCACATCAAAATGGTGTAGTTGAGAGGAAAAATAGAACCTTGATAGAAGCTGCCAGAACTATGCTTGATGAAGCAAAATTGCCAACCTATTTCTGGGCAGAAGCAGTTCAAACTGCCTGTTTTACTCTGAATGCCACTCTGATCAACAAGCATGGAAAAACACCATATGAGATGGTGAGAGAAAAGAAGCCAAACCTGAAATATTTTCATATTTTTTGGTGCAAATGCTTTGTGTTGAAGACTCATCTTGAATAGTTGACCAAATTTGAGTTAAAAGTTGATGAAGGAATTTTTGTTGGCTATTCGCTGTCAACTAAGGCATTCAGAGTTTATAATCTGAGAACCAAGGTGATCATGGAGTCAATACATGTGTCATTTGATGATAACAAAATTACTGGACTTGAAGATGTAGATGAACATGATCAACTACGCTTTGAAAATGAAGGACTAATCTCTGATGAAGTAAACTCTGATGAAGCTGAGTCGACAAACTCTGTTGAAGCAAACTCTGAACCTCTACTGGTAAACACTGAAGAAATTCCTCAGCCACAAACAAGGGGAGAACCAATTGAGGGGGAGCATGAAGAATCACTTCAAAGTGATGACTCAATACATGTGTCATTACATGTGTCATTTGATGATAAGAAAATTACTGGACTTGAAGATGTAGATGAACATGATCAACTGCGCTTTGAAAATGAAGGACTAATCTCTGATGAAGTAAACTCTGATGAAGTTGAGTCGACAAACTCTGTTGAAGCAAACTCTGAACCTCTACTGGTAAACACTGAAGAAATTCCTCAGCCACAAACAAGGGGAGAACCAGTTGAGGGGGAGCATGAAGAATCACTTCAAAGTGATGACTCAAATACTGAAAGTGAGTCAGCTGAAAAATCTGGATCAAACTCTGATGACTCAAACTCTGTAAGTTCAAAATTTGACAGTTCAAATTCTGAGCAGTCAAATTCAGGGGGAGCCTCAGAGAATGAAGAAAGGCAACAAGAAAATCAGGAGAGAATGGATCAAGGGGGAGGATCAAATATTGATAGAAGTCATTTACCTTTAGCTAGGAAATGGACAAAATATCATACACCTGATTTAATTATTGGTGATCCAGATGCAAAAGTAAGGACAAGGAGTGCTACAACAAATGAATGTCTGTTTCATGCATTCTTGTCTCAATCTGAACCAAAGAAGGTACAAGAAGCTCTTCAAGATGCTGACTGGATAACAGCAATGCAGGAGGAGTTAAATGAATTTGAAAGAAATGAAGTTTGGACTCTTGTACCAAGACCAAAGAATATATCTGTTGTTGGTACTAAATGGGTTTTCAGGAATAAAACTAACAGTGAGGGGGTTGTTACAAGAAACAAGGCTAGACTTGTGGCAAAAGGCTATTCACAGCAGGAAGGAATAGACTATGATGAAACTTTTGCTCCAGTTGTAAGATTGGAGGCCATAAGGATTTTTCTAGCATATGCCTCTCATAGAAAATTCAAGGTATTTTAGATGGATGTGAAAAGTGCTTTTCTGAATGGGAAGCTTGAAGAAGAAGTGTTTGTTGAACAACCACCGGGATTTGTGGATCCCAAATATCTAGATTATGTCTACAGGCTAGATAAGGCACTCTCTGGACTTAAGCAGGCACCAAGAGCATGGTATGAAACTTTGGCTGAATTTCTTCTAGAAAGTGGGTTCTGCAGAGGTACAATTGATAAAACCCTGTTCTATTTTAAATCTGGTAGTGATTTGCTTCTAGTTCAAATATATGTTGATGACATAATTTTTGGGTCTACTAATGATAAACTCTGTACGAAGTTTGCCAAGCTCATGCAGTCCAGGTATCAAATGAGTATGATGGGAGAGCTTAGTTATTTTCTAGGCCTACAAGTGAAGCAAACAGATGATGGGATTTTTATAAATCAAGCAAAATATACCGGAAATCTTCTCCAGAAATTTGGTATGCTTGACTACTCATCTGCAACAACTCCCATGGCAACAACAACAAAGTTGGACAAAGACACATGAGCTTCAGTAGATATGACAAGCTACAGAGGCATGATAGGGTCTTTTCTTTATCTGACAGCAAGTAGACCTGATATCATGTATGCAACCTGTCTCTGTGCAAGATTTCAGGCAAACCCCAGAGAACCACATCTCATAGCTGTGAAAAGAATATTTAAGTATCTCAAGGGCACCATAACCTTAGGTCTGTGGTATCCCAGAGAATCAGATTTCAAACTACTTGGTTACTCTGATGCAGACTTTGCAGGCTGTAAGATAGATAGAAAAAGCACCAGTTGAAGTTTTCAATTTCTGGGTGACAGACTTGTTTCTTGGTACAACAAGAAATAGAAATCAATTTCTACATCTACAGCTGAAGCAGAGTATATTGCAACTGGTAGTTGTTGTGCACAGATTCTATGGATGAAGAATCAATTGCTGGATTATGGATTGAGGTACAGTAAGATTCCTATTTACTGTGATAATCAAAGTGCTATTGCTATGACAGGTAATCCAGTACAGCATTCAATGACCAAGCACATCAGCATAAGGTACCACTTTATCAGAGAACATGTAGAGGAAGGAAACATTGAGCTTCATTTTGTGTCTACAGAACAACATCTTGCAGATATCTTCACCAAGCCATTAAGTGAAGCTACATTTACAAGACTGGTAAATGAACTAGGAATGATCTCTGGTTTCGACTAGAGATAGTGGTTAGACTCAAAATTACTTATGTGATTATGTTGTTTATGTTTATGTGATTATGTTAAATGCTATGCAAACTCTGCTATTAAACTCTGTTACTATATCTTGATGTGGTCATACATCTGGTTGCATACTCTGTAGGACATATATTGTTGACATGTTGGATAAACTCTGATAAACTCTGATAATGTTATTGTCTGATATGAACACCGATGAAGAAATCTGTATGAAGCATGATTCTCAGTAATTAATCATGAATCTTTCTAAGTTATTTGTGATCTAATCTAAGACTGTGCAGAATATTAATACAAGCATGATACTGTTTCATATTTATAGCATCTCTTAGTTTATCTATCCTAAACTCTGAGTCTGTAAATGCTGTGTGCATTTCCTCTCATGAATAACTTCTGCTGTTGATGACTTCTAAACTCTGTAGGTTAAACTCTGTCTAGTTAGATGTTGTAATTAGTCAACTTTAAAATTATGTTGTGTCTAGGACGACGACCCAGGAACTTGCTGGTAAAAAGTGAGGGCTAAAATTCTCTGATTTTTGGTGACTAATCAGAGACTAGGAAGAACCAAGAACTTATCACAAAGATAAGGGCTAAAATTCTCTAATTTTTGGTGACTAGTCAAAGACTAGGAAGACCCAAGAATTTATCAAAATGATAAGGGCTAAAATTATTGGATTTTTGGTGACTAGTCAAAGATTAGGAAGACCCAGGAAATATCAAAACGATAAGGGCTAAAATTATAGGATTTTTGGTTACTAGTTACAACCTCTGATTAAAAAAAAGGGGGGGTACAATTTAGTTCAGAGTTACTGTATACAAATTTTCTACAGAGTTTAGCATTCATCATACATTCAGTGTTTACTATGAGAGTTTGTGCAAACAGTGTTTACTGATTTAATTTATGGATTTTATGAAATATTAGATACTCTAAATATTGAATTAGTAAACTCTGCTATTCACACACATTTACTCACTACTGTGCAATTTTTGAAAGGGTTATGGTAGTGAAGTTGGAGAATTGATAAACACTGAAGAATTTTGTCTAGTACTCTAAGGTAATATTTTATTTTAGACAATTTCTAGACTTGGGGTAAAAATTGTTAACTGCCAACTGTTGATGAGTATTAGAGAGTTAAAGTGTATTGGAAATAAGAGAGAGACATAAGTAGTAATTATTGCTATAATTACTGAGCGTGAGAAAGTTGCTCCATTGAATGTGTGCCACGTGTCCCACTCACACATTTCACAAGAATCGTGTCCCATTTACACATGTAACTGGTTGCGTGTATTAATGTTAAAATGATTTGTTCTAATTTTAAATTACATATCTAAACATTTTACACAAACGATTCATATTTCTATTGCACATCAGTATTCTCTTTCTACACAACTACTCACGGTTATTTTGTTCTTTCACTTGTACATTTTCTCAAACACCTTTCATACACTTCGTTTTCTCTGATATTTTCTTCTCTAATGGCCACCAAATCTTTTCACGCACAAGGGTTATTGTTTGTATCTAACAATTATGCAGCACCATTGAATACTAAGAACGTTCCTGAGGCGTTTCATTTGATTCAAAACTTCTTGAGGGATTCTGAGATTGGTCAAGCACTAGTTGAACCACCAACGCTCTCTGCCACACAGATTGCTACTTTCTGGCGTAACTCTACTTATGACGATGGAGGAGAGAATGGGACTCCATCCATTATTTTCACCTATGAGGAACAAGAGTGTGTCATTACTCCCACGGCAGTCAGAGAATCTTTTGGCTTTGAAACACACAATTCATACACTGTTGTTGGTGAAGCACATCTGAAAAGGCTGTTGCAGCAAATAAGATAATCAGGCCCTTTAGATAAGTTTAGTCAAGTAAAAAGACCACAGTTGAGGAAGGAGTGGAGTTTCTTTTTCGATTGTATCACAAGGGCATTTTCAAAGAAAGTCACAAATTGGGATGCTATTCCTATTGATAGTCTTCAAATTGGACATGCTCTTCTTTATGGAGGTAATTTTGATTTTGGTAGACTTGTTTTGATGGATTTAAGTGAAAGATTGTCAGAGTCTAGTACTACTGTTTACTTTGCTAGATTTTGTCAAATACTATTCTCTGCTTGTGTGCCTGGTGTTGAAATTGTTGAGGAAGACATTATTCAGGCCTTTAAAGTTAATAAGAGAGTATTCTCTGATTTGACCAACAAGGATGCAACCAAGGGCCAACTACCTGATTTGTTCTTGCCTCTTGCTCTTCAAAACTTTATCAATCAACCCCAAGAACCACACCAGCCTGAGCCTCCACTTTCACCACCTACAAACACTGAAACACAACCTCAATCCACTCAACCTGAACATGCTGAGCTAAACACTGATCAAATTCCACCAACACCCACTCACACTCCAACTCAACCTCAACCTACAATCACTGAGCAGTTGCAACCTCTGAACAAAATCCATCACCTACACAGGCTAAACCAAAGAAAAGGGGTAGAACCAAGCACATAGCTGTAAAAAGGGTTCAAAAGCCTAGAAAGGAAAGAGCAAACAGGCCTCCATCACCATCTGTTGTAGAAGACGATTCTGCTGAAGAAGAAGTGGCAGCTGAGGTGCCTAGATCAAAAAGAAGAAGGTTGATAGTTGCTGAGTCTGATGAAGAGGTTAATGTTTAAACTCCAGAGGTGATTTCTAAGGAGATACCTATTGTTGAGGTGCATACTGAAGAAAAAGTTGATGATGTATAGGTGGCTACAGAAAACAGAGATGGTTCTGCTACTATGGATGATTTTGTTGAGTCATTCATTCCATTCTCTGATGGCACTGAAATTCCTATCTCATCACCTGTTGCAAACTCTAAAGCCACTGGTGTAGCTGATCAACCTACTGTGGTACTTGATGACACAGTAGCAACACACACTGGATTATTCTCTGATGCTCATCAAGTTGCTGAACAAGGTGAAGATGATCCTAAACTGAAAGAGATTAAGGAGATCATGCAGAGAGAACTTGAGAATGCAGAAAGAAGATTGCTTATAGACTATCTCAGATCAACACCAGATGTTGAGGAAATTATTTGTTTAAGTAGAAGTGTAAACTCTGATTATTTATTAAACACTGCATTTGTCTATTTTGTTTTGACATCATCAATTATTATTATTAACTTGTACATTTTTGCTAATGAACAAGTTGGGGGAGATTGTTAAATATAATTGATGTGAATGATATCAGTGTTTAAATGTTACAGTGATTCATCAGAGTTTAACTGGAAGCTGGAAGCGATCAGAGTTTAATTAAACTCCGACGGTTGGAAGCTCGACAGAGTTTGCTAAATTAACTCTGTCAAGAGGAAACGTCTACTGGTCATCAGACTTTGAAGAATAATTGAAGATAATTATGGAAGCGATATCTTTGATGATTGGATAGCTGTCAAAGAGATCGTGTTGACTAAGGAGACGTGTAACAATCATAATTGATAGCATTTGTATAGCTGATTTATAGGAGTATCAATTATCGATTGTATCGTAGCTGTATATCTTTATAAATACAGTTAGGTTAACCCTAGAAGGGTAATTGAGAAACGAATTATCATTCATTGTAACCTAAGCAGCTCTCTGTGATATTTTACATCACTGAGAGAGGAGTTTTTAATTCCAAACAGTTTTTAATTGTTCGAACGTGTCTTACTTGTTATTCTCTCATACGAACTTGATTATAATTGTGTATTCGGCCTAACAATATGTGTTTATCTGAATCTGATGGCCATCTGGATTTGATGGCTGGAATAATTTTATGAAGGAGGCGTTGTTTAATGACAAATTTTGTGATACTCTCTATAGGCTTAACTTCCATGACTCCTCTTGCCTTATTTTTACTCGCTCTCTTAGTTGGTTCTGTAACACTGAAGGGGAAAATACCTATTTTCCCATCAAAAATACATGTACCAGTGTCATCATATCTAGGCCTAGCAATTGCGCTCATGAACATAATTTTGGTGATGAACTTCTTAGATTTGTATGTTCTATGTGGCACTGATTCACATGGTAGTAAGTAATATTTTTGTGAATTTCTTGTCATGTAGAACCACTTTTCATCTATATGGACATAACTAAACATACCATCATAAGTTGGGTTCGTATGTAATATTGAACTTTGTGAAGTTGTTTTAAAACAAAATTCATTCTTGCTTCCATATTTGCAACGCTTAGAAATGGTTTCAAAGCATTTGGGTGAGATCTTATCTTACCTCTTTGTACAAGCCTATGAACTGTTTACTTTGATGCACACAACTGAACTGTAAGTGTTCTAATATTAGTTCGAAGATGTAGAGGAATTGTTCTTACCTTTTCCAAGTCCAGTGAATATGTCTTTTTTCCACCTTTGTACTTTCTGTCCACATCCGGTACTACTCCTTCTTTTATGTCTTCTAACAAAACTTTCCATATATGGTATACTGTGATTCTACTGATACTGAAATCTGATGTAAGCTTTTTTATGAACCCATGTTTCAGTTTGTTGTTGTTGCAATTCAAGGACAATAGATATGCAAGGTGCTTTTTTTCTGCGTTGGTCAGCCTCCTAGTCAGCCTCCTCTGATGGCTATTTTGCACTCCTGGAGCTGTGTTGGCAGATATTGAAGCTATAATGGTACACATTGAAGCTGAAATTCAGGACAACTTTAACATAATTTTGACAATCTTTTCTGTAAAGTGACTTTAAGAATGTTTGTGTATGTAAAGTTGTTATATATAATCAATGTAAAAGTAGTTTGAAAAGTTTGGAGGGTAATAGGTCTCATCCTTTTTATGTTTAGGCGCTAGTTTCTCTTTGTTTGGGTGGTAAAATTTTGTTTAGTGTAAGTACTCTGTAATACAATGTATTTGTTTATTATTTTCTTAAAATCTGTGCCATTTCACAAATGTTAAGATCTACTAGGGATAGAGGGAGTATCATATTAGTATATGTTAATAGAGTTAAGTTCTATTGAGACCAATATTTGAGTGGAGACCGTGAAAACCATATACATTATGCACTCAAAACATTACAAAATATATATATTTGTAATAAATGTTCAATGAATATTATAATATCATTCAAAATCTTAAAAATCATATATGATTTGCAAGGAGAATATATTTTGGAGAACAATACGTTCTGCAATATTTTATTTACAGAACATATTGTATATGATTTTCAAGATTTTTAATAAAATAAATGAAAAGCAAAAAAGGGTGCACTCAGACCCTATGTGATTGGTGCATGGATCTAACGAAGCTCTCTTCTTTTGTTACTTCTCCTATCAGTCTATTATTTGGAAAGATGGCACACATGCAGTATAGACACCCGTTTCAACACGCACGCCTGTTTAACTTGTAGTGTATTGATAGTCTATTTTCTTGCAGATATATGATATATCATAAGTCACTTTGCCTCTCATAATCCTATTTCATTAAACTTCTGTTTTATCCTCATTGCCTCAATCATGAATAATCTATGGTACCCCCACCACCAAATGTTGTTAAGTTAAATGTACATGGAGTTATTGAAGAAGTAGCTTTGGAAAATGGAAACATGAACGGCATTGGCATCATTGCCGGGGATCATAATGGTAACTTATTATGGGGTGTTATGGGCCCTTTTAAGGGCATGGAAGGGTTTGAATCACAAGCATGGGCAATTCATCTCGCTATGAAGCTAGCTTTTCAAGGCCCATACTCCGATGTGCTCATAGAGTGCGACAACATGGAGTTGTTCAATATGTTGGTCGATCAAGATGAAGATGAACTTGAAGAAGAAGGGATAGTGACTGCAGTTCAGCAAATGAACATTCTCTCTGCAGAATTCAACAAGATAAGAGGCCCAAATAAGCAACAGCGTAGCTGCAGTTTATACTCAGTCTATGCTACTAGAAACAGAGCTCCTTCATATATGGCAGAATATGGCATAAGACACTGCTCTGGTTTGGTGGAGGTAACTAGCCCTTTTGGAGACCTTCATGAGATACTAGACCTGGACAAAGGTCTAGGTCCTCATTGGCCAGTTTTTGAAATACTCCCCATTCATGGATTGGGAGAAACAATCCAGGGACCAAGCAACCCACCCCTCATAAACTCCACTTCCATTGTAAAGACCAATAGCAACACCAAGGTTAACCACTTTACTGAGAATCTGGTTGATAAGCTCCTTCCTTCCTCTCATTCACTCCCTTGGTCTATTACTGAACCTATGCCAGATTTTCTGTCTAATGAATCTCCCTCGATTATGAATGGTTTCTCTTCCCCTGGACTGATCATCAACGAACCATCTTCCACTCACTCTCTCCCTACATTATCCAACTCAGTTGATAAAGGCAAAGGAATCCGTCATACTCCAGCTCCTTCATCTCCTCCAGCCACTAAATGTTCCTGTATGACCTGTTCCAAGCTGCCTCAGGATATGGTTCTTGAAGTAGGGGAGACATCAAACATGGGCTCAACCATCCAGAATGCCATTATCATTGATTGAGACTAGGTCGAAAGCTGTTAGTTTCAAGATTAAGGCTTGCCTTATGATTATTTTCTGCATTAGTCATTAATTTCTACATTAGTCTTTTCCTTTAGTTCTTAGTCATTTATTCTAGTCTCTCATTGCTCTAAGATAGGTTTCTTCCATGTATGTTGGGGAGTTGGGTGATAACTTGGATTTTTCTGAAGTCGTGTGAACACTTTCAGATTGAAGTTATTTGTGGTTCACCCAAATAATTCAATCGGATAAAATCAGAAAATCTGCAAGAAGAGAGAATGTATTTTGCTGTGTATTTCAGAATGAACCTATACTGAAAATGATCAATGCCACACCTATTTATAGATGTCAACAGATGTGTCTTTTGCCAATAGACACACCTCAAGATGTGTCTTTTGCCAAAAGACACATCTCATTTCCAACAGTCATGTCCAATGCCAATAGACACACCTCAAGATGTGTCTTTTTCAATAGACACATCTCATTCTAACAGATGTGTTTGATGCCAATAGACATGTCTCATAAACAATAATTCTGAAATCATAACGAACTCGAACAAAGCATGCACTCCGCATTCTCCTGACTTGTTCGATGTTGCATTACGATTACATTGATCAACTAGCCAATCCAATTACACTAAAATATCCAACAATCCTCCCCCATTTTAGCGTAATCCATGATTAACTAAACAAAATCACAACAAATGACAAACTTATGCATAAATGAAATATCGTGACGATTGAATTTCACATTAGTATATTACACATTCCAAATATTCGAATATCAAGGTATCACTATGGATTGAACCTTTACTATTCATATTGAATACATGAAGATAATATACACATAAATTTACATTCTCAAATGTTCTTACTTGACACTATATTTTACTAGCCTAGTGTCCTAATCCTTCATAAGCATATCAAAGCCAAGTCCAAGCTTCTTGAAGCGGCTAAACTTCATGCTCATATAGGTAGTTCTTTTATTCTCGCACCTGCATATGCAATTTTTCAAAAGAACTATTAAGAAGATAAACTTCAACCTCCTTAACTTGCAGGTCTGAACACATACCTTGGGATGATGCTTTAATGTGTTCCAATATCTAAATGTTAAGCTTTCCACATTGAATTCAGCACCTAATGTCATATTAGATGGGAATTGGGTATCTCAACATGAGAGGTTATTCGATGGACTTTAATCCCATCCCTACAGCCGACTTGTGCACAAGATCTCTACTCAACCCTTTGGTTAGATGATCGGCTAAATTATGTTGAGTTCTTATAAACTCCACTGATATAATACCATGCGTGATTAGCTCACGAATCATGCTATGTCTAACACCTAAGTGTCTAGACTTGCCTTTGAAAACTTGTCTATAAGCATTAGACAAGGCAGACTCACTATCACATTTGATAGATATGGGTGATATCGGTTTAGGCCACAATGGAATCTCATAAATCAGATTTCTCAGCCATTCAGCTTCTTTACCAGCCGCTGATAATGCCACAAATTCAGATTCCATCGTTGAATCAGTAATGCAACTTTGTTTCTTTGATGCCCAAGAGATAGCACCTCCCCCAAGAAGGAATACCCATCCACTTGTGGAAGAATGATCTTCCTTATTGGAAATCCAACTTGCATCTGAATGACCTTCAATAACCGAAGGAAATCCAGTATATGTCAAACCATAATCCATGGTTCCTTTCAAGTATTTGAACACTCGGCTTAAGGCTTGCCAATGATGTGTGCTTGGCTTGCTAGTATACCTACTAAGCTTTCCAACAGCATAGGCAATATCTGGCCTAGTGCTTATCATGGCATACATGAGACTACCAATAGCCCTTGAGTATTCAAGTTGAGATACTGCAACACCTGTATTAGGTAGGAGTTTAATACTAGGATCAAGAGGAGTGCTAACAGGAGAACAATCCTTAAAGTTAAATCTTTTAAGAATCTTCTCAATATAATGAGATTGAGAAATTGAAATGCCATTGTTCTCACGCTTGATCCTTATACCAAGAATCACCTCAGCCTCCCCCATGTCTTTCATATCAAAATTAGATGACAAGAACTTCTTGGTTTTATCCACTTGATTTTGGTCAGTACCAAAAATCAACATGTCATCCACATATAAACAAATTATAACTCCTTTACCAGAAGCATCAAATTTGCTATATACACACTTGTCTGCTTGGTTAAGAAAATAACCGTTAGACAAGACTACAGTATCAAATTTATCATGCCAATCCTTTGGTGCTTGTTTCAGACCATAAATTGATTTCTTCAATTTACATACCTTGTTCTCACAACCAGGCATAACAAACCCTTCGGGTTGTTTCATATAAATCTCTTCATCTAATTCACCATTCAAGAATGCAGTTTTCACATCCATTTGGTGAATGACAAGGTTGTGTATAGCAGCAAGTGCTATTAACAACCTAATAGTGGAGGTTCTAGCAACAGGAGCATAAGTATCAAAATAATCAATCCCTTCTTTTTGTCTAAAACCTTGGATCACCAATCTGGCTTTAAACTTATCTATGGTACCGTCCACCTTCATTTTCCTTTTGAAGATCCATCTATTTCCCAACGCTTTACAGCCAGGGGGCAGATCACTCAATTCCCAAGTATTGTTATTCATGATAGAATCCATTTCATCTTGGATAGCTTCTTTCCAGAATGCAACATCCCTAGATTTCATAGCTTCGCTAAAAGTATTTGGATCCTCCTCAATAACAAAACAATATTGGTATTGATATTCAATTTCATCTCTAGAGCCTTCTACTAGATAAAGATGAAAGCCATCTCCAAAAGACTTTGCTTTTCTAGCTCTAGTGCTTCTCCTTGGTTCAGACGGTCCATTCACATCTTCAGTAGAAACCGAGTTCCTACTAGAAGAAATCTGAAGCATGTCCCTTGGTCTAGGTATATATGTAAATCTGTTTTCATCAAATATAGCATCTCTTGACTCGATAATTGAGTTCACAGATACATAGTCATTAGATTCTAACACATAGAATCTATATGCTATAGAATGCTCAGCATAACCAACAAATATGCAATCTATACCTCGTTCACCCAAGTTTCTTCTTTTGGGTTCAGTGAGTCTTACAACTGCTCTACATCCCCAAACTCTCAGAAAACTCAATTTTGGTGACTCTTTATACCAAAGTTCATATGGGGTAATCTTATTCCTCTTACTAGGAATTCGATTCAATAAGTGACAGGCTGTCAACATAGCCTCACCCCAAAATCCCTCACTCAAACCTGAGTAGGATAACAAGGAATTAACCATTTCTTTCAAAGTCCTATTCTTTCGCTCTGCCACACCATTTTGCTGTGGTGTATAAGGAGCCGTTGTTTGACGTATTATACCAGTAGATTGAAAATAAACCGGATCATAATACTCACCTCCTCTATCAATACGTAGATTTTTAATCATGGTACTCTGATGTAGCTCTACTTCTTCTTTATAAATTTTAAAGAAGTCAAGAGCTTCATCCTTAGCATGCAATAAATATACATAGCAATATCTAGTAGCATCATCAATAAAAGTAACTACATACTTTTTATTTCCTAATGATGGTGTAGAATGGAAATCACACAAATCACTATGTATTAGTTCTAGAACATCAGACACCCTATTAACCTCCTTAAAGGGCTTTCTTGTTATCTTTGTTAACATGCATGTTTTGCATTTTTCATTGTCTAAATCAATAGCAGGTATGAGACTCATTTTTGACATATCCTTTATTCTTTTGTAATGTACATGTCCTAGTCTAGCATGCCATAATTCTGGTTTGTTCAAATTATTACTAGTACTAGTAGAAGCCATGCAAGCAGATTCATCAATAAATGGAGTATTAACATTCAACATAAACATACCATTACACAAATAGCCAAAGCCAACAAAAGAGCCATGTTTTGACAATATATATTTGTCACTTTCATAAACTTGTTTATATCCACAATTAATGTTCAATACAACACCAGACAAGAGATTCTTACGAATCCCAGGAACATACAACACTTTATTTAACAATATACATTTGCCAGAAGTAAAAACTATCTTGACATTTCCTAGTCCTTTGATCGGTTCAGTTGCAACATTTCCCATCTTTAAGATAGATCCATCTTCGATTGGTTGAAAGTCTATGAACCAACGAAGATCTTTGCATACATGACTCGTTGCTCCTGAATCAATCCACCAAGCAACATTGTCATCCTGCACATAAAATGCCTCAGATATTAGTGACACATAATTCTGACTAGAATTACAATTTTGCATTAAAATCTGACCTTGTTGCTTTTCTGGATCCTTGGATCCACTTGGACCAGCATTTTGCTTTTCTTGCTTGCCTTTTCCAACCCGACAATCCTTCTTGAAATGTCCAGGTTTGCCACACTTCCAACATGCCATCTTAGGCCTTTTGTTGGAAGAATTTTTGTTGTTTCCTTTAAACTTTCGTTTATCACCCTTGCCATACTTAGAATTCTTAGAAGATCCACCATCTTCAACCATATTCACAGAAGAGTTACCGACTTGGTTCTTGCCCTTAGGATTATTCTCAATTTCTTGAGTCCTCAAAGCCTCTTCAATTCTGAAGTGACTTCCAAGTTGAACCAGAGTCATATCCTCTTTGTTATGTTTCAAGGAGTGTTTAAAATCCTTCCATGATGGTGGTAGTTTGTCTATAACACCAGAAACTGAGATAGATTCATCCATCTTCAGATTGTGTTGGGCAAACTGACCCAGAATCCTTAACAATTCATTGTATTGTTCCATCACCGGTCTAGAATCGACCATTTTATAATTCATAAAATTACTGACCAGAAACTTCTTACTAGAAGCATCTTCTGCCATGTACTTGGATTCAAGAGAATCCTACAATTCTTTTGCTGACTCAACATTTTGATATACATCGAAAAGGGAATCAGACATACCGTTTAAGATGTGACCGCGGCAGATGTAATCAGCGTTTTCCCATTTGCAACGCCTCCTTGTTTGTTCAGCGGTTTCATCCTCAACCACTTCTGGAATGGGGGTACTCAAAACATATACAACCTTCAGCGTCGTCAATAGAAAATGCATCTTCTTTTGCCATCTTCTAAAATCCTGACCCTCAAACTTGTCCAACTTTGCAAACTTGCTTGTCATGTCTTTTGCAGATTCTGAGTTCGCCATCTTCAGAAAATAGATTAACTTCAATCTTTGTTGGGGAGTTGGGTGATAACTTGGATTTTTCTGAAGTCGTGTGAACACTTTCAGATTGAAGTTATTTGTGGTTCACCCAAATAATTCAATCGGATAAAATCAGAAAATCTGCAAGAAGAGAGAATGTATTTTGCTGTGTATTTCAGAATGAACCTATACTGAAAATGATCAATGCCACACCTATTTATAGATGTCAACAGATGTGTCTTTTGCCAAAAGACACATCTCATTTCCAACAGTCATGTCCAATGCCAATAGACACACCTCAAGATGTGTCTTTTCCAATAGACACATCTCATTCTAACAGATGTGTTTGATGCCAATAGACATGTCTCATAAACAATAATTCTGAAATCATAACGAACTCGAACAAAGCATGCACTCCGCATTCTCCTGACTTGTTCGATGTAGCATTACGATTACATTGATCAACTAGCAAATCCAATTACACTAAAATATCCAACAATGTATGCCCAACTCTCTGTGGATGTCTTAACATTGGTAGTACCAGTGTTGCATTCACTTGCTTTGTAAGTGCCGCTAGGCCTTTCAATTAATTTGCTTATCCAAAAAAAAATGATTTTTATAAAACAAAATTTTCAAAAAATAAGTTTTTACTATTAAAATTTTGAAAATGTGAAATGAATTGAAAAATTGAAGTACTAATAATATATATATATATATATATATATATATATATACTTATAATAATTTAATTATATACGTATATAAATATTTGTTTATTTTTTAAAATAAAATTGGGGATCCGAATCCTGTCGTGATTCCCGATTTTTTTTAAATATTCTCCATCCCCCATCCCGTATTAAAAAATTCTCCAAATTTCCGATCCAAAACGGATAAAAATTGAAAATTGAAGTATTAATATATATATATATATATATATATATATATATATATATATATATATATATATATATATATATATATGGTTGGACTCCATAGCAAACAACTTATATAACAAACAAGAAAGAACACCTCATATCTAATAGATCCATTGCCCCTGGCGGGGCCACCCAATACAAAAAGTTCTTATTTTTTTAGGCTCTATCCATCCAACAAAAAAAAAATTAAAATTTACTGTTCATCGATGACGTCACTGATGACGTCATCGATGAACAGTAAATTTTCAATTTTTTTTTTTTTTGCTGGATGGATAGAGCCTAAAAAAATAAGAACTTTTTGTATTGGGTGCCCCTGACGGGGCCAATGGATCTATTGGAATAAATGATTGTATAGTGTTCTTTATTGTTTGTTATATAAGAGTGTTCTTTATGGAGTAAAGGCCTATATATATATATATATTTATTCATTTATTCTAAATATATATAAATATAGTTACTTATAATAATTTAATTATATACATATATAAATATTTATTTATTTTTTTAAAATAAAATTGGGGATCCGAATCCTACCATGATTCCCGATTTTTTTTAAAATATTCTCCATCCCCTATCCCGTATTAAAAAATTCTCCAAATTCCCGATTCAAAACGAATAAAAATTGAAAATTAAATTGGGATCGTGATCGGGCCCGGCCGGTGAAATGCCCAATCCTAAAACAGACTGAATTTGATGAAAAGACAATTAGGGGTCTTTCTTAACGAAGGTTAAGTTGAACCTAAAGCAAAACAAGAGTGTAGCTTGTAAGCATACATTATACTTACACAAGTACATTGTAACAGAATCTTGAAAGAGAAACATGGAAATTCAGGTAATAAATCAGACACAATCTTCTGCAAGTACAAGTGGAGATGCGGGCGCTGCAACTATTAAATCATCGTTTCCATTAAGTTTGTGGGAGATAGCAGGAGCATGCGGCGTCGTTTTGGGTTTCTTTTGTGGGCTTTTGTGTCTTTACTTTACTATGCCTGCTTCTGATTATAGCTTCCTTAAGCTTCCCAAAACCCTTCAAGATCTTCAAATTTTAAGGTATATCCTTATTTCTGTTTGATGGGTTCTTCTTGTTTTTTCCTTTCTTATTTATCTTCATTGAGTGATGTTTTTGAAATACTTTATTTTTATTTGTATCAACTATTAAGACGGGAAGGTTTTGTGTTTGATTGGACTATATTTATGTTCGATGAATCTTGTTTGCATAGTGTAGAACCTTTTTTTTTTCATGTTTTTCTCTGAGCAAGTTCAATAGTCTCCTAGTGTCTTCCTTATAAATATTATAAAATAATAACTCCTAGTAGTTTAGGACACATTTTTTTGTATTTGAACTCCAACAATAATCCTTATACTCATTCCTTATTATTATTATAATAATAAATTTGGAAAGACAAGTACAAAAATTGTAATGAAGAGAGAGAAAATAAATTAAAAGAAGAAAAAGAAATGAATTTTATATTGATAAACATGATATAAGGGATGACTAGTGATCCCTTAAAGATAAGGTATAGGAGGGATGTCCTAGTGATTTAAGAGCAACTCCAAGAGACTAGCTATTAGGCCTCCTAAATCAAAATATAAGGATTTTGACACAAAAATGCACTCCAACAATGTCTTAAATGATCCCTTAAAACTTAAGACATGTCTCTTCTTCCTTATTTATAAGGGAAATCCTAGTTCTCCCTTATATTATTTTCAACAATAAAATATTCATCTCCCTCCTTTTTTTTGACTTTCTTTTCCTCTCTCTCCTACTTCTTTCTTTCCCTTTAATATTATAATAATAATAAGGAACACATATAAGGAATATTGTTGGAGTAAGCATTCCTTAACTTGTCCTAAATTACTAAGAGTTCTATTGTTTATAATATTTTTAAGGAATTCATTAGGAGTCTCTTGGAGTTGCTCTAAGGAATCACTAGGACATTGTTGGAATGTCATTTTGCACCATATCCCTTATATTTCAAGTTAGGACATCATATAAGGGAGCTATTGGACTTGCTCTTAGTAGCAGTTTGGAAATTATTTAGGATCAAACAACTTAATATCGGGATCTTGTAGTAAATATTCGTTCAACATTGAAGATAGAAAAATCCTTGTAAAGCTTGACCTTGAAACACATGTGGACGCGTCAATGACAAATCAATACATCTCGGACAACTGTTCAATGTGGTTTCCTATGTCAAACTTGTTTCCTAACTCAGTCAGAAAAACTTTGTTCATCTTTACCCATGTGTATGGTATAGGAGTCACCTGTATCCTATCCATTCAAGTTCCAAATTGTTCATTACTGATCTTTATGTGTGTGAAGGAGTACTATCTACATAGACTTTTCCGCATAGCATAAAAATATTTTGGGGTGGATTTGAATGTAATCATCTTTAAATACCAAGCTTATATATATATATTTTTTCCCTTTTTTGCATACATTGTTCTGCTGTATAAAGTCCGCATCTATGTCACTATTTTGTTGTGGTCTAATATTTATTCGACATGGATGCTTTTACAGAGATCACTTGGAGAGCTACACAAATGACTACACCATTCAGGTTCTGATGGGATACTGCATGGTCTACATCTTCATGCAAACTTTCATGATTCCAGGTACCGTTTTCATGTCATTGCTTGCGGGATCCCTCTTTGGAGTCTTCAAAGGTGTAGCTTTGGTTGTGTTCACTGCTACAGCAGGTGCATCTTCGTGTTATTTCCTGTCCAAGTTAATTGGTCGCCCCCTTGTCTTCTGTCTATGGCCTGATAAGCTAAATTTTTTTCAATCCCAGGTGAATTGCAACTCTTCCCTTAACACTCATATTAGCTGTGTGAACCAAATAATTTGATATGAATTTCTGTACTTAATCAGGTAGCTAAAAGACGTAAGGGGCTGCTGAACTACATGCTTTTTCTAAGAGTAACCCCAACCTTGCCAAATACATTTATCAATGTCGCTTCGCCAATCGTAGATGTACCTTTCCATATCTTCTTCCTGGCAACTTCAGTTGGGCTCATTCCTGCTGCTTTCGTCACTGTCAGGGTAATTATTTTCGTGAACTACTAAAGGCTTCTTTTATGCTTGCTGTGTCTGAAATATATTTTGTTAAATTATGGGATCACAAGTACCATGCTAGGATCAAATTATGGGTGCGGGTATTGATTAATTGAAAGAGATCTATTTGATGGTAGATGTGATTTGGTGTTTGGTTAGGCTTAACTTTTTTATTGCTTTATGGATTAAAATCTAACGCCACTGAGAATATGTGCCATTTTTAGATTTATGCCAACTTTTCATGAACTATCAACTGAGAAATTTGGACTTTATCATGTATAGTTTCAGTGTAATGACTGTCCAGTAGTTACGCTTGATCAACTTTGTTGAATATATAATGTTTTGGAAGTGTAGACACTGCTCTTATTTTCGTTCCAATTTTTCAGGCTGGAATAGCCTTAGGCGACTTGCGGTCGATGGCTGACCTCTATGACTTCCAATCAATAGCCACTCTATTTCTGATTGGAATTGTATCAGTTACACCAACACTGATTAGCAACAAGAACAAAAAGTAGCACTCTTTTCATTCAATATATTGGACTACTGACATGCCAAAAGTAGCAGTGAGCCCATCCAGGTATCACAATTCTGTACAGATTAGCAATCACATATGTGAATGGTGGTGGAGCTTGGATTCAGCTTTCAAATAATGTGTTTGATTCTGCCTGCACAATTTCTTGAAGTTCCACATGCTTTTCTCCTCTGAAAGTATATCTTTCTGTATAATTTTATATTTGTTAAACAGCAGATTTGTCAAGTGTTAACAAATGTGTCAATCATTTACGAACCGATCTTTTTTAAGGTTAATAGCAACAAAGTAGATCATGATCAATCGAAGGAGAATAATAGAGGTGGGGTATACACCAGCATTATATATTGGACAATAGCGACACTTTACCAATACTTCCATATGGTTCTGAAGCATTGTTATTAAACAAGCAATGCCAATTTTAATTCCAATTCCAAAGAAAATTAATTCCAATTATATACACTTAAATAGAATGAATTGTACAATTTATGTTTTATACTTAATTCAATTATTTCAATATACATTGCTTTATAAATTCAATGAGCATTTGAGATTCAACGTAAATATTCATGTATTTTTAGATGATATTAAAGATAAAATAACATTTTTGAAACCTTTTGCACGTAAATAAGCACTAAGACTAGGGTTGAGCATTCAGTTTGGTTAATCGAATACCGAACCAAAATAACCGAAATAATTCGGTTCAGTTAATCGAACCGAAATATTTTGGTTTTAATTCGGTTATGGTATTTTCAGTTATTCGGTTATTCGGTTATTTCGGTTTTTTAACCGAAATTACCGAATTAACCGAAATATATAATAAAATATTTATATTAATATTATCTCTTCTTATTTCTTAATTCTTTTATTAGTATTTTATATTTAAAATAATAATATTTATATTTTTTTATGTAAAATAATAATTTTTTACATGTACATGTAAATTAATAATTTTGTATATGTAAAATAATAATATTTATATTTTATATGTAAAATAATAATTTTTTATATGTAAAATAATTATATTTATATTTTATATTTAATATGTAAAATAAAATATATAAATATATATAATTCGGTTATTTCGGTAAAATAACCGAAATAAATATTTTGGTTAGGTTACCGAACAGAAATATTTCGGTTCCTTATTCGATTATAATATTTGGCCTTATTCGGTATTTCGGTAATTTGGTTCGATTATGATCGAATAATCAACCCTACTCAAGACATCATAAATATTGATTAATAACTTTTTAATGTTTTACGAAAATATCACATTCGAACTTTTGGATGACAAAGATGATTAATGATAAGTTTCATATATATTCAAATTTTAAGAACCCTAGAATTATATTTTACAAAATAGCAATACATATATTTTTATGATTATAAAGGACTTATTAATTTATAATATTATTTGAACCATATATATATGTAGGATTTTTCAAAAAAATTATTATTTTATTATTTTATCAAAATTAATCATTTTTTTAACTGGTCCGAGTTCGGATTAGAAGAAATTATTACTTTACAGAAATTATTAATTTATCGAATATTAATTTAAATAAATTTTCCTGTACGTGGAAAAGTAGCGTGTCCCACTACCACAAAACAAAGACCCAATTTGAAAAAAAGACAATTTTACCGCACAAATAACACTCCTGTTACCAAAATAACACATCCCGCACAGATGGCCAATAATACCAGGATGTTACGCATGTGGCAGGAGCTTAACACTTGTTACGCATGTGGCAACAGCATAACAAAAAAAAAAACAAATCCCACCCCCTATTACGCATGTCACAGGAGCTTAACAAAAAAAAAAAATAATAATACCCCATATTACGCATTCCTTGAATGCATAACTAAAAAAATATATATGTTACCCCTATGCCAAATGCGTAACACCTTACTACTCATACATGAAATGCGTAATAGTTTAATATTTTGGGTTAAATAGTTTCCATTTGGGGTTCAACGGTTTCCAATATTTGGGGTTTAGAAATATTAAATTTTTTAATTAAAATTTTTAAATTTATTTCTATTTCCTTACGGGTTCAACAATTAACTTTTGGGGTTCAACTTTTCCATTTCGGGTTTTAGAAATATTCGGAATGACGAATAAACCGTATACGGACTTAGGGTTTAGGGTTGTTTACAACCCTAAATCCTAGACCCAAAACCCTAATTTATCCTGATTTTTAAACGCGTTACAACCCTAAATCCTAGACCCAAAACCCTAATTTATCCTGATTTTTAAACGCGTTAGCGTTTAAAAATCAGGTCGCCGGATTCAATTTTTTAATTAAAAACTTTCAATTTTATCTTTATTCCCTCGGGGTTTCAACGGTTAACCTTTAGGGTTCAACAATTCCATTTTGGGTTTTAGAAATATTTGGAATGACAAATAAAATCAATTATAAAAATATTATTATTTATAATTTTTATTTATTTATATATAAAAAAAATTACTACATATTACCCCAATGAAAAATGCGTAATACCTCATTACGCATCTCACAAATGGGTAATAGATTGTATTACCCTCCTGAAACATGCGTAATAGCAAAAGAATAAAAAAAAAAAAAAATATGTTACCCTCTTGAAACATGCGTAACAGCAAAAAAAAAAAAAATGTTAAGCATTTCTAGAATGCGTAATAGCTATTATGCATCAGTCAAATGCGTAATAGACTTGTATAATTGGCCAATCATGTGCGCGCGTGGTATTCTGGTAACGAGAATTAAAAAAAAACATTATTCTTGTCCTTTACCCACCCAATTTTATAGGCTCTGCACGAGCGTGGTAATTAAACGGCTTGTATAAATATGAAGCAAAATACATGGCCACCATGATGCATGAACACATCACTTACAAAATAAATGGGGACTGATTTTATGCAACTTTGAAAAAAAACAAAATTATTGCATCAGCTTTGATTTTGAAAATAATGACACAATATATCAAAAATATTCACATAAAAGTTTAATACAGATTGATACACAGTTATGAGACAAAGTTCCTTCCAAGCCCCATGGCCAGATAGGCCCTTGTCAAAGTTCCTGCAATTTCGAAATATGGGTAATAACTTTAATGAATGTATTCTTGTAAACCCTCAAATGAGGTTCAAACAAGCTACAGAAATTATTTCCAAGAAGAATTTAATCATGTAGGTCCCTGTAGAAAGGTTCAATTCAAAAAAGCTTTGGCTGAGGAATTATTGGCTTGAATGTCAGATACAAACACAAGTTATAGAGAACACAAATAAAAATACAAGAACTCTAATGATAACACTATGCAACCACATCTAAGAGAACCACACAAGATGCTAATGTGCACTACATTCAATCAACACAAGGCACGCAGGTAACTCTATTCATTCTCTACCAATTATAGCCCGAGGAGAAATTTGAGGAACATTTCTGGTAGTCTGTTCGGACGCTGTGGCAAGGCCTTGCAACATTTTTAAAATCTCTGTAGTGTCTTCCAAGTAATATTTGGCCTTGCTTGGCTTTTGGCCAACAGTGCAAGCAAAAACTTCAGCAACTGGGGACAAAGACGGACCTGCCATAGCACTCATGATGACCTCAAACATATCTTCATCGGAACGGTCATCCCCAACACAAAGTACAAAATCCGGGAGCATCCCTTTCTCCCGCATTGTTTCCAAGAGGCGTTCTGCTACAAGGCCTTTGCTGACACCCTGTTTACATAAATTCGGAAGTGAAGCAGGTGATAAGTATCTGGTAAATGGAAAACTATTTTGATAGATTAAAAGCAGAAAAGTATGATTGCTGTGATTTTTTATATGAATTAACACAAGGAAATCGCCCTTTACCGTAAATGGTCATCGTGAGTTCAATTTAAACTTTTTTGTTTCTTAACAAAGATGTGAGATATAAAGAACAATTGATGCCGAAAGACTTAACCGTGAAGAACATTAAAGAACCCTAGCATTAATATGCACTTGTGGGGGGGGGGGGAGTTTTCTTGTGTGTGGGGATATACCTATTTGTCTATAAGACCTGTTGTTCTTAACAAACCGATGACAAGTTGGGAAAGAGTGCACCTCTGAGCCCTTGACCATAAATCATTGAACAATTTTTACAATTAATGGTGTCTTAAGTTTCATTACATCAAGTGCGTATGTGACTAATAATTAATATGTTAGACTAACATATTAGAGGGAACCTAGAACAAAGTTCTGGATAAATCTATAGCATAATCTTTTCAGATCTGGAACTAGTTATACCGAAGTAAATAAAATATGAGACAAAGAAAAGAGAATATATCACTGACCTGAGGTTTAACTTCCACGATATTTAGGCCACTCTTGACAGAAACAGGTTCATTTGCTAGAACACTCTCCAAGTGATCTAAAAGCTCCTTAGCCTGACATGACCCAAAATCCGGATCTGCAAACTGGTAGTTCCAAACAAGTGCACTCTCTCTGGCCTCTATGGTAGAACCATCAGTAGTTTCTGTGTACAATTTCATTACTGGCTCAGCAATCTGTTTCCAGTAAAAATCTGGGAGAGTTACACAGGTTTCCCATTCTGCATCTGCATTTGGCCTGAAAAACGGAATTATTTGGTTTCAAAAGACTACATGTGAGATATTGAATAAACTTTCACTAGCAACGATCCTTGGAGAGACCACTTCACCTAAAAAACAGATTAATTGAAATGGCTTTCAAGTGAAAACAGTAGTGAAAGTCCGTCACACTACTGTGAAGTTCTTCCCAAGCCTGAACTATCTTCTACAAGTTAAATGTTTTCTGTGCTGTGATGTGTATTAATATTAGAATGTGGACAAACAATAGGCTGCTGTCAGATTTTTGTTACCATCAAGATAGACAAGACTTATATATTAATTTCTGATTGAACAGACCTTGCAGGTTCCTAATGAGGCCAAGGAGGTCTAGATACAACTACTTAATACAAGCATATATATATCAGAGGTTTGGTTTTTCAAGAGTCATACCTCAAAAAATAACCATGCTCTGCTGCAAGTCCTAATTTTCCACAAGAAGCGAACCATTCAGTTAATGTCCTCTTATCCTTTCCGCTGACAATGAACACAACATTCTTGGGATCCCTGCATAAGTTGTTTAACATTCCAACAGCTTCAGCATTAGGACTCTCACAGATTGAACGCTGCATCATCATTGTACCATCATAGTCCAAAAGAATTGCGCGATTTTTCGTTCTCTTATAAGCAGACACAATATGGTCAACTGAGAGCTTCCTAAAATTTGGATCCAAAGCAATAACCCGGAATCCCAAACCAAAACCTATACCCCAGCACCTTCTCCTCACATGATCCCTACATGCCCTTTCCAGATCTTGCAAAAAACTGCGTGTCCAGTATGGAACATCATGGGTGCTCACATATCGGTAGTGCTTGTCATGCCGCAATTGTTTTTCTGACTCGGAAACAATTAAGGCAGAATCCATAGCTTCAGATACAGCATCAATATTCCATGGGTTAACTCGAATTGCTCCACTGAGTGATGGGGAGCACCCAATAAACTCAGACACAACCAGCATGCTCTTCTTTGGTGCTGATGGATCGAGGGATAAGGTGTCATCTAGTTTTCTGGTTCCCTGGCGGCATATAATATATTCATACGGTATTAGATTCATACCATCTCTCACGGCTGTAACAAGACAACACTCGGCAATTACGTAATAAGCAATTCTCTCATAGAACTCAAGTGGGGTATCTATCAAAACTACTGGCTCATATCCTGGTCGTCGGAAAGTCCTATTTATTCTTTCTATTGTAGCATGAGTTTCAGACTGGACCTCCTGTACATCTTTACCACGGCCTCTGGCAGGGTTTGCAATTTGAACCAAAACAACCTTACCCCTCTTTTCAGGATGTTGTGTCAGCAAATGTTCAAAGGCCAAAAGTTTTAAACTAATTCCCTTAAAAATGTCCATATCATCAACCCCAAGCAACACAGTCTGATCCCCAAACTGGTTTTTTAATTCAGCAACCCTATGTTCAGTTTCAGGAAGGTCCAATACTGATCGAAGTTGTCCCATGTGAATCCCAACAGGGAGAATCTTAATGCTCACAGTGCGACCATAATGCTCAAGGCCAATGTAGCCTCGCTTGGACTGATAAGAAAGACCAAGCATTCTACTACAACAAGAAAGAAAATGCCTAGCATAATCAAAAGTATGAAAACCAATGAGATCAGAGTTCAGGAGTGCTCGTAAAATCTCGTCTCTTACAGGTAGAGTCCGATATATCTCTGAAGACGGAAACGGACTGTGGAGGAAAAAACCAAGCTTTACCCTGTTAAACCTCTTCCTTAAAAATGTCGGCAGGACCATCAAATGGTAATCATGAACCCAAACAAAATCATCATCAGGGCTAATCACTTCCATTACTTTGTCAGCAAATATCTTGTTTACCGAAACATAAGCTTGCCACAGGGACCTATCGAAACGGCCACCAAGATCAGGGGAGAGAGGAAGCATGTAGTGAAACAGTGGCCAGAGTTGCTGTTTACAGAACCCATGATAGTATTTACTGAAAAGATCGGGAGGTACAAAAGCTGGCACACATTTAAACGTTTCAAGTAAAGTTTGGGCAACATCTTCTTGCTCATTTGGATCAATCTCTTCTCTAAGACACCCAACATAGATAACTTCCACATCTTCTGCAAGGCCGTCTTTTAGTTGTCGAAGAAGGGAATCCTCATCCCAACTGAAGTTCCACCCTCCACCATCAGATCTTCTATGTGCCCGGATTGGCAGTTGGTTTCCGACAATTATCATCCTTTCTGTTGAGATGGATGACGGAGCATCAGATCCAACACTATTTGTACTCTCATCATCTAGCTCAGACAATACCCCAGCAACGGTTGCAACTCTAGATAGCTTCTTTCCTCCTCGTGCAAAGGTTGGTGAATTGCCCGAAGTAAGATCAAAGAGGTTGGAATATGATCTTGAAACCATTTTCAAGCAACAATCAATACTTTGGCTTGCTCAAACCTATCAACAAATTTATGTAATCTCTTAGCACCCAAACTAAACATATTTAATAAGCACTACAAAAATACCAATAAATGAAAAAATAGAACAAAGTTAACAAAAGACAGCATTCTCTATACCAAGTAATTCACAGTAACAGCAAAACCAATAATTGCTTAAAACAATCATATAACTTTAAGCCAGTAACCTCTTTCCCACTTTCCCAAAGGGAGTGGAGAAGAAGCTTAAAACACAAAATCTGCTGCATACGCGAATCCGAAAAATCTAATTAATATGAAGCATACAATTCTAGCCAAAAGCAATACATTCAAGATAAAGAAGTCAGGGCATCCAAAAATCTAGTATTATCTGACACACATAAAATATGAATTGAGCAACCATGTAACTGTAAATTAAACCAGCAGATAAAAAAACATACATACACTGATGAGATTAAGTGAGCTAATGCTCACTGGAAGCCAGATTTGATGACTACAATCAAGAATTAATTAATTAACTAACTAATACAGGTCCACCAGCATAGCAAAATGAATGAAATATTAATGCACAGTAAAATTACATGACATGACATGAGAAATTAGTAGGTTTTTAGAGTCATTTGAGCAAAAGTAAGTAGAGGGAACACTGAAAAAATCCAACCCAAATTGGAGAAACACTGTTACACAAAGTGGGCATGCAACAAAAACACCTTTTTCTTAGCAGAAAGACTAAAATAACTAGTGAACTTAACTAAGCTTACCTTTCAAGTGTAGAAGAACAAATTATTTGAGCATAAAACTATGAAAGATTCTCCCCAATCCCACTTTATATATATATATATATATATGTGTATGTATGTATGTATCAAAGCATAGATTCTTTATATATGTATAGGTAGGGGCAAGACACAATAGAGCAGTTGAAGTTGGAGAATGATGACTGATGAGACCCTTTGTAGTTGTTTGTATACCATCAATAAATAATAATGGACATTTCATTTTTGCCCTTTACAGAAAAATACAAACGAGTTGTCTTTTCACAAAGCATTTGATTCTCTCTCTTTTCTCATTCATTCTCTAATCAAGCCATCAAGGTGTCACCGCATTACGAGTTTATATTGGAAATTGCTATGTGCAAATTACAGTTAAACCTCGATTAAGTAATATTCGATAAAGTAATAACCTCGCTTAAGTAATAAATTTCGTCGGTCCTAACTTGGGTCAATGTTGTAAAGTAATATTCTCGTTAAAAACATAAGATAATTAAAAATTAGAAAGTCATTAAGGGCCCAAGTAATGTGTAAATTAATAATTCCAAAATTATATATATATATATAATATATATAGTGTAGGGATCTAGAGAAAATCCCTTTGAAAGGAGAACTTAGAAAACTAAATTAAAATATAGCACATATGGTATTCAAACTGATCGTTGGGAGATGGAGAAAAATGTGGTGAAATTAGATTTTAAAAAAATATCACCGATTGACGGGAAAAATCAAATTAAAAACGGAGGGGATTAGGTGGGATTGTGTGTGTGAGGGTGTATTTGATTAGTGTGTGGTGCTCCTGGCGGGGCCATTGATTATAATACATCCAATGGTTAGGATTAGTAACTTAGTTTTCTTCAAAAAAAAGAGTTCTGTTTTGATCATTTGCCTATATATATATATAGGGTCTTGTTCTAATAGAAACTAACTTAGAATAGAAACTAGAAACTAAACCTAAATTAAATATTTCAAGCTAATCTAATGACCAAATTAGGGGTACCCCAATACAAAAAACGTTTAAAATTATTGGCTCTATTCAACAAAAAAATTAAAAAAATTAAAAAAAAATTTACTGTTCACGTGATGACGTGGCACGTGAACAGTAACTTTTTTTAAAATTTTTTTTTTTTTTATATTTTTGTTGAATAGAGCCAAGAATTTTATAAGTTTTTTGTGAAGGTGCCCCTAGCGGGGCCATTAAAATAAATGAAATATAATTTATTTAGTGTAGATTTCTAGTTTCTATTCTAAGGTTGGTTTCTATTTGAACGTTAGCCTATATATATATATATATATAGGGTTGGACTCCATAGCAAACACCTTATATAACAAACAACAAAGAACACCTCAAATCTAATAGATCCATTGCCCCTGGCGGGGCCACCCAATACAAAAAGTTCTTATTTTTTTAGGCTCTATCCATCCAGCAAAAAAAAATTGAAAATTTACTGTTCATCGATGACGTCATCAGTGACGTCATCGATGAACAGTAAATTTTCAAATTTTTTTTTTTTTTTTTTGGCTGGATGGATAGAGCCTAAAAAAATAAGAACTTTTTGTATTGGGTGCCCCTGGCGGGGCCAATGGATCTATTGGAATAAATGATTTTATAGTGTTCTTTATTGTTTGTTATATAAGAGTGTTCTTTATGGAGCAAAGGCCTATATATATATATATATATATATATATATATATATATATATATATATATATATATATATATATATATATATATATATATATATATATATATATATATATATATATATGCGTTCAGGTCCACAACCATCGTGGGTTGGACCAGCCACCAGGATAGCCGCAACCTTTCAATGCGGCAGAAGGGTCCGCAACCTTTCAATGCGGCAGAAGAGTCCGCAACCTTTCAATGCGGCAGAAGGGTCCGCAACCCTTCAATGCGGTAGTATTCTTGTGAAAATTAAATTAAAAATAGAACAATAAGATAAAATTCGAATTTAAATTCATAAAATTTCAAATATTAATACTCATTAATTCTGTGATTAATTTTACATTAGATTCACTAATTTTCTATTTTTTGAGATTTTTACATTAGATTAACTAATTTAGGAATTTAATTAGAAAAAATAGAAACAACAATCCCGGATTGTTGTTTCTATTTTTTAAAAAATACTTATCGATGATCCAACCGCACGTAAGTCAATATATGTCTAATTTAGTGATATTCCCAAGTTTTGAAAAAATAATAAGTTTATTTGGATGGTAAAAGTGGTAGTGAATTATCGATTTGACCATTATATCTAACTAGTGCTTTGTCCCGGATTGTTGTTTCTATTTTTTAAAAAATACTTATCGACGATACAACCGCACGTAAGTCAATATCTGTCTAATTTAGTGATATTCCCAATATTTCAAAAAATAATAAATTAATTTGGAAGGTAAATGTTACCATCCTGATTTATTTTTCAACAGTTATCTAAGATTGAGATGTACATGTCATTCCATCATTATTTAAACTACATAACATGTAAAAAATATCCATATTACATTATTAAAGATACTTTAAAGTTAAAATTAATATATTTTATTATTTTGATGCATATTTGAAGATTTAAAAATTAAACAAAAAAAAATAAAAATCTTAAATTGCTGCCGCAATGAGACATTGCGGTAATTTTTCCTGCCGCAATGTTTGGTTGTGGCTCAGAAAAATTTTAAGTCATTAATTATGGTTGGTGGCTGGTAATAAATAAACCATCCGCAGCAATGTTTCATTGCGGCAGTTGGCAATTAAGGCTTCCTGCCGCAATGAAACATTGCGGTAGGCGTGAAATCTGTTTCCTTTAAGGTTACAGAATTTGTCTTTTTTTTCAATTTCCTTTTTTCCAAACAGCAGAAAACACCAACCAAGTGCTCAAAAATTTCAAGGGTTTGGAGCTCAAAAATTCATCCAAAATTAAGGTTAGTGCTCTATTCATGGCTTCATTTTTATTTAGCTCTTCTAGTTCATCTAGTGAACGTAATGGTGATGATTATGTTACGCCGCCCGTTAAAAAAAATCATGTTTCTCGTAAATTATTCGTTGATGATGTAGATATTGATAATTATTATAGTAGTGTTCATAAACGTAGAGTGAATTACAATGTTCATAAAAATAAAATGAATGTTGATGATGTTGGTGGGAAAAAAAATGATGGTGGAAAGGGTAAAAACTTGATAATTATTAGTGATGGTGATGATGAAAAAGATGAGAAATTTGGGATGGGAAAAAATGATGATGAAGGAGATGAGGATATTAGGATGGAAAAAATTGATGATGAGGAGGATGTTAGGATGAGAAAAAATGTTGATGATGAGGATGTTAGGATGAGAAAAAATGATGATGATGAGGATATTGGAAACCAAAATTTTGATTTTACATTTGCGGATGTTAATAAGGTTGTGCCTTGTGTTGGAATGATTTTCGATACATTAGATGAGGCGGAAAGTTTTTATAGAAATTATGGTCGAAATGTCGGATTCGAGATAATAATTAGGAATACTCATAAACATCAACGGAGTCATGATCCATCATCCCGTTTGTTTATTTGTAAGAAGGGTGGAAGAGTAGCACCGGAATCGGATTATCTTGATAAAGGAAAACGACGCATTAGGGATGTAGATCCACGAACGAATTGTCGTGCTCGAATGTACGTATGTCACCTAGTGAATGTAAACAAATGGAAGGTAACTTTGGTTGATTTGAAACATAATCATTCCATGGTAACACCGGATAAGCGACAATTTTTTCAAACATCACGCAACATCGATCCGATCACCCGATCATTGATTGAGTTGTTTAACAAATCGGGGATCGAGACGAGTAAAGTGATGAAATATCTTGATGAGACATGTGGAGGCATTGAAAATTTAGGGTTTTCTAATCAAGATGTACGTAATGTCATACGGGATATTCGGCACCGAGTGTTTGATTCCGGTGATGCGGAGTGTGGCTTGGTCTTGTTACGAAAGTTACAACAAGAGAATGCGTTCGGTCATTTCTTCTATCGAGTGGATGTGGATAACGAGAATCGTGTTAAAGGTTTGGTGTGGGTTGATCCTCGATGCATGAACGCTTACAAGAATTTTGGTGATGTGGTGACGTTCGAATCAACTTATCGAACGAATAGGTATTGTATGCCTTTCATACCTATTACGGGGGTGAACCACCATTACTAAAATATTTTGTTTGGATTTGCACTCATGAGAGATGAGACCGAGACTTCTTATCAATGGGTTTTAAAAACTTGGTTGGAAGCCGTTGACAACAAACCTCCCACTACAATAATTACCGATCAAGACTCTATCTGGCATGACATACTCAACGATATCAAAAGAAATGAGAGGGACACGACCGAGAGCCATATAGTGAGCATCCATCAAATCGATATTATAATCCATATCAACATCCTGAATGTCATAAAATCTCTGATAAGGCTGCCATGCCAGCCAACCAAGCTGAAAGCTGTCAAAGTCCCCCCGATAAAGACCTGTATGGTGGTGGGGGTTAACCCTCCTCCCATCTACCGGCTCAGCCCAAGCCAATGCCCTCGGCCAAACAAAATCCATACGAGGTGCTATCAGAGGTGCCCCAGGCAACAACCTCTCGTAAGACCAAAGCTGCAAAAGCATGGTGCACCCACTAATAGCTTTGGCACCCTTCTGAGCAGCCTTGGCCAAACCCCTGAACAAATAGCTCAAAACCGCAGCTCCCCAGGCATACTCCTTAATCTCATGCGCATTCTGGATTAACTGTAAATACCTGCAAAAATTCAGGAAATGCAAATTAAGGTAAGAATTCAATAATTGGAGAAATTAAGGATGAACATGCAAGAAATGTGAAATTTAAGGCATAAAATGCAAGAATAAGATAAATTTAAGCATAAATTGCAAGGACTAGAGAGAGAAATGAAGTCAAGAAGTACCTAGGATGCACGGTGTCTCTATTCGATGAAGGAAACAACACACCCCCAATGATGTAAAAAAGATAAGCCCGGGTGTACACAAGGTCATCATGCTCGATTAACTCGGGAGAAGGCTTCTCCGGTTTCTTTTTATACATTTCCCTCAACCTATGAAGCTTCACTCCACCTAAATTGCAAAGAAATAAAAATTTAAGGTATAATATGCAAGAATTAAACAAATAAAGGATTAAAATGCAAGAAATTAGAATTTATGGGCTAAAATGCAATAACTAGATAATTATCTTCCTAAATTACAAAGAAATGATAATTTAATGTATAACATGCAAGAATTAAACAAATTAAGGACTAAAATGCAAGAAATTAGAATTCTTGGGCTAAAATGCAATAAGTAGATAATTATCTTCCTAAATTGCAAAGAAATGATAATTTAATGTATAACATGCAAGAATTAAACAAATAAAGAATTAAAATGCAAGAAAATAGAATTTATGGGCTAAAATGCAATAACTAGATAATTATCTTCCTAAATTGCAAAGAAATGAAAATTTAAGGTATAACATGCAAGAATTAAACAAATTAAGGACTAAAATGCAAGAAATTAGAATTTATGGGTTAAAATGCAATAAGTAGATAATTATCTTCCTAAATTGCAAAGAAATGATAATTTAATGTATAACATGCAAGAATTAAAAAAATTAAGGACTAAAATGCAAGAAATTAGAATTTATGGACTAAAATGTAATAACTAGATAATTATCTTCCAAAATTGCAAAGAAATGATAATTTAATGTATAACATGCAAGTCGAATCGGAGCGAACCGAATGGTATAATTTTTTATTTTTAAATTATGTATTTAATTATCGCATTTAGTTAGTTTATTGTTGAATTTAATTAGTTATAAATTGTGGTAATTTAATTAGTTAAATGGTGAGATTATTTTGGTAATTAAGTTGGATTTAATTTGTAAGTTAATATGCTAATTTTCGTAATTAGATTAATATGGTGGATTGTGAATATTATTGGGATTTTCGTATTTTGTTCGGAGAGTCTATATTTGTGATTAATCGTAATTGTTGAGTTTAGTGATTGCTAAATGTTTAGTGTTAATTGTTAGTTTCCAAATTGTAATTGTTAATTACTAAGTGCTAAGTGCTAATTGTTGTCTCGAGGATTTATGTGCTAAGTGATTTAATTCAAGGATTTACGTGTTTCGGGGATTAAATGCGTTTTGAGGATTATTTATAAACTTAGTTTTGTCATAGAATGACACTAGTATTATAATTGTATATGTTAAGTGAAGTTGACTAAATGTGTTATGTGCATTAATTGGTATTTGAGTAGTCAGCTATAGGGATAACAACTATAATACGACTTTAGGTGACTCAGTGGTAATTCTGAGTTATGTCTACTCGAGATACGAGGTTGGACTGACACGTAATCGTAACAATTACAGTACCATTAGGGCGTGATCAAGTGGAGCGACGTGCATCAAAAAAAAAGGAAGGATCGAGGCGTCGTGTAAAGTTCATGGAACTGCTTGGGCGAAACGCCAAAGATTATTCGCGATGTTCCGTTTAGTGCTAAGGACCAGAGGCAAGTTTATTTATACATACTCTATCGTTCAGAGTATATTTATTTTAAAATATATGAAATGTGTGGAATAAGACTTCAGTCCATTTATGCAAGATTTCTTCTATCTTTATCTTGATAAATTGTTTACTTTTAAGTAAAATGGTTTGACTGGAAGTATATGTGATATGGAGAGAGTGATATACTATAAAGAGTAAAGTGATATGGGAGGGAATGATATCAGTTGTTATTTATGGTTATTCTTACGACATTATGGTATCAGTTGTTATCTAAAGTTATTTTATGATATTATAATTAGGTGTAAATTGGGGATATTTGAGTTCTAAACTATTTCAGACATTATTAATAAATATTTTGTTATATAAGGGGACAACAGTTGATATCTACAGATTTTTCTTAAAAGGGACTTACATGCAAAGTATTTTAGTTGGTGTATTTTAAAGGTATTGATATATGAATGGAAAAGTGGAAGGGGTTATCTTGAAATGTATATTTTCGAAAACCCGGACAAAGTTTTTAGAAAGAATTTTGCAATAATTAACCTAATGGCAACATCACCAATAAACTAGTGTTTATTTAATTAGTAGATACCTCTGGAAGCATCTACTGATTAAATAAACCTTATTCGTCTAATTAAATTATTTAACTAGATGAAAATTATTTTTTTAAAAAAAATGTTTTCTTACAATCGCTCTGTTCCGGAATAATAATAAAGATATTCCAATGGTTATAAATGTGACATTTTTGGTTAAAAATGTCGGGAATGATATTGATAAATGTTATTTTAATGGTTATTTAATTCAATGAATATTAATTATAATATTCATTTAAAAAGGGATTATTGAATAGTTATTCTTTAGATATTCTAAGTGTTCTAAGGGTGATTATATATTGTTAAAAGGTTGTTTAAGGAATTTCATAGTGAAATGAATGTATGTCTTGAATTGATATACCTGTATAAATGTTTTCAAATGATTATAATACGGATATGAAAATGGAAAGGTGAAACAGAAATGTGAAATGTGGAAAGGTGAAATGGAAATGGAAATGAAAATGATAAATGTGAATGGAATAATGATTTGACCAAAAAAGGGGGATTTCAACAATAAGCGTAAGAGGCTGTGTGGGAGTGGCACAGTCCGGCATTGCAATAATAAGCGTAAGAGGCTGTGTGGAAGTGGCACAGTCCGGCACCCAATATTTTATTACGGCCCAAGAGTTGCCGAAGGAGGATGTAGCAGTTAGAGCCTTCCTCCAGGAGGATGTAGCAGTTAGAGCCTTCCTCCAGGGATGATGTTAGCAGTTAGAGCCATCATTCCTTCTACCGGTAGTAAACAGAGAGCAGATACGGTCAGGCGACTGATCATCGTCCTACGTATCTAGCGCCAGTAGATATCCCCAAAAGATTAAAAGAAAGAATTGATAATGGTTTTCAGAGTTGTGTACTGAAAAAGGAAAATGGTGTGAAATGATGGAATTGTTCTACAGTAAGAACAGAAACTGATTTTATATTACTTTTATACACAGTTGTTGTATAAAAGGAAATGGAAAGATTATATTGAGAGCTTGATTTTAAATGTTATATTACCTTGAGATATTATACTAAGATGATGTATTGATTATTATCTTGTTATAGAAGAGAACTGATATTATATTATCAATAAGTAAGTGATTTCATATTGAATAACCAGCAAGCTTATGTTGGTGTATTACTGCGCAAACAAGATGTGGCTATTTAATTACCTTGTAACGGCATCGTTTATATTATATTGGTATTTGTTCAGTTGATATTAATTTCAAACATTATACTTTCCCTATAGAATTTTGTGGTTATAAATGTTTCAAGAATGATATTAAGTATCAGTTGAATGTGGAAACCCATGCATATGATGGGATATTTTGTTAAACTCTAGTAATAACTTGCTGAGCAATTCTTTCGCTCATACTTGCTTGTTTTCAAATATTAACTTTTCAGTGGAAGGTAGCCGGACGAGGTTATCTGCATGGCTTAGATGAAGCGAGCAGTGTGCCCTTATGAAGAAGATATAATCTAGAAAGTTTATAGCTGGAGTAAGTATATGTAAGTATATTGATGTGTAATATATATGTTACCTTGCATAAAATAGTACTAGTTGCTGGTGTACTTCTCAGCGAAGTTATACTAGTAGTAAGGAGTTGATTCTTGTTTCTAGCCCTATAACCTAAAAGATGCTTGGTGGTTGGGGTCTCAAATGTTGTAACTCAATTATTAATGACTACAGATGGTTTAATGTGGTTAATCAGGCGATTTGTTATTAAGGATTTCCGCGTGATGACCAAATCCCTGACCCCGGATTTGGGGGCGTTACAACCCCTTCCTTATCTTCTCAGCATAGTCTCTCTTCATCTTCAAAAAAATCAATCAACTCCAGCTTCCATACTCTCTCCACTTTGTCTTCAGAATCCAACAATGCAATAATTCTTTCTATCTCATATAGCTTGCCCCAATTTTGACAACCCCCTTGTTTGAATTTCATCTCTCTTCCATCAGTGTATTTGATCTCAAGGCAGTCATTCACAATCGCAACATAGCAGATTCCTCGAGCTCTTAGAAATTGCAGTTGCTCTTCATCAAAATCTTCATCTAGTGGTTGGAGTTTCAATCCTGGATAGATAGTTGATATAACGCCCTAGAAAATACCGTACTTATTAGTATTATTATTTAATATTAAATGTGGATTATATGAGGTGATTTTTTTTCTTTTAGGATTGGATTTATGTGACCACAGGTTTACATGCTTATATTATGATGTATATGTGAAATGTGGGTCCGTGCATTTTTTTTAATTCTTATGATTAAAATTTATTTAAATTATGCATTTTGATCTTTGTGAATTTTATAAAACCATTGGAGTTGATAAAAAAATCATGAAATCTTTTGTAATATTATTTTTGTATATTTATTTAATTTTAAAATTATTGGGAGAATTATTTTGGGTGTTTAAGTATTTTAAAATGATTTTAATATTTTATTTGCATTTAAAGGATCAAAACTTTCGAAATTCATATTAAATTCAATTTTGGTCCTAAAAATATTTTAAAAATATGGGGAGATAGCTAATTTTATTTTCTACATATTAAAAAAATAATTTTGTGATTTTCTTAAATACTACCCATTTATTTTCTATTTTACCAAGCTGATTTTATTGTTTGTTAGAAAAAATTTATTTGTAAATTTCAAAATACCCCATTTCCTCTTAATCCCTAATTACCAGATATTTCTTCCCAATTCACTTCAATCGGGTTTCCTGGAGAACTCTCTGGAAATCTCTCTCAAAATCTCGACTGATTCTCTCTCAATCTCTCTAAATCTCTTTCTCGTTTATTCTATCTCTCTCTCACAAAACTCTCTTTCTCTCCCCTGTTTTCTCACCCCTCTTCCCCTGCAGTTCGTGAAACCAGTGTGTATATGTATAATATGCTGCTGTGTCTATGTACCTACGCGTGTGTAGTGCCCATGGCTGCTCTTGCTGTCGGGACTAACTCGGTCCTAACAAGATGCCTACGTACCTTGATGAATATCAAGAATCAAGCCAAAACGTAGGTCTAGAGTTGCCTACGTGGCTTAATGCGCCCTCGCGGCGTAGTGACGTAGTGGCTTGTATGTCCTTATTCGAGAATTAAGCCTAAAACGCGGTGGGTGACGTATGGAGTTGTGCCCCCCAAAAACGTTGTTTGGAGAATGAGGGGTCAGGCCCTTATATAGGCGTTGGGAGCCTTGGAATTAGGGTAGGGTGTGGTGTCTTGGTGGACAAGATACCCGTTTTAGATAGACTTCTGGATCCTTCCATGAGGAAGGCTGATTCCTATTTGACTCATATGACTTAGGGACTACTCCTTGAAGAGTTTGGGTCCTCATTGGACTCAATATTGCAGTCTCACATTGGCTAATTTATTTAACTACGAATTTATTATCATAATTAGGATTTTGGGCCTCATAATTGGGTTTTGACCATGGACCGTCTTAGGTTCATTTAATGCATCATTAAATGTGTCTTTAGGCCTTACTTTTATCCCATATCATTTGCCCCCCAACTTCTAGGAAAACTGATCAGGTTTTCGTAGAAGTTATAATTGTCTTTTTCGAGACTTGGGGTCATTTTTATCCCTTACCTAGGACTCCTTAATTTTCCTACCCTCATATGGGATTTTGTTTTACACTAGTGTTTCACATATATCACCTTATTGTAAAGTATGGAGCGACCTACACATTTACGAAGATTTGCCTTATTCGAGGCTTTAACTTATGTTTGCTTTTAGCAATTTCGGCACTTTCATAGAGCTTTTATGCATTATTAGCATAAATTATTGCTCAATTTGTCAAGAAAATATTTCTATAATTTTCCTCATACTTTTTTGTACCTTTCCTAATACTTAAGGAATTTTCGTGTACTCACAAGTATTTTCCTTAATTATTCCTAATAATTTAGGATTTTTTTCGTACCCACAGGTATTTTTCTTAATTTTTCCTAATAATTTAGGAATTTTTATGTACCCACGGGTATTTTTCTTAATTTTTCCTAATATTTTAGGAATTTTTTCGTACCCACAGGTATTTTTCTTAATTTTTCCTAATAATTTAGGAATTTTTATGTACCCACATGTATTTTTCTTAATTTTCCTAATAATTTAGAAATTTTTTTCGTACCCACAGGTATTTTTCTTAATTTTCCCTAATAATTTAGGAATTTTTATGTACCCACAGGTATTTTTCTTAATTTTTCCTAATAATTTAGGAATTTTTTCGTACCCACAGGTATTTTTCCTAATAATTTAGGAATTTTCTTGTACCCACGGGTATTTTTTGGGTTATTCTTGACAATTTAAATATGTCATTCACGAATTATCTGGTCTTATACGAGACTTAAAATAATTTATGGGACCTCAATCCTACGAAATTTGAAATTCTCGTAATTTTTAGTGTCATCGGACAATTTCTTGTAAATAATTCGAATATTTTAATCGAAAATATTGAATTTGTGCACACATGCATTTTTGGGGGACTATTTCGTAATTTTCCAAGAACTTTTTGTCAGTTTGTAAACTGCAAGGACCTTTCTGTCAAGTTCCAAAGTACAGGGGGCTTTGTGCTAACTCAGCATAACCTGGGGTATTAAACTACAATTTGCCATGAAATATTAACCTGGTCGAAAATCGACCAGGTTTCTGATCGACTTAAGTTGTTTTTCAACAGTCTGGTCGACGCACCTTCGAGTAGGATTCCTTCTCGAGAAATGAGCAGGATCGAGATCGTTTTTTTTTTGGCATGCACCTTTTTTTTTTTTTAATTATTATTATTGAATAATAATATTTATTATTTCCAAAATATGGATAATTTCGGTCCCCAAATCGGAGGTGTCCCACTCGGATAAAATTTCACTCGAATAATATTCGACCCGGATTTTATTATTATTATTATTAAAATAATAATAATAATATTAAATTTTTCACAATTTTGGAGGGGCCATCAACCCTAATATTTTCGTAATTTAAGATCGTATTTTTGACCTTTTTGGCTCCCAAAGCTACGAAATTCGTCCTAAATTGAGGTCTTTCATGACTGTAGGCACATATAAATTTTCTAAATATATGTTTTTTTTTCTTTTTTTCTGTGCAACATGCATAGAAATAATTTTATAAATTATTTCTTATTTTTCAAAATATATTTATTTAAAAAATGCTTCCTAACCCTTTAGACCAGAAATCCTCATCCCGTAGACCAGAATTCTGATCGAATTATGGGTGTTTTGCGCATCCTAATCAATGGATTTTCGATTGGGGATACATACCCTTAGACCAGGAATCGTGACCTCTCAGATCAGGATTCTGGTCGAATTATTGGCTTCAAATGCGGTCTGGTTGATGGCTTTTCGACCATGATCCTGGTCGAATTTCGATCAGGATTCTGGTCGAATTTCGATCAGGATTCTGGTCGAATTAAGGGCCATTTTTACATTCGGATCGTAGCAATTTTGATTAGGAATCCTGACCCCTCAAATCAGGAATTCGGACCTCTTAGGTCGGGAATCCTAACCCCTTAAACCTGGAATTCTGACCCTTAGACCAGGAATCCTGACCTCTTAGATCAGGATTCTGGTCGAATTATGGGCTTCAAATGCGATTTGGTCGATGGCTTTTCGACCATGATCCTGGTCGAATTTCTATCAGGATTCTAGTCGAATTAAGGGCCATTTTTACACTCTGGTTTAAGGCTTTTCGATCAGGAATCTTGGTTGATATTTAGGCCAGGATCCTGGTCGAATTAAGGCCAATTTCTTCATCTTATCGAAGGCTTTTCGATCAGGAATCCTGACCTCTTAAAAGAGGAATTCTAATCCCATAGATCAGGAATCTTGATCCCTCGGATTGTAACTCACTACCCTTGAACATGAATCTATAATCCTTAGATCTGGATTGATATTGAATTACGGGTTCACCTGGTACCCAACTCGAGTGATTTTCAACCTGGATCGAGGTCAATCATGACTAATGTTTAGCTTTTAAATTGATTGTTGGCTAGCCCTACGCAAAACTACTTATAATATTTACTCGTTCTTCGAGCCTTCCATTGGATGGAACGTGACCTATTCGAGCTTTCAAATGAATGGAACGTGGCCTATTCGTGTCTTTGATTGAATGGAGCGTGGCCTAGTCGAGCCTTCATTTGCATGGAACGTGGCCTATTCGAGCCATCAATTGCATGGGACGTGGCCTATTCGAGCCTTATTTCTACTAACTCTGATCAGGTGGTATGTCCTAACCGGATGCTCAGATGCGATAAACCTTGAGGTTTGGGGTATGCCAAGTCTTGGCACCACATTTCTTCCAAACGTTTCCAGCTTGTAAGAGCCTCATTCTTGAATTGTTATCCATTTCTAGCATCAGGATCGGTGGAAGTCCATATCTATGTATCACACTTTCCTACAGGAATTGTGTCATTTAGTTGGTGGTTATCTTGGCTTGGGATTTGGACTTGGTCTACTTCATGAAGGAATTCATTGCAACTATCAGGAACTTCCTCTAGGCACTTGCCACTGGGATTGAACCATGAACGCTTATCCCCCACCTTGCCACTGGGAATGGGGGAAGTGATGGGTGTTAGTATTTCAGGGGATTGATCATCAGTTATGTGTTTTTGGATATTGATCGCACATAACTCTTGGCATCAGCCGTTATTTCTGGCTAGTAGAATCCCAATCGGGTCATCTTATGGGCAAGGGTCCTGCCCCCCGAGTGCTACCCCTAGATTTCCACATGGGTTTCTTTCGGGGCTAACTTCACGTTTTGAGGCCTTAGTGTACTTACTAACAACTTCTGTGCCTCCAAGGCATTGTCGGGTAACTAACCGGTTTCCTAGTGAGCCTTTGCAGGATCTATCCAACAGCTTTCCACACCTGCAGGTGTTATAAGCTTTTCTATCGTTGCTTCGGGTCTACAAGACTTGGAAGTAAAAACTTCTATATAATTCTCTATCTCCAGTGAGGCAAACTTGAATAGGGCAATGACCTTCACGTTTTCCTCCCTCTGGATATACTTCACTTAACACTCATTGAATTGAGTCAAGCTTCAAGTATTTTGTCGTGGTTCCAGCCCTGGCCCCGACCTTGATTCTCCACAGACTTTGAGAATTTTGACCCTTGGGCCTCCGGCCAAACCAAGTCTGGCTATCAAGGCTTTGCATCCAGCCTCGTTGTTTGTCGTTGGGAAATCTAACTTCGGGGCATACTCAAGCATGAGCCCATCGGGGTATGCTTTGACTTAATCTTGTTTTTGATTTTCCATCAAAATTGAGCATCTAATACTCTTGAGTACCGTTCTTCAATCTTCCTATCTTTATTTTCTTGCCCTCCTGGGGTACTACCTCCTGCCCCCCGACTTCTTGGTTGTCAATGATGTATTCAACCACGAAGTCAGCGAGTGCTTGGGGATTTATTGTGGTTGCTTTGTCCCATACATGACCTTTCTCACGTAACATATGGGCTTCTGAACCATGCCTTTCTCTTTCACAAGGATAACACTCAAAGCTGTATCAAATACAGCCAAGTATAGATACAATAATTTTCCGTAATTTAGTTATGCCAACACATGGAGGTTCTGTGTCAAGGATTTGCCCTACTCTTATCGGGGTCGGCCTCAATTTCCATGCTTGGAGACCATCAAACCCAAAAAATTTCCTGATCCAATGCGGAAGGCGCATCAAGTCAAATTCAATATCTTCTTGTGGTGCCTTAACACCTCAAACGCCTCATGAGAATGCTCGATGGGATGTGCCTTATCAAGGCTCTTGATTAAATCGTGGACTTCTATAGTCTTTCCACTAAGATGCTCAAAGATGTTATTCACCAATCTTCGATATGTCGCCTCTTTGGATCGTCATCTTTGTTGCATTGGTCAACATATCGTTCCTTGGTAGGGGAAAGTAGTCATTGAGGCATGCATCTTTCATATCAATGAAGTCAATACACATCCTTCATCCTCCATTGGCTTTCTTGCCTCTTGGAATCAAATTTTCTTTCCTTCCGCTTCATCGTCTTCCTATTCGGGAGGACGTCTAGTTTACGTAATTAATTGGGGATCGACCCCTGGCATATCAGCTACTGTCCAAGCAAATACAACAATGTCCTCTTGTAAGAACGCATCCAATTTGCCCTTCAAGGGTTCATTCAGCAATGCCCTACGTGGGTAACTTTTCAGGTTCTTCGGGAACTAAGGGAGTAGGGACTAAGTCCTCGGTAGGTTTTCCTCTTTATTTCTCATCTTCTTGGACATCCATGTCTTCAATCGGAAGGACCTGTCCCCCGACTTCATCAGGCCTCAAGGCGTCCGAATAATAATTCTTGGTTACTGTTTGAACTCTCTTTTCATCAACTCCATTCCTCGTAGGAAATTTGATCATCAGGTCTTATCTTGAGGCAACCGACTTAAAGGCATGCAAGCCTATCCTCTCAAGGATAACATTGTAAGCAGAAATTGCTTTAACCGCCAAATGGTTCAACATCTAAGTGGCCTTCCTATGCCCCGTCCCATTATCATGGATAGCCGAATAGTTTCTTCGTCTCTTGACTCAACTCTATTGAACCCATAGACGGGCATGTTGGAGAGGGTCAATTGAGAATCGTTGTATCCCATCTTTGAGAATGCGAGATATCCGCTGATGTTCCATTGTCTATCGAGACTCCTTTCACTTGCGAGTTGCCTATCACAGGTGTTAAGACCAACGGGTCATCATGGAGGCACTTCACCCCTTCCAAGTCAGAATCATCAAAGGCAATTTTAATTTCAGTATTTGCTCGTTATGGAGCTTCTCCTATGATGTGCATAACTTCTCGAGCATAAGCTTTACGAGAGCACCCTGCATTCTTGACCACTGTTGGGCCTTCGGAAATCATGTTTATCATCGCCCATTGGGGCTATGGATTGGGATCTTGATCGACATCCTTCCTTCCATAATCTCTTCTTTCGGTTTCCTTGTTGGCCATCTTTGATGAACTTTTTCAACTTTTCTCTTAGGATCAGAAACTTGATCTTGTGTTTCAATTGTCTACAATCGTGAGTGTTATTCCCCAATGGCTTATAGAACTGACCATATTGGTTCTTGTCTCTCTTCCCGGGATCAGTCCTTAGTGGTTTCAACCATCGGCGATCATTGTCTTTCACAATGTCCATCAAGATTTGGTTCTTTGGAGTATGCAAATGTGCATAGTTGGTGAACCTCAGTCATTGATTGTTCTTCTTCGAGGGAAAGTCAGAGTCTATACTTATCCTTAACGTCCTACTCTTGACCCCATTCGATTCTTGTTGTTACCTCCATTGCCTCCAACAGGGGTTGAGGTTTTCTTTAAACTTTCTTCTACCTTGATGGTTACTCTATCATCCCAGTTCGAGACCTTTAAGGCTTCCTTGGTGATTCGGTTCAAGTAATTTCTCAAGGATTCATTCTTTCCTTGTTCCACATTCATGGGGATGTAAAACGTTTCTCATGAACTTTTCATCAATAAACGGGGTGATAAATGCCCTTCTTAATCCTTTAATGGAGCTGATTGAGTTCGGGGGCAACCGACTATACCATCGTTGTGTCATGCCCCCAGGGTTTGAGGGAATACCCTACACTTGATTACACCAGTCATGGGCTGGAATTAGTAGTGCATTGGAGGATGTCCTCACATGATTAGTGGGATCTCTTGCCCCATCACACACCTCGATGGTGGGCGTCTTGAATTTCCTTGAGATATAAGCATTCACTATCTCGTTGGTGAAGGACAAGATTCGATCATCATGATCTCCTAGAGGCATTTTGTCATCGGGATCAGCCCTTTGTGTATCAACCCTTCTCCTCCTAGGGGTATCACTCGAATTAAAAAATTGGGGATCCTAGCCCTTGGGTGCTGCCTAGCTTGTTGTATTTCTATATCTTACTTCAATTCTCAGGTATGCGTTTCACAAGCGAGTATCCTCACTCCTAGAGTCTTGGGAACCAGTCCTTTGGATCCTCGGGACTTAGAAGGCATTGACCCTCCTTCGAGCTTCTTACCTGGTCTCCCTTCTGAGATAGTTATCTTCATCAGTGGATGATGAATCATTAACTGTAGAGGGTCCAGAAAAATCATTACTCATTCATGGGCGTTCTAGGCCTTGAATGCATAGAGTCACGTTTGTCTTGCGTTGCTGGCCACTTTTAACATCGATGAACTACATCCCATTAGTGGGAACCTAAGTTCATTGTGTAACGACAGAGATGGGGATCGTCCCTGAATTCATTGAACCCACATCTGGCTGCTGTGGATTGGTAATTTGAGCCCTTAAATCCTTTTTTCTATTGCCTGAAGAGCCGTTCCTTGTGTCCCTCGGGGTTGAGAACGACCTGCTCCTTCGACGGGCTCCTTGCCTTGACGTCTTTTGCTATAATGGACGTCCTCTTCCTCATCTTCTTCAGATGAGGAGTCGTCTTTGGCATATGACTCGGAGAAACTTTGGTGTCCTCCAACAAGGGGACCAAGCCTTCAATTTATTGAGGCACATACTTCTCATGAGTAGATCGATGGTTCCATCAGCAATTGGGAACGATGACAACCTATAAACGGGGTTTCGAGTTATTGGAATTAGCATGACGGTGGTGGCGATCCATGCTCCTTGTGCTCCAGAGGTAAAACCACCATCTGCTATTGGGGATTCTCTCCTTGAGTTAGTGGATTTTGGATCCTCCCATGGGGATCACCCCTTGGAGACGCGTCTCTGGGGGAGCCGTTCCCTGATTGGAAATCGAGGGGAGTGGATCATTACTCCAATTGTTCTTTCAATGTCGTTAGTGTACGATCGAGATTTCTCCCTCCTGCTATATGCGGAGGTTCCAAGCCTCAAATATTGGGTGAATCATCCCCTCGTTGGGGTGGAAGCCCATAACTTGGGTTTTGAGCTGTCAGTGGTGGAAGCACCGTGGTAGATTTTTGTAATCATGTTTTCCTATTATGGGCATAATCATGCCTATGATTGGGGATCCGCCCCTGGAAAGATTAAAATCGTTCTTTGGACTCCAACTTCTTGGAGACTCGTTTAAATTCCTGTTTTTAGGGGGTTCAACCCTTGAAGGTATGTGTTGGGTGAGTTCCAGCAACGGTGGTCGGAACGCGCAGTGAGGCTGGTGGATCATCATATCCATTTTGTCTCATAGGTTCCTTGCTCGGACGTCACCTCCTTGGGGCTTCATCCCTATCCTCTTCCTTCGAGGATGAATCGTCAGAATATAGGCCGGAGTAGTCGCGGTATTGTTGGCCTTGCTCGGGTCCTAGCCCCTTGATGTAAGGTGGCTCATGTATCTGAAGGGCATGACAACTTGGTCCAGCCTGGTACGGGTGATAATTGGGCAACCCATACACCGGGCTCGTGCTTGCGGGAATCAAGGTAGTGGAGATCTGGGCTCTAGGAGGGACGAACTAGCCTCCGAGAGGGGAGACTACCATCTGCAGGGGATTCGTCCCTGGGTTGGAGGAATTCGTCACTAGGGGTAATGATCCATGAGTTTGTGCTTCAGTCCCTTGGGGCTGAATGACCAGTGGTTGGGAGCCCGCTCCAGTGATCAGTGGTTGGGAGCTCGCTCCAGTGATCAGTGGTTGGGAGCCCGCTCTAGTGATCAGTGATTGGGAGCCCGCTCCAGTGATCAGTGGTTGAGAGCCCGCTCCTGGGGGTACTCGTTCCCCAACCGGGGGTGTGGTGGTGCTGGTAGTGGTTTCAGTAGTTTCTGCGATTGATGTTCTTCGTGTTAATAAAGCAAATTATTGGGTTTTTAGTTTTGGTACATTAGTTTAAAAGCAGTTAAAAATTGGTGCAAGTCATTTGTGGTATTGCTGGTTATGAGGAGGCCAGGGGAGATTACTAGGCTTATGTGTATGTTATATTGGTTAGTGTATGTGTGTGTGTTTATTGTGTGCGAAGTATATAGGTGTGCGTGTGTGAGGTTGGTGGGTTGAAGGAAAAACTGAGAGAAAATAATATAAAGGAGGGAAATTGTAAGTATAAATGGAGTTGGTAAATGATTTTGGAATTGTCTGATGGTTGTGTGAATCGGTTGTCTCTGACATGCTAGGTTATATTATAAAGAAGGTATTGTCCGATTTTCGTTAGATATATTTTATAATTCTTATACTATTTTAATAAGAATTTCTTGTATATCAGTGCTATATATGTGTTATGAGATATAAATGTAGGTAGATATTACGTGCTACGTGCTTATGTGTTCCTGTGGCTATACATTATTATTTTGAGACTGTGAATAATATATGTTGAATATGTTAAGTTGTTAAGCGTTATAGGACGCGTTTGGGTAGAACGAGTTAGACAGGTTACAGATATTCGCGTACTGAAGTTGTACTTTACCTGTATATAGGTATGAATAGGAGGCCAGCTAAGAGCCAGTGCACGTGTAGATGGAATGTAGAGGAGGGAGATAATTATCGGGACTGACAAGTGATGAAGGAGAGACGAATGTACGACCAAGTAAATGCCAGCGTATAAAGAAGTAGAGATTGATGTAAAGTGAATGATGAATCAATGTGATGGAAATGGGAATTTCATATATTGAGGCAAGTATACCAACCCTCACTTATCGTTCAAGTGATGTGAATCATCTTGTGTTAATTATATATATTCTTTCGAATCCTTTCTTGCAATTATCTACACTTTTCATATTAGTCTGAATGGTGCGAACCTGTTCTGTTAATTGTAAGGTTGTCTTCTAAATCGTTTTGCTAGTATTTGTACCCTTGATTTGGTTTAAGTGACATTCCCTTCAATTATTAAGTAATTAATTATTCTCAGATTATTTTCAATTGTTATTCTCTCCACCTATTGTTCAGGTATTGATTCTTTTGATTATTTTTTTTTTCGCTATAAATTGTTATAAACTAATTCCAGGTTTGTACTGTTATTGAGGCATGTGTTGCTCAGCGACGGTCAAAGCCAAGAATGAATTAAGATCTTCTTAATTATTCAAACTCATTATTGTCAGGCCGGTTTTGGCAGCTAATGCATCTAAATGCTTAGTCGACAAGAGTGAGACATGAGTAATTGAGAATTTCTTAAATCTTCTCTTGAATTCAGATTTCCCCTATTCCATTATTCCTTATAAATTGTTGTGAATTTATAAAATCTTGCCAATTGTTTTGTTCATTAAATTGTTGATATTTTCCTTGTTGATATATGATTCTGTTCTGTTGAGCTTCAGATTCCTTTTTTGCATGATTTCCTTATAAATCGTTGTTCAATTTTAGAATCTTAATGATTGTGCTGTTCCTTAATTTGTTAATTATATCTTACTGAGTTATTATTCTATTTTACTTAACTGTGCCATTCTTAGTTCAATATTTTCGCCTTGCTGCTTACTTTCTTACATCAATTGCTTCCCCGACCCTCCATCATTTATCAATGCTCATAAAAGAAAAATGGTTTATTAATTAAAGATGATTTTAAAATTTCCTTATACTGGGTTGGTCTTTTGCCAGTGAGTTTAAGGACTGAAAAATGTTTTAAAATGTTTTTAAAGGTTTTATAGATTGGAGAAGTGTAAGAGGCTGGGGGAGTGCCCAGTCCAGCATTTTTTTAGCGTAAGAGGCTGGGGGAGTGCCCAGTCCAGCATTAAAGGCCAATGTGTTGCCTAATTGGGAACCCAATTTCAAAGGAATGGGGACTTTACGTGGCTGATCACCCGTATTGTCCGTAATCAGGAGAATAATAAAAATCAACTTAAATGTTTTTAAAAGTTTTATGAAAATTTGTTTTGATGATAGAATGATTCAAAGGAAAGAAATGTTTTGATAAAGAGTTATGGTTTAAAGAAAATGGAAAGTTTTATTTTGTGAAGAGTATTGATTTATTCCCTTGAGATAGTTTGATCATTGATATTGTTCATCAGTGAAATATTCATAAATTGTTGTTTCACTATATTATATACTTGCTGAGCGCTCTTTGGCTCACTCTTGCTTTGTTTTACCTAACCCTTTGCAGTTAGGTTTAAGGTTGATTTACTTATATTTTCAAATGCGAATGAGAGCGAGGATGATCCTATTCGGAATATATTTCAGAGCTAACGCGAGCGAGCACAGTTTTGGATTAAGCTACAGATTAGACGGTATAGTGATTTGTTTTTAGAGCTGAGATAGAAGTTTTAATAATTTGTATTAGTTAGATTCTTGTTTCATACCATAACTTGGAATCGATCCCCGATGAGGAATCGTTGGTGTATTAAGTTTTAATTGTATTGGTTAAATTGGAATTTGGTTTGGATTGAAATACAGGTGGATAGTCCGATTTACGAATACGTCATGCCAAAATTTTCTAAAATTCCCCTGTATCAAAGTCTATTTTGTTATAAAATGTATATTTTCAGTATTGGGAAGTCGGGGCGTTATAGGTTGGTATCAGAGCTAGGTTATAGTCACTGAAATAAGTTAGGATGATTAGGTATATGTATTTAAGTGGGACGTTGGATAGGACGATTTAGGATAAGATTCGCCTTAGGATATTAGGACAACGGTTGCGATGTTAGTTAGTATTTCGACATATCGCGCGAGCCAGAATTCGATTCATTCGAAGGTACGACTTTGGACGAGGTAGTTGATTCGGCGCTACCTACGTTAAATAGACGACCGGAGTTACCAGCTTGGAGGATGCTACGTGTAGACCTTCGTGTATGTTCTAGAATTTCTTTTGCGACTTTAGTTACCTCGTGAACGACATAGAAAGTGCGAAAGGACGGTAAACAAGATGCAAAATGTGATTTCTGGCATGTGATGGAGTAAGGACATGGTTATTAATTACTAGCCGTTGATATCATTTAATTTATTGATTAAGCAGATTTAACCTTTCTTTCTGTTTCTTCTTATCTTGATAATACCCCATCACCTTTGATAATCAATTATATTTCAATTGATGACGAATTTTTCAAATTTATTTAAACACATATCTATTTTTCAAAGATACCTCTATTTTCCAGGGGATCACTTGATTCAACATGATGCATGTAAATTATTGAGATCCTTGAATTCTTTCTAATTTCCTTGAATATTTGATATTCCTTATTCAACATTGTATATCTATAAACTTTTTGAAACTTTTGAATTCTTTTGTTTCTCTTTGAATACTTAACCTTATTTATTCTGACTGGGATGAACAACCCTATGTATATAGGGAATGCAGGGACATCTTATCTATGTAATAGAAGTCTGGTGGGATGCCACTGATTGTGTTTGTCATGAAAGTATAGAAGGTTGGCCCCCTTCTTGTGCTATGGCGGTTGACCTAAGTGACAAATGCAACCTGATAATAGTTCAATGATCATATTGATCTCTCGGTTAAATTCTTTTACAAAATTCTTATCAAACAAAACTCAATTCATATTCATACAAGTTAACACCTATCTATTTCAGAGCTTCTTTTTGTTAAAAATCCTTATGTTTCCTAAAGTGACCAGTGATTGAAAGTAGAAAAGATGGAGATGTTTGTCGATTCAGAATTTGATGATCATGTTTGAGAATTGAGGTTAAAGTAGAGATTGAATATCAAGTTAGATTGCGCAGTGGATTGACAACACACGTACAAGATTTGATAATACAGAGAGACTGATTTTGGTTAAGGAGCAGATGACAAGGACATGAGAAGAGCATATATACGATTTCTAAGTACGAGCTTTACGACTGGAAGAACTATAATTTTCAGGATATGACGAGGGGATCGAAGTGAATGCCATGACGACGAAGCAGTAATGAATCGGGAAAGGCCTAAGGCGCCAGCAGAGATCGAAAACTTTGAAGTACCAGCTAAGGATTATCGAAGGTTGTCAAAGATTTTATCAAGATAGCTACAGTAGTGGACAAGCCTACCAATCAGGAAACGAAGGGATAAAGGTGGAGAAAGCTTTCAGGAGTCAGTGAAGAGATTGAAAACCGTCCCAGAGTTAGTACAACCGGATGGACAAAGAAAGGATGAGTATGGTTATGAGTAGGTGCATGGAAGTGGTATCAATTGTTAGTTGCGTGGATTTCGTTTTAAAGATTTCAATTATTTACCTTATTATTTCAAGTCAAGGTAGATTTCTTCGTTTATACTACAAGTCAAGGCAGGTTTTGTTTTAGTATTGTATATGAATAAATTGTTTATGGAAGATTGGGTTAGTACTTGAGGCGTTGTGTATAGGCCATCGTCCATTATACGAATAGGTCATGTCCGATTTTCGATAGAAAAGGATCGTCACGTACGAGTAATAAGTGCTTAGAGTTAATGAGACTCAAAAACCAAAGGTCTAAGTTTATTTTGAAGTATGAAGGCTTTCAGGATGAGCCTATCGATATGTGAATCGATATAAAGGAATGCTAGTGTTGAAGAAATGACATGGAAATGGAAAGAGAAATGTTTAAGTAATATTGTCATTACGTATTCTTAAGACTGATTCTGAGGACAGAATCCTATTAAGGGGGGAAGGATATAACGCCCTAGAAAATACCGTACTTATTAGTATTATTATTATTTAATTTTAAATGTGGATTATATGAGGTGATTTTTTTCTTTTAGGATTGGATTTATGTGACCACAGGTTTACTTGCTTATATGATGATGTATATGTGAAATGTGGGTCCGTGCATTTTTTTTAATTCTTATGATTAAAATTTATTTAAATTATGCAATTTGATCTTTGTGAATTTTATAAAACCATTGGAGTTGATAAAAAAATCATGAAATCTTTTTTAATATTATTTTTGTATATTAATTTAATTTTAAAATTATTGGGAGAATTATTTTGGGTGTTTAAGTATTTTAAAATGATTTTAATATTTTATTTGCATTTAAAGGATCAAAACTTTCGAAATTCATATTAAATTCAATTTTGGTCCTAAAAATATTTTAAAAATATGGGGAGATAGCTAATTTTATTTTCTACATATTAAAAAAAATATTTTTGTGATTTTCTTAAATACTACCCATTTATTTTCTATTTTACCAAGCTGATTTTATTGTTTGTTAGAAAAAATTTATTTGTAAATTTCAAAATACCCCATTTCCTCTTAATCCCTAATTACCAAATATTTCTTCCCAATTCACTTCAATCGGGTTTCCTGGAGAACTCTCTGGAAATCTCTTTCAAAATCTCGACTGATTCTCTCTCAATCTCTCCAAATCTCTTTCTCGTTTATTCTATCTCTCTCTCACAAAACTCTCTTTCTCTCCCCTATTTTCTCACCCCTCTTCCCCTGCAGTTCGTGAAACCACTGTGTATATGTATAATATGCTGCTGTGTGTATGTACCTACGCGCGTGTGTGTGTAGTACCCATGGCGTGTGTTACTATCATCTATGGGTCTGTTCGTGCAAATGGGCTTCGATTTTGGTTGTGTTAGAGTTGGGAATGGTGGTGTGAGTATATACATATATGTGACAGTGCGTGTGTACGTGTAATTGCGTGTTTTGGGTGTGTACAAGAAGAGTGTATGTGTAATCGTTGTGGCCGTGTGTTTATGGCATGGGTATTGATGTATGTGTGGTAAGTTGCTGTCTCATTTCTGCTGCTAGTGTTTCGAATTATTTGTGTTGTTGGCGCTGAGTTTTTGTCTTTTGTTTTTGAAGTTAGTGAGTCTCTTTCCGAGTTACTGCTGGTTGCGGGTTCGATTTCTGTGTGGTTGTGTTTCTATGGCTGCCGATTGAATTCATGATGAAGGTTGATTGTTGATTTTATTGTTAGAGATTCGGAAGATGTGGCAAGGTAGTTAAATAGTTATGTAAATAGCTGAGCATTTAAATTATGTTAGCTGAATTGTTGAGATTGTCGTGTAGGTATCGTTGGGATTTATGTGTGCAAATGGAGGTAGTGATTATGTTAATTATGCAGAGAAGAGTCTAAGTATGAAGCTCGGTTTAAGTTTGTTGCGGAAATTTCAATTTATAAAAAGATTTTTATTGTTTATTTTGAGCTTTATTAGTTTCGGTTTTTGCTAGTTATGTTTGAAGGTTTGCTAAATATATATAGTATGAATGGGAAACTTAACGGCTAACCGAGTTTGGCATGTTGAAAAATTCTAGAGTTTACCTGATTAACATTCAATTTTTAGAGTTTTAAAATGCTTGTGTTGATCGAGTTTTGTTCTGTTGCCAGAAATTCGATGTGGTTTGTAATTGAGAGTCTTGGGAAGTCTGGTGGTCGAAAATCCTATCAGCATATGTTTGTGTGTTTATAAAGCAAATTATTGGGTTTGTAGTTTTGGTACATTAGTTTAAAAGCAGTTAAAAATTGGTGCAAGTCATTTGTGGTATTGTTGGTTATGAGGAGGCCAGGGGAGATTACTATTCTTATGTGTATGTTATATTGGTTAGTGTGTGTGTGTGTGTGTGTTTATTATGTACGAAGTATATAGGTGTGCGTGTGTGAGGTTGGTGGGTTGAAGGAAAAACTGAGAAAAAATAATATAAAGGAGGGAAATTGTAAGTATAAATGGAGTTGGTAAATGATTTTGGAATTGTCTGATGGTTGTGTGAATCGGTTGTCTCTGACATGGTAGGTTATATTATAAAGAAGGTGTTGTCCGATTTTCGTTAGATATATTTTATAATTCTTATACTATTTTAATAAGAATTTCTTGTATATCAGTGCTATATATGTGTTATGAGATATAAATGTAGGTTGATATTACGTGCTACGTGCTTATGTGTTCCTGTGGCTATACATTATTATTTTGAGAATGTGAATAATATATGTTGTATATGTTAAGTTGTTAAGCGTTATAGGACGCGTTTGGGTAGAACAAGTTAGACAGGTTACAGATATTCGCGTACTGAAGTTGTACTTTACCTGTATATAGGTATGAATAGGAGGCCATCTAAGAGCCAGTGCACGTGTAGATGGAATGTAGAGGAGGGAGATAATTATCGGGACTGACAAGTGATGAAGGAGAGACGAATGTACGACCAAGTAAAGGCCAGCGTATAAAGAAGTAGAGATTGATGTAAAGTGAATGATGAATCAATGTGATGGAAATGGGAATTTCATATATTGAGGCAAGTATACCAACCATCACTTATCGTTCAAGTGATGTGAATCATCTTGTGTTAATTATATATATTCTTTCGAATCCTTTCTTACAATCATCTACACTTTTCATATTAGTCTGAATGGTGCGAACCTGTTCTGTTAATTGTAAGGTTGTCTTCTAAATCGTTTTGCTAGTATCTGTACCCTTGATTTGGTTTAAGTGACATTCCCTTCAATTAATAAGTAATTAATTATTCTCAGATTATTTTCAACTGTTATTCTCTCCACCTATTGTTCAGGTGTTGATTCTTTTGATTATTTTTTTTTCGCTATAAATTGTTATAAACTAATTCGAGGTTTGTACTGTTATTGAGGCATGTGTTGCTCAGCGACGATCAAAGCCAAGAATGAATTGAGATCTTCTTAATTATTCAAACTCATTATTGTCAGGCCGGTTTTGGCAGCTAATGCATGTAAATGCTTAGTCGACAAGAGTGAGACTTGAGTAATTGAGAATTTCTTAAATCTTCTCTTGAATTCAGATTTCCCCTATTCCATTATTCCTTAAAAATTGCTGTGAATTTATAAAATCTTGCCAATTGTTTTGTTCATTAAATTATTGATGTTTTCCTTGTTGATATATGATTCTGTTCTGTTGAGCTTCAGATTCCTTTATTGCATGATTTCCTTATAAATCGTTGTTCAATTTTAGAATCTTAATGATTGTGCTGTTCCTTAATTTATTAATTATGTCTTATTGAGTTATTATTCTGTTTTGCTTAACTGTGCCATGCTTAGTTCAATATTTTCGCCTTGCTGCTTACTTTCTTACATCAATTGTTTCCCCGACCCTCCATCATTTATCAATGCTCATAAAAGAAAAATGGTTTATTAATTAAAGATTATTTTAAAATTTCCTTATACTGGGCTGGTCTTTTGCCAGTGAGTTTAAGGACTGAAAAATGTTTTAAAATGTTTTTAAAGGTTTTATAGATTGGAGAAGTGTAAGAGGCTGGGGCAGTGCCCAGTCCAGCATTTTTTTAGCGTAAGAGGCTGGGGGAGTGCCCAGTCCAGCATTAAAGGCCAATGTGTTGCCTAATTGGGAACCCAATTTCAAAGGAATGAGGACCTTACGTGGCTGATCACCCGTATTGTCCGTAATCAGGAGAATAATAAAAATCAACTTAAATGTTTTTAAAAGTTTTATGAAAATTTGTTTTGATGATAGAATGATTCAAAGGAAAGAAATGTTTTGATAAAGAGTTATGGTTTAAAGAAAATGGAAAGTTTTATTTTATGAAGAGTATTGATTTATTCCCTTGAGATAGTTTGATCATTGATATTGTTCATCAATGAAATATTCATAAATTGTTGTTTCACTATATTATATACTTGCTGAGCGCTCTTTGGCTCACTCTTGCTTTGTTTTACCTAACCCTTTGCAGTTAGGTTTAAGGATGATTTACTTATATTTTCAAATGCGAATGATAGCGAGGATGATCCTATTCGGAATATATTTCAGAGCTAACGCGGGCGAGCACAGTTTTGGATTAAGCTACAGATTAGACGGTATAGTGATTTGTTTTTAGAGCTGAGATAGAAGTTTTAATAATTTGTATTAGTTAGATTCTTGTTTCATACCATAACTTGGAATCGATCCCCGGTGAGGAATCGTTGGTGTATTAAGTTTTAATTGTATTGGTTAAATTGGAATTTGGTTTGGATTGAAATACAGGTGGATAGTCCGATTTACGAATACGTCATGCCAAAATTTTCTAAAATTCCCCTGTATCAAAGTCTATTTTTTTTATAAAATGTATATTTTCAGTATTGGGAAGTCGGGGCGTTACAGGTTGGTATCAGAGCCAGGTTATAGTCACTGAAATAAGTTAGGATGATTAGGTATATGTATTTAAGTGGGACGTTGGATAGGACGATTTTGGATAAGATTCGCCTTAGGATATTTGGACAACGGTTGCGATGTTAGTTAGTATTTCGACATATCGCGCGAGCCAGAATTCGATTCATTCGAAGGTACGACTTTGGACGAGGCAGTTGATTCGGCGCTACCTACGTTAAATAGACGACCGGAGTTACCAGCTTGGAGGATGCTACGTGTAGACCTTCGTGTATGTTATAGAATTTCTTTTGCGACTTTAGTTACCTCGTGAACGACATAGAAAGTGCGAAAGGACGGTAAACAAGATGCGAAATGTGATTTCTGGCATGTGATGGAGTAAGGACATGGTTATTCATTACTAGCCGTTGATATCATTTAATTTATTGATTAAGCAGATTTAACCTTTCTTTCTGTTTCTTCTTATCTTGATAATACCCCATCACCTTTGATAATCAACTATATTTCAATTGATGATGAATTTTTCAAATTTATTTAAACACATATCTATTTTTCAAAGATACCTCTATTTTCCAGGGGATCACTTGATTCAACATGATGCATGTAAATTATTGAGATCCTTGAATTCTTTCTAATTTCCTTGAATATTTGATATTCCTTATTCAACATTGTATATCTATAAACTTTTTGAAACTTTTGAATTCTTTTGTTTCTCTTTGAATACTTAACCTTATTTATTCTGATTGGGATGAACAACCCTATGTATATAGGGGATGCAGGGACATTTATCTATGTGATAGAAGTCTGGTGGGACGCCACTAATTGTGTTTGTCATGAAAGTATAGAAGGTTGGCCCCTTCTTGTGCTATGGCGGTTGACCTAAGTGACAAATGCAACCTGATAATAGTTCAATGATCATATTGATCTCTCGGTTAAATTCTTTTACAAAATTCTTATCAAACAAAACTCAATTCATATTCATACAAGTTAACACCTATCTATTTCAGAGCTTCTTTTTGTTAAAAATCCTTATGTTTCCTAAAGTGACCAGTGATTGAAAGTAGAAAAGATGGAGATGTTTGTCGATTCAGAATTTGATGATCATGTTTGAGAATTGAGGTTAAAGTAGAGATTGAATATCAAGTTAGATTGCGCAGTGGATTGACAACACACGTACAAGATTTGATAATACAGAGAGACTGATTTTGGTTAAGGAGCAGATGACAAGGACATGAGAAGAGCATATATACGATTTCTAAGTACGAGCTTTACGATTGGAAGAAATATAATTTTCAGGATATGACGAGGGGATCGAAGTGATTGCCATGACGACGAAGCAGTAATGAATCGGGAAAGGCCTAAGGCGCCAGCAGAGATCGAAAACTTTGAAGTACCAGCTAAGGATTATCGAAGGTTGTCAAAGATTTTATCAAGATAGCTACAGTAGTGGACAAGCCTACCAATCAGGAAACGAAGGGATAAAGGTGGAGAAAGCTTTCAGGAGTCAGTGAAGAGATTGAAAATCGTCCCAGAGTTAGTACAACCGGATGGACAAAGAAAGGATGAGTATGGTTATGAGTAGGAGCATGGAAGTGGTATCAATTATTAGTCGCGTGGATTTCGTTTTAAAGATTTCAATTATTTACCTTATTATTTCAAGTCAAGGTAGATTTTTTCGTTTATACTACAAGTCAAGGCATGTTTTGTTTTAGTATTGTATATGAATAAATTGTTTATGGAAAATTGGGTTAGTACTTGAGGCGTTGTGTATAGGGCATCGTCCATTATACGAATAGGTCATGTCCGATTTTCGATAGAAAAGGATCGTCACGTACGAGTAATAAGTGCTTAGAGTTAATGAGACTCGAAAACCAACGGTCTAAGTTTATTTTGAAGTATGAAGGCTTTCAGGATGAGCCTATCGATATGTGAATCGATATAAAGGAATGCTAGTGTTGAAGAAATGACATGGAAATGGAAAGAGAAATGTTTAAGTAATATTGTCATTACGTATTCTTAAGACTGATTCTGAGGACAGAATCCTATTAAGGGGGGAAGGATATAACGCCCTAGAAAATACCGTACTTATTAGTATTATTATTATTTAATATTAAATGTGGATTATATGAGGTGATTTTTTTTCTTTTAGGATTGGATTTATGTGACCACAGGTTTACATGCTTATATGATGATGTATATGTGAAATGTGGGTCCGTGCATTTTTTTTTAATTTTTATGATTAAAATTTATTTAAATTATGCATTTTGATCTTTGTGAATTTTATAAAACCATTGGAGTTGATAAAAAAAATCATGAAATCTTTTTTAATATTATTTTTGTATATTAATTTAATTTTAAAATTATTGGGAGAATTATTTTGGGTGTTTAAGTATTTTAAAATGATTTTAATATTTTATTTGCATTTAAAGGATCAAAACTTTCGAAATTCATATTAAATTCAATTTTGGTCCTAAAAATATTTTAAAAATATGGGGAGATAGCTAATTTTATTTTCTACATATTAAAAAAAATATTTTTGTGATTTTCTTAAATACTACCCATTTATTTTCTATTTTACCAAGCTGATTTTATTGTTTGTTAGAAAAAATTTATTTGTAAATTTCAAAATACCCCATGTCCTCTTAATCCCTAATTACCAGATATTTCTTCCCAATTCACTTCAATCGGGTTTCCTGGAGAACTCTCTGGAAATCTCTTTCAAAATCTCGACTGATTCTCTCTCAATCTCTCCAAATCTCTTTCTCGTTCATTCTATCTCTCTCTCTCACAAAACTCTCTTTCTCTCCCCTATTTTCTCACCCCTCTTCCCCTGCAGTTCGTGAAACCAGTGTGTATATGTATAATATGCTGCTGTGTGTATGTACCTACGTGTGTGTGTGTGTGTAGTGCCCATGGCGTGTGTTACTATCATCTATGGGTCTGTTCGTGCAAATGGGCTTCGATTTTGGTTGTGTTAGAGTTGGGAATGGTGGTGTGAGTATATACATATATGTGACAGTGCGTGTGTGCATGTAATTGCGTGTTTTGGGTGTGTACAAGAAGAGTGTAAGTGTAATCGTTGTGGTCGTGTGTTTGTGGCATGGGTATTGATGTATGTGTGGTAAGTTGCTGTCTCATTTCTGCTGCTAGTGTTTCGAATTATTTGTGTTGTTGGCGCTGAGTTTTTGTCTTTTGTTTTTGAAGTTACTGAGTCTCTTTCCGAGTTACTGCTAGTTGCGGGTTCGATTTCTGTGTGGTTGTGTTTCTATGGCTGCCGATTGAATTCATGATGAAGGTTGATTGTTGATTTTATTGTTAGAGATTCGGAAGATGTGGCAAGGTAGTTAAATAGTTATGTACCCAGTCCAGCATTTTTTTAGCGTAAGAGGCTGGGGAAGTGCCCAGTCCAGCATTAAAGGCCAATGTGTTGCCTAATTGGGAACCCAATTTCAAAGGAATGGGGACTTTACGTGGCTGATCACCCGTATTGTCCGTAATCAGGAGAATAATAAAAATCAACTTAAATGTTTTTAAAAGTTTTATGAAAATTTGTTTTGATGATAGAATGATTCAAAGGAAAGAAATGTTTTGATAAAGAGTTATGGTTTAAAGAAAATGGAAAGTTTTATTTTGTGAAGAGTATTGATTTATTCCCTTGAGATAGTTTGATCATTGATATTGTTCATCAGTGAAATATTCATAAATTGTTGTTTCACTATATTATATACTTGCTGAGCGCTCTTTGGCTCACTCTTGCTTTGTTTTACCTAACCCTTTGCAGTTAGGTTTAAGGATGATTTACTTATATTTTCAAATGCGAATGAGAGCGAGGATGATCCTATTCGGAATATATTTCAGAGCTAACGCGGGCGAGCACAGTTTTGGATTAAGCTACAGATTAGACGGTATAGTGATTTGTTTTTAGAGCTGAGATAGAAGTTTTAATAATTTGTATTAGTTAGATTCTTGTTTCATACCATAACTTGGAATCGATCCCCGATGAGGAATCGTTGGTGTATTAAGTTTTAATTGTATTGGTTAAATTGGAATTTGGTTTGGATTGAAATACAGGTGGATAGTCCGATTTACGAATACGTCATGCCAAAATTTTCTAAAATTCCCCTGTATCAAAGTCTATTTTGTTATAAAATGTATATTTTCAGTATTGGGAAGTCGGGGCGTTACAGGTTGGTATCAGAGCTAGGTTATAGTCACTGAAATAAGTTAGGATGATTAGGTATATGTATTTAAGTGGGACGTTGGATAGGACGATTTAGGATAAGATTCGCCTTAGGATATTAGGACAACGGTTGCGATGTTAGTTAGTATTTCGACATATCGCGCGAGCCAGAATTCGATTCATTCGAAGGTACGACTTTGGACGAGGTAGTTGATTCGGCGCTACCTACGTTAAATAGACGACCGGAGTTACCAGCTTGGAGGATGCTACGTGTAGACCTTCGTGTATGTTCTAGAATTTCTTTTGCGACTTTAGTTACCTCGTGAACGACATAGAAAGTGCGAAAGGACGGTAAACAAGATGCAAAATGTGATTTCTGGCATGTGATGGAGTAAGGACATGGTTATTAATTACTAGCCGTTGATATCATTTAATTTATTGATTAAGCAGATTTAACCTTTCTTTCTGTTTCTTCTTATCTTGATAATACCCCATCACCTTTGATAATCAATTATATTTCAATTGATGACGAATTTTTCAAATTTATTTAAACACATATCTATTTTTCAAAGATACCTCTATTTTCCAGGGGATCACTTGATTCAACATGATGCATGTAAATTATTGAGATCCTTGAATTCTTTCTAATTTCCTTGAATATTTGATATTCCTTATTCAACATTGTATATCTATAAACTTTTTGAAACTTTTGAATTCTTTTGTTTCTCTTTGAATACTTAACCTTATTTATTCTAACTGGGATGAACAACCCTATGTATATAGGGGATGCAGGGACATCTTATCTATGTAATAGAAGTCTGGTGGGATGCCACTGATTGTGTTTGTCATGAAAGTATAGAAGGTTGCCCCCCTTCTTGTGCTATGGCGGTTGACCTAAGTGACAAATGCAACCTGATAATAGTTCAATGATCATATTGATCTCTCGGTTAAATTCTTTTACAAAATTCTTATCAAACAAAACTCAATTCATATTCATACAAGTTAACACCTATCTATTTCAGAGCTTCTTTTTGTTAAAAATCCTTATGTTTCCTAAAGTGACCAGTGATTGAAAGTAGAAAAGATGGAGATGTTTGTCGATTCAGAATTTGATGATCATGTTTGAGAATTGAGGTTAAAGTAGAGATTGAATATCAAGTTAGATTGCGCAGTGGATTGACAACACACGTACAAGATTTGATAATACAGAGAGACTGATTTTGGTTAAGGAGCAGATGACAAGGACATGAGAAGAGCATATATACGATTTCTAAGTACGAGCTTTACGATTGGAAGAAATATAATTTTCAGGATATGACGAGGGGATCGAAGTGATTGCCATGACGACGAAGCAGTAATGAATCGGGAAAGGCCTAAGGCGCCAGCAGAGATCGAAAACTTTGAAGTACCAGCTAAGGATTATCGAAGGTTGTCAAAGATTTTATCAAGATAGCTACAGTAGTGGACAAGCCTACCAATCAGGAAACGAAGGGATAAAGGTGGAGAAAGCTTTCAGGAGTCAGTGAAGAGATTGAAAACCGTCCCAGAGTTAGTACAACCGGATGGACAAAGAAAGGATGAGTATGGTTATGAGTAGGAGCATGGAAGTGGTATAAATTATTAGTCGCGTGGATTTCGTTTTAAAGATTTCAATTATTTACCTTATTATTTCAAGTCAAGGTAGATTTTTTCGTTTATACTACAAGTCAAGGCATGTTTTGTTTTAGTATTGTATATGAATAAATTGTTTATGGAAGATTGGGTTAGTACTTGAGGCGTTGTGTATAGAGCATCGTCCATTATACGAATAGGTCATGTCCGATTTTCGATAGAAAAGGATCGTCACGTACGAGTAATAAGTGCTTAGAGTTAATGAGACTCGAAAACCAACGGTCTAAGTTTATTTTGAAGTATGAAGGCTTTCAGGATGAGCCTATCGATATGTGAATCGATATAAAGGAATGCTAGTGTTGAAGAAATGACATGGAAATGGAAAGAGAAATGTTTAAGTAATATTGTCATTACGTATTCTTAAGACTGATTCTGAGGACAGAATCCTATTAAGGGGGGAAGGATATAACGCCCTAGAAAATACCGTACTTATTAGTATTATTATTATTTAATATTAAATGTGGATTATATGAGGTGATTTTTTTTCTTTTAGGATTGGATTTATGTGACCACAGGTTTACATGCTTATATGATGATGTATATGTGAAATGTGGGTCCGTGCATTTTTTTTTAATTTTTATGATTAAAATTTATTTAAATTATGCATTTTGATCTTTGTGAATTTTATAAAACCATTGGAGTTGATAAAAAAATCATGAAATCTTTTTTAATATTATTTTTGTATATTAATTTAATTTTAAAATTATTGGGAGAATTATTTTGGGTGTTTAAGTATTTTAAAATGATTTTAATATTTTATTTGCATTTAAAGGATCAAAACTTTCGAAATTCATATTAAATTCAATTTTGGTCCTAAAAATATTTTAAAAATATGGGGAGATAGCTAATTTTATTTTCTACATATTAAAAAAAATATTTTTGTGATTTTCTTAAATACTACCCATTTATTTTCTATTTTACCAAGCTGATTTTATTGTTTGTTAGAAAAAATTTATTTGTAAATTTCAAAATACCCCATGTCCTCTTAATCCCTAATTACCAGATATTTCTTCCCAATTCACTTCAATCGGGTTTCCTGGAGAACTCTCTGGAAATCTCTTTCAAAATCTCGACTGATTCTCTCTCAATCTCTCCAAATCTCTTTCTCGTTCATTCTATCTCTCTCTCTCACAAAACTCTCTTCCTCTCCCCTATTTTCTCACCCCTCTTCCCCTGCAGTTCGTGAAACCAGTGTGTATATGTATAATATGCTGCTGTGTGTATGTACCTACGTGTGTGTGTGTAGTGCCCATGGCGTGTGTTACTATCATCTATGGGTCTGTTCGTGCAAATGGGCTTCGATTTTGGTTGTGTTAGAGTTGGGAATGGTGGTGTGAGTATATACATATATGTGACAGTGCGTGTGTGCATGTAATTGCGTGTTTTGGGTGTGTACAAGAAGAGTGTAAGTGTAATCGTTGTGGTCGTGTGTTTGTGGCATGGGTATTGATGTATGTGTGGTAAGTTGCTGTCTCATTTCTGCTGCTAGTGTTTCGAATTATTTGTGTTGTTGGCGCTGAGTTTAGCTGAGTTTTGCGAGTCTGGGTTGTGCCTGTTTCCGATTTTAGTTTGTTAAATAGGATTTAGATTTGGCGTGCCCCTTTGCTGAGTTTCTTTCAAGTTTTGTGTCATTTTAATTTGTGTAGTCTGTTTGTGTCGAGTTTTGTTAGTTTTGATTTGAGACAATTACCGAGTTCAACTGAGTTTTTTGTTTTGATTCATGGTTGCATTTGCTGTCAAGTTTCGCTGTCTGAGTTCATTATCTAAATTTTGGTTTTTGGTTTATAATGAGTTTGCCCGATTTATGCTGAGTTTTAGTTCGTCAAGTGTAATTTGTTAATTGTTGCATTGTGTTAGTCTGCATTTTCAGTGAATTCCTGGTTCTTCGACTGTGAGTTATAACATAGTTGTTTATTTGTTGGCCGGCTGTCTTGAATTTTGACTATGAATTTAAGCCAAGTTTATTGTTCTCCCTGATTATATGCTCTTTTTCCTGATTAATTGCTTTCTGGTTAATTGATTCTCGTAGTTAATTGATTCTAATTATAAGGCATGCTGAGTTGTATTGGGGTGGGTTCTAGAGATTCTTGATATAAGAGTAACGGTTTACGTGATTTACTCAATATTAATGATTTTGTTATCTTTTCTTTAATTTGGTGGTTTATGTGTGATTTACTCGTAATTAATGTTTTTTGTTAATTTTCTGTAGTTCTATAATTGAGTTATGATATCTTTAATTGTTTTACGTTTTCTTTAATTTAGGTAATTGTTTTATATTTCTGTAAAGACTGGTTGTGGTTTAATAGCACTAATTAGAAATTTGAAATCAGTTTTATTTAATGTTATTTGATTGCTTTATATTGAGGATATGACTAATCATGTTTTAGCTAATCAATGTTTCTCCTACCTGTTATTTTGATTAGTAATTCATGTATCTTTTCGAAAAGTTTCCTTTTTTGAATTCCTTAATTTGCTCAATATTTAATTGTGTTTTTAATGTACTTAATGTTTTGTATTGATTTGGTAATTGCCGTACTGATTTTGTAACTGTCCTGATTAGATGTTGGAGATTAATTTTCATTCAAAGGAATTTTGGCTAATTTTTATGCTTTTGATAATCAATATTTATTAATATTGGTGGCCATAAATGTTGGCATATTGGTACCATTTTTGGAGGCCACAATTGGTGGCATATTTGTACCTTTTTTGGAGGCCATAATTGGTGGCATTTTTGTGCTCTTAAGAAGCAATTTAGTATTTAATAAATTTGTAGTTTTTATATTTGGATGGATTTTAAATCTATCTTATTTATTAATTTTTATTTTCAAAATAGTATTACAATTTATTCAATTTTAGTTATTTTATTATTTTCATCTATATATAATAATAACGACTCTTCTCTAAATTTACAAATTTTTACTTTATATGTTTAATAGAGGTCTAACCAAAGGGATCTCCTTTGGTTAGATTTTATATATACTTAGTTTTTCTATTAATATCTTATCTCAGTATATAGATTTTATTATTAAATAATATAATATTATATACTTTTGTTTTTGCTAAAACTTATGTCCCTGTATTAACTTAGTTTTTATTTGTATCTGGTTTTGGTGACCTTTCAGGTTTTCATGGACGGAAAAGGAGATAGTTGAAGTCAGGAATGGGATTGCTATAGCAGAAGAATCAAGAAGAGTCAAGCCTTTTGTTTAGTTAGGCATGATGTAAAATGATGTACTCTTATTTTAGTTGGGCACTCTTTTTCCCCGCTTGAGTTTTTTTCCCAAAGGGTTTTGCTCATGTGGGGTTTTAACGAGGCCTAGTTTGGTGGATATAAAGGTTTTTTATTATCTAAACTTCCGGAGGAATCTCTTTCTTATGGGTCGTACGATCCATGGATTGGTTAAGCATACCTTTCGGTTAGATAATAAGCTTTTATTATCTTTGGGATGTATTTCCTATCTTTTCAATCAATGAAATGAGTTTTCGCTCTCGCAAAAAAAAAAACTTTCGAAATTCATATTAAATTCAATTTTGGTCCTAAAAATATTTTAAAAATATGGGGAGATAGCTAATTTTATTTTCTACAAATTAAAAAAATAATTTTGTGATTTTCTTAAATACTACCCATTTATTTTCTATTTTACCAAGCTGATTTTATTGTTTGTTAGAAAAAATTTATTTGTAAATTTCAAAATACCCCATGTCCTCTTAATCCCTAATTACCAGATATTTCTTCCCAATTCACTTCAATCGGGTTTCCTGGAGAACTCTCTGGAAATCTCTTTCAAAATCTCGACTGATTCTCTCTCAATCTCTCCAAATCTCTTTCTCGTTCATTCTATCTCTCTCTCTCACAAAACTCTCTTTCTCTCCCCTATTTTCTCACCCCTCTTCCCCTGCAGTTCGTGAAACCAGTGTGTATATGTATAATATGCTGCTGTGTGTATGTACCTACGTGTGTGTGTAGTGCCCATGGCGTGTGTTACTATCATCTATGGGTCTGTTCGTGCAAATGGGCTTCGATTTTGGTTGTGTTAGAGTTGGGAATGGTGGTGTGAGTATATACATATATGTGACAGTGCGTGTGTGCATGTAATTACGTGTTTTGGGTGTGTACAAGAAGAGTGTAAGTGTAATCGTTGTGGTCGTGTGTTTGTGGCATGGGTATTGATGTATGTGTGGTAAGTTGCTGTCTCATTTCTGCTGCTAGTGTTTCGAATTATTTGTGTTGTTGGCGCTGAGTTTTTGTCTTTTGTTTTTGAAGTTACTGAGTCTCTTTCCGAGTTACTGCTAGTTGCGGGTTCGATTTCTGTGTGGTTGTGTTTCTATGGCTGCCGATTGAATTCATGATGAAGGTTGATTGTTGATTTTATTGTTAGAGATTCGGAAGATGTGGCAAGGTAGTTAAATTGTTATGTAAATAGTTGAGCGTTTAAATTATGTTAGCTGAATTGTTGAGATTGTCGTGTAGGTATCGTTGGGATTTATGTGTGCAAATGGAGGTAGTGATTATGTTAATTATGCAGAGAAGAGTCTAAGTATGAAGCTCGGTTTAAGTTTGTTGCGGAAATTTCAATTTATAAAATGATTTTTATTGTTTATTTTGAGCTTTATTAGTTTCAGTTTTTGCTAGTTATGTTTGAAGGTTTGCTAAATATATATAGTATGAATGGGAAACTTAACGGCTAACCGAGTTTGGCATGTTGAAAAATTCTAGAGTTTACCTGATTAACATTCAATTTTTAGAGTTTTAAAATGCTTGTGTTGATCGAGTTTTGTTCTGTTGCCAGAAATTCGATGTGGTTTGTAATTGAGAGTCTTGGGAAGTCTGGTGGTCAAAAATCCTATAAGCATATGTTTGTGTATTTATAAAGCAAATTATTGGGTTTGTAGTTTTGGTACATTAGTTTAAAAGCAGTTAAAAATTGGTGCAAGTCATTTGTGGTATTGCTGGTTATGAGGAGGCCAGGGGAGATTACTATTCTTATGTGTATGTTATATTGGTTAGTGTGTGTGTGTGTTTTTATTATGTACGAAGTATATAGGTGTGCGTGTGTGAGGTTGGTGGGTTGAAGGAAAAACTGAGAGAAAATAATATAAAGGAGGGAAATTGTAAGTATAAATGGAGTTGGTAAATGATTTTGGAATTGTCTGATGGTTGTGTGAATCGGTTGTCTCTGACATGGTAGGTTATATTATAAAGAAGGTGTTGTCCGATTTTCGTTAGATATATTTTATAATTCTTATACTATTTTAATAAGAATTTCTTGTATATTAGTGCTATATATGTGTCATGAGATATAAATGTAGGTTGATATTACGTGCTACGTGCTTATGTGTTCCTGTGGCTATACATTATTATTTTGAGAATGTGAATAATATATGTTGTATATGTTAAGTTGTTAAGCGTTATAGGACGCGTTTGGGTAGAACAAGTTAGACAGGTTACAGATATTCGCGTATTGAAGTTGTACTTTACCTGTATATAGGTATGAATAGGAGGCCATCTAAGAGCCAGTGCACGTGTAGATGGAATGTAGAGGAGGGAGATAATTATCGGGACTGACAAGTGATGAAGGAGAGACGAATGTACGACCAAGTAAAGGCCAGCGTATAAAGAAGTAGAGATTGATGTAAAGTGAATGATGAATCAATGTGATGGAAATGGGAATTTCATATATTGAGGCAAGTATACCAACCCTCACTTATCGTTCAAGTGATGTGAATCATCTTGTGTTAATTATATATATTCTTTCGAATCCTTTCTTGCAATCATCTACACTTTTCATATTAGTCTGAATGGTGCGAACCTGTTCTGTTAATTGTAAGGTTGTCTTCTAAATCGTTTTGCTAGTATATGTACCCTTGATTTGGTTTAAGTGACATTCCCTTCAATTAATAAGTAATTAATTATTCTCAGATTATTTTCAACTGTTATTCTCTCCACCTATTGTTCAGGTGTTGATTCTTTTGATCATTTTTTTTTCGCTATAAATTGTTATAAACCAATTCGAGGTTTGTACTGTTATTGAGGCATGTGTTGCTCAGCGACGGTCAAAGCCAAGAATGAATTGAGATCTTCTTAATTATTCCAACTCATTATTGTCAGGCCGGTTTTGGCAGCTAATGCATGTAAATGCTTAGTCGACAAGAGTGAGACTTGAGTAATTGAGAATTTCTTAAATCTTCTCTTGAATTCAGATTTCCCCTATTCCATTATTCCTTATAAATTGCTGTGAATTTATAAAATCTTGCCAATTGTTTTGTTCATTAAATTATTGATGTTTTCCTTGTTGATATATGATTCTGTTCTGTTGAGCTTCGGATTCCTTTATTGCATGATTTCCTTATAAATTGTTGTTCAATTTTAGAATCTTAATGATTGTGCTGTTCCTTAATTTGTTAATTATGTCTTATTGAGTTATTATTCTGTTTTGCTTAACTGTGCCATGCTTAGTTCAATATTTTCGTCTTGCTGCTTACTTTCTTACATCAATTGCTTCCCCGACCCTCCATCATTTATCAATGCTCATAAAAGAAAAATGGTTTATTAACTAAAGATGATTTTAAAATTTCCTTATACTGGGCTGGTCTTTTGCCAGTGAGTTTAAGGACTGAAAAATGTTTTAAAATGTTTTTAAAGGTTTTATAGATTGGAGAAGTGTAAGAGGCTGAGGGAGTGCCCAGTCCAGCATTTTTTTAGCGTAAGAGGTTGGGGGAGTGTCCAGTCCAGCATTAAAGGCCAATGTGTTGCCTAATTGGGAACCCAATTTCAAAGGAATGGGGCCTTTACGTGGCTGATCACCCGTATTGTCCGTAATCAGGAAAATAATAAAAATCAACTTAAATGTTTTTAAAAGTTTTATGAAAATTTGTTTTGATGATAGAATGATTCAAAGGAAAGAAATGTTTTGATAAAGAGTTATGGTTTAAAGAAAATGGAAAGTTTTATTTTATGAAGAGTATTGATTTATTCCCTTGAGATAGTTTGATCATTGATATTATTCATCAATGAAATATTCATAAATTGTTGTTTCACTATATTATATACTTGCTGAGCGCTCTTTGGTTCACTCTTGCTTTGTTTTACCTAACCCTTTGCAGTTAGGTTTAAGGATGATTTACTTATATTTTCAAATGAGAATGAGAGCGAGGATGATCCTATTCGGAATAGATTTCAGAGCTAACGCGGGCGAGCACAGTTTTGGATTAAGCTATAGATTAGACGATATAGTGATTTGTTTTTAGAGCTGAGATAGAAGTTTTAATAATTTGTATTAGTTAGATTCTTGTTTCATACCATAACCTGGAATCGATCCCCGGTGAGGAATCGTTGGTGTATTAAGTTTTAATTGTATTGGTTAAATTGGAATTTGGTTTGGATTGAAATACAGGTGGATAGTCCGATTTACGAATACGTCATGCCAAAATTTTCTAAAATTCCCCTGTATCAAAGTCTATTTTGTTATAAAATGTATATTTTCAGTATTGGGAAGTCGGGGCATTATAGTTAGGGCCCTTGACTTAGATGGCTTCACTCTCCTGGCAGCATGCTTGAATTTAAACCTTTTCACTTGATTGCTTGGCAGAAACTTATGACCCTTGCTTCTAGACCATTGTAGTACTCCATTAGCAGTTTGCTTTTGGAAACATACACCTGGTTTCTTGATCTGAATCTTCTTCTCTTCTTGAGGTGGCAAAACTGTTGCAGAAGCCATTGATTCAGATTTTGGTAGGTCATTACTAACAGCATTCACCCTAGACTTAGAGTCTTGTGTTGTGGTGAGTTTACTGCTAGCAATGCCTAGGGCTTGCTGTTTTCCATTCTTCCTCTCATAGACTTTGCCTTGGTCATCATCACCTTTCTTGTCCTTGCTGTCTTTCTTCTTCTTATCTTCATCAACCTTATCACTCCTATGATGACTTCTCCTCTCATCACTCTTGTCTTCATCTTTATCATCTTTATCCCTCCTAGTTTTGGCCATCTCTGGAATTGCACCAGTTGCAATGAATGTTCTGAGAATGTGTAGTGCTTCCAACTCTTCAGTTGTTCTGACTCCATCTTTCTTTTGTAGCTGATCAGTGACAGCAATGATGAGTCTGTGATTTTGAGGAGTGAGATCACTGGGAATAACCAACTGATTGACATCTTGAATTTTAGTACCAGACTGATAGTAGATGGTTCTTGGTTTGATGCATACTTCAGGAAGTCTAGCTTGTTGACCATTTCTCAGTTCAATATACAGACTTTTGTTGTTCTCCCCTCTCTGCTCAATTAGTTCCAAGATATCATCAATCTCAGTGAATTTTAGGGCTTTCAAGGTGTCAAAAGATAGGTGCCATATCTTGCCATTGGTCACAATCATAATTTCCTTGAGAAGGATTTGATTTAGCTTTCTTGGAATAACTGTTAGATATTTGATTTGATCTTTGAGGCTTTTTCTGTATAGCAATGTATCTCCTCCAACCTTTGCCTTTGAGGCTTGCAGAAACTTCAAGAATGTAGCATCATGATAAATCTCTGAATTTGCTACTTCTATCATCTTGGCCTCTGTAACCACATTAACTTCCACTGGATCACCTTCATGTCTGGAGGCTTGGACTAGATTACTTGGCATGGAACCTGCCACCACTGTAGTAGTAATAGTTTGCTTTTGGCCACTTGAAGTAGTGATGTGCACAGGTGGTAGAGTTACAACTGGCAGAGAAGATGGAGGCTCATCAATTTTGGCTTTCCCTTTGCCTGGAGCATGAGTTGTAGATTTTGGAGTTCTTGTTGGTTGACCACCCTCAGTTATGATAATGCCTTTTTCTTTAGGTTTCTCCCCCTTATTCCCCCCCTTAGGTTTTGAGCTCCTTAAGGTCCTCTTCTCCCCCTTAGGCTTGTTGTCAGGCACAGGAGCTTTGGTAGGGGCCTTTGGGTTGGAAGAGGTAGGATTGACAGTTTCATCAGGTAGAGGGAGCCCCATGTGCTTCATCATAGCAGACAGCATCAGTTGTTGATGTAGAAGAACATTAGCTGTGGTGGTGGCCTGAGTGTTCAATTGTTCAATAAGAATTGCAACTGTGTCTGAAGATGAGCATTGGATTGCTTGAGTGAGGTCGCTTCTTTTTCCAGGGAATCCACCTTGGTGAAAAGCTCAGTAGACTTAAAACCAGACAGTGATTGATCTTTGAGTCTCTGCACCTCAAACTTGGTCATTTCATGCACAGGGACTTCAGTCACCATTTTATCTCCATATTGATTCTTAAACATAGTCCTTAGTATGGCATTGGCATCAGTTGTCTGATCAAATAGAGTTTGAAATTGAGTGCCCAGATTCTTAACAACATCTTTAAGCAAAGCCAAACCATTGTCCATCTTTGTGCAGGTAGACTTGCATTCTTGAATGTCTTTGATAACAGAGTTTAGAGATGGAAACCTTGCTGCAAAATCCCTTTTTAATTCATTTACCTCCTTTATGGTGGCTGCACATACTTCATTGATCTCTGTCTTAAGGCCCTTGCCAAGATAGTGTGCAGCTTTCAAGGTTAGGTTCCTTTGTAGGTAACATTGACAGCTTCATACACATCACTAGGATTTAGAGATTTGGCATTAGACCCTAGTGAAGTGATGTACTCCTCTCTTAGGAACTGAAGACCTTCTGAGAGAGCAATGTCAAATTTTCCCTATAGCCAAGCATCTACATTACCATCCCTTTCAGCCTCATCTGCTATTTTCTCCTTTTGCATTTCTGTGACGCCCCGCAGATCCGGGATACAGATCTGGGACCCACATTCAATAATCAGAACACACCTGCAATGTCAGTGATATAATAACCACAATACTATATTAATCCCTCAACTAAGATCGCTCACAGGCTAAAGTATAAAACAAGTATCTGAATAATATTACAACTCCTCGAATAAAAGTTATTACAAACCAACGTTTAAACCAATGTCATCCTTTATTACAACAAAGATAACTAATACACACTAGTCTTCTTCTGGAGTCGTCCTCTGATAGCTGGACCACTATACTTCATCCATCTCACTCTTAACTGAAGAAAAGAATAATAAAAGCAAGGTGAGCTAGAAAGCTCAGCAAGATCGTCTATGTATTTGAATCAATAATATTAAAATTTCTTTTCATCAGAATTATCTGTGGCAATTGCCTTATCAAAATGTGAATCGAAATCGAATCAAATCGAATCGAAAGTAGTAAAGAATAAGAAGTAGAATTGGATTTACATTTGTATTTTATTTTAAAATCATAAGGTTAGGCTGCTGATCAGTCACGCACTAACCCCGGACAGTGCACAAAGCAAAGTCCTAATAATGGATCCTTGGCTATAATATCAGCCTTAACTTCCGACCATAAAGGTTCTGACCACTTAAGGTCTATATAAAACTATCCAATTCTATAACGATTAAGGAAAGTGTCGTTACAATCGACAATCTTAGCTTCAACAACTAGATGTCGAAAAAATTGACATCTATTCAACAACCAACCCTGGAAAGATCACTTCCCAGGAACAATCTTCACAATGAAGAATCATCAAGAATAAGATTCTATTCTAGTGTCGACAAGTTCGACACAATCAATATATAATGAAATGGTATCAATAATAAACATCGATGAGTTCGATGAATAATTGGGAATCAAAGGTATAATGAATCAATAATGAATAATAAACATTGATAAGTTCGATGTAACAAATGGGGTGATATGAATCTTAACTGAGAATAACCGTTTATCAATAGAATATCAAAGTTTTTCAATCATGGCATAATTCATGGCATCAATAAGTATTTGAATAATTTGGTTTGTGTTTCACATGGTAGAAGAAAGGTTTACTTGCATCTCATGCTTAGAGAAGAGTATCATATGAATAAAAGATAAAGTAGAAACACTTTCAATATAGTCAAAGAAAGGGGAATACTTGCCTGATATAGCAAGATGTCCACTAAAGTCAAACAGATCCTTCCACTTTTTCCTTCCCAGTGATTCGCTTCCTCGTCTCTATAACGATAGTCGTACATTAGTTATTATTGCACGTACGATACGTGTTCATATACTTCACATAAACACATAAGGCACATAGCATTTAACAATTATTCGGCCAATTACCGATACAATTAAGATCGTAAAACAATCAAACAAACATCACAATTATTTTTCAAATGTTGGAAACCAAGGCCAGTATTTAAGTCATGCTTCAAAATATTTTTAAGAATTTTATAGAATTTTTAGAATTTTTCTACTATTTTTAAAGTATTTAAACTCAAAAATAAGGGTTTCGGAATTAAATAAATCCAATTAAGTTAATTAAATCAACATTAATTAATTAATAATATTATTTAATAAATACTGACATTTTTCAAATAATTATTATTAATTAAATTAATATTTAAATTTAATTAAAGTAATTAAAAGTATTTATTTTTTAAAGTAAATAAATAAGGAAATAATCCTTCTAAAATCAATAATTAAATAATAATTCAAAATTAACTTCGAATTATTATTAAATAATACAGAAAATATTTTTCTGAAAATTTAGAAACTAATTTCACATTTTTCTGATTAATAAAGAATTGAATACGAATTTTAAAAGTTTTAATAAATAAAACGATTAAAATACAGAAAATAAAATTTTCCACCCGTATTTCATCTTCTTCTTCCCCGACAGTTCCTTCCCCGAACCTCCATTAACGACCAACCAAGCTTTTCTGGCAAGAAATAAAATGCCCAGTAAATTCTGAAAGAAATAGCGGATATACTACATAATATTTCCAATTCAACTACAAACCCAGAAATTCAAAATTCACGGCCGTTTTGCCGGAAAATTCGACGAACTCCGGCGAGTTCTAAAATTCGGCCGGAATCCCGATCTATGCGTACACAACATCAAACAACAATCTAAAATCGTGAAAATGAAGATAATACTCCCAGAAATAAAAGCCCTATGTTCAATCAAACAAACAAACAACGATTCGAAAGGTGTAATTGATTTTCAAAAATGAGTTAAACTTTAAAATTCGGGTTTTGATTTCTAAGCTAGTGACATGAAATCAAAGCATGGATTCTTGCTATTTAGGACCCAAAAAACACGATGGTAACAATCAATTGAACTGAAAGTTCCTAAATAAGAAACCCCCAATTCGAAGATCAAGAACTATTCAAGAACCCTAGAAATTGGGTATTTTTGCTACGATACTTTGTTGACGAATTAAAAGTCATAAACTTGAAGAGAATAATCTGAGGATCATTTTGGTTACTCACAATAAGAAATTGGATTTCAATAACATGTCCAAAAGTTGATTTGATTTCTGAAAAGAACGAAGAACACGAAGAACATTCATATTTTTATTTACAGAAATCAAACTAACATATCTACATATTATGAAGCTCAATCTTGACATATAATATACCAAATTGACGAGAAAAATAAGATCTACAACATGGAATCATCAAATCATACAAAAAATCAAGTTTACGAAAAATTATTATTTTAAATCAATTAATTCGAATATTGTAAATTCGATATAAAAAGATTGGTGAATCCCACATGATTTCTGGGCACATATTTGGAAACTATATTTTTATACCTTTAATTTGAGCCCAAGAACGTTGAATTTCGATTCCGGGAAAGCCTCCAAATTGAAGATTGAATTGATGAATGTTTATGTTGAATTATTTTTGGAGAGCATTTCGAATTTTTAAGATAAAAATGATATGATTGATCAGATGGTGTGCTGAGACAAATCTGGAAAAGCTGGAGGAAATAAGGGAAAAGCAAACTTTAACTTTTTGGAATAGTGATTCTTGTCTGGCGTGCTGTCTGCTCCATTAATTGTCGAATAACAGCCTTTCTGTACGTCGAACGAATGACGAGTTTTGCTCCAAACGAAACGATTCGAATTCGAGTGATTTCAAAACTCTGAAAATAAATTATAATTTAAATAACAAGTCAATTAAAACTTGTTCGAACGAATTTGAAGTTACGGAGTTCTAAAAACGCAGAAAATAGGGTTTCGGGCCTGCGACCCGCCGAAAAACGTTTTCACCACTGTATTTTTCGAAAAAGCGAAACGATCGTTTTAAAACAACACATAATACATCTAAAGCATATAAAAGACTCTTTTAACCAATTAACACGTATATCCACTTATCAATAAATTTAAGTAATATAACAGCTCAAAATACGAGAACGTTTAATTCTTCTCGTAAATCCACTTAACGGCAAATATAAAAATATCAACTCGTCTTATAAATCCACGATTAAACATATATTACCACAAATAAAAATACAGGTTCTTACAATCTTCCCTCCTTAAAAGGATTCTGTCCTCATAATCAACTAAGTGAATAAATGAGGATACTTCTCTAACATCTCACTTTCTAATTCCCATGTAGACTCTTCAACTCTAGGATTTCTCCACAAAACTCGTACTATCACAACTGTCTTATTTCTAAGCACTTTCTCTTTCCTGTCTATCACTTCCACTGGTTGCTCTACATATGACAAGTTTGGCTGAATCTCTATCAGCTCTGTCTCTATCACTTGGTTCGAATCCGGATAGAATCTCTTTAGCATCGATACATGGAACACATTGTGAACGTGCTGCAAGTACGGGGGTAAAGCTAGTTCGTAAGCCACTTTCCCCACCTTCTTTAGAATTTCAAAAGGTCCAACGAATCTCGGACTTAGCTTCCCTTTCTTCCCGAATCTGATTAATCCCTTCCACGGAGATACTTTAAGCAAAACTGGTTCTCCCGCTTCAAAGTTCATATCTTTCCTGGCCTTATCGGCATACTTTCGTTGTCGGTCTTGAGCGGCCACTAACCTCTTCTGAATCAATTCAACCTTTTCTTTGGTTTGCTGGATCAATTCTGGTCCCACCAATTTCTTTTCACCTACTTCATTCCAACATACTGGAGATCTACATCGTCTGCCATAAAGTGCTTCGTAAGGTGGCATTCCAATGCTAGCATGATAACTGTTGTTGTAAGAAAATTCCACTAATGGTAAATGATCATCCCAACTTTCCTGGAAATCCAATGCACAAACTCTTAACATATCTTCGATAGTCTGAATGGTTCTTTCACTTTGACCGTCTGTCTGCGGATGATAAGCAGTGCTCATGTTGAGTTTAGTCCCCAAGGCTTCTTGAAATTGCCTCCAGAATCTAGAGTTAAATCTCGGATCTCTATCAGACACAATCGAAACTGGAGTGCCATGTCGCATCACTATCTCCTTCAAATACAGATGAACTAACTTGTCCATTGAATACCTTTCGTTGATCGGTAGAAAATGAGCTGATTTCGTCAGTCTTTCAATAATGACCCAAATGGCATCATGATTTGACTTAGTCTTTGGTAATCCAACCACGAAGTCCATAGCAATCTGTTCCCACTTCCATTCAGGAATCTCTAAAGGTTGTAGCAGTCCACTTGGTCGTTGATGTTCTGCCTTGACCTTCTGACACGTATAACATTTGCTAACCCACTCTGCAATCACCCTCTTCATATCTGGCCACCAAAGGTTTTCCTTCAAATCTCTGTACATTTTTGTACTCCCGGGATGAATCGAAAATTTCGAGTTGTGAGCTTCATGCAAAATCTCATTCTTCAATTCTGGTACATTGGGTATCCATATTCTCGAAGAAAACCTTAATATACCCTTATCATCTTTCTGACTACTAATCTCGTCCCCTGACAAGTTATTCACATCTTGCTCCATTACTTCTTCTTGACACTTCTTAATCTTCTCCCACAATCCTGGTTGAAAAGTCATCGTATACATTATATCTATCGGATAAGCTGGGGTACAAATCTCTATCTCCAATTTCTCAAATTCTCGAAACACTTCTTCCGTCATGGTCAACATATTTAATTTTTCCTTACGACTTAAGGCATCTGCCACTACATTCGCTTTTCCTGGATGATAGTTGATGGTACAATCATAGTCCTTGATTAATTCGAGCCATCTCCTCTGTCTCATATTAAGCTCTTTCTGGGTGAAAATATACTTCAAGCTCTTATGGTCTGTGTAGATTTCACACTTCTCCCCATAAAGGTAGTGTCTCCAAATTCTAAGTGCAAACACTATTGCTGCAAGTTCCAAATCATGGGTAGGGTATTTCTGCTCATGTGGCTTTAACTGTCTCGACGCATAGGCAATTACTTTGTCCTGTTGCATTAAAACACATCCCAATCCCTTGTGAGATGCATCACTATAGATTATGAAATTTCCTTGATCAGTCGGCAGGGTCAACACTGGAGCTGTCACCAATCTCTGTTTCAATTCTTGGAAACTTTCTTCACACTTATCGCTCCAAACAAACTTCTCATTCTTCCTTGTCAACTTTGTTAAGGGGGTGGCTATCTTGGAAAAATCTTGAACAAATCTTCGATAATATCCAGCCAATCCCATAAAACTTCTAACTTCGGTAGGGGTCTTAGGTCTTTCCCAATCCAATATGGCTTCAATCTTCGCGGGGTCTACCTTAATCCCTTCTTTATTCACCACATGTCCTAGAAATTGCACTTCTCCCATCCAGAATTCACATTTTGAAAACTTCGCATACAACTTCTCTTTTCTCAAAATTTCCAAAGCTATTATCAACTGTTCCGCATGATCTTCTACTGACTTGGAATGAACCAAAATGTCGTCAATGAAAACCACGATAAACTTATCCAAATATATCTTGAAAATTCGGTTAATCAAATCCATAAAGGCTGCTGGTGCATTCGTCAATCCAAAAGCCATTACTAAAAACTCATAATGTCCGTATCTTGTTCGGAAAGCTGTCTTCGGAATATCTTCTGGTTTGATCTTTAACTGATGATAGCCCGATCGTAAGTCAATCTTTGAAAAATACTCCGCTCCCTTCAATTGGTCAAACAAATCATCAATGCGGGGTAAAGGGTACCTGTTCTTTATAGTCAACTTGTTTAGTTCTCGATAGTCAATGCACAATCTCATACTACCATCCTTCTTCTTCACAAACAATACTGGAGCTCCCCAAGGGGATACGCTCGGTCTAATGATTCCTTTTTCTAACAATTCTTGCAGTTGAACTGCCAATTCCTTCATTTCCACTGGAGCCATTTGATACGGGGCCTTCGATACAGGTTCTGTCCCTGGCGCCAATTCGATCGCAAACTCTATCTCCCTATCCGGGGGTAACCCTGGCAATTCATCGGGAAATTCATTCACCACTGGTATCGCTTCTATCGGGGACACTTCCTTACTAGTGTCACTCACATAAGCTAAATAACTCTCACACCCTTGGCGTAATAGTTTCTTGGTTTGAGCTATGTTCAAAAACCTCTTAGTCTGCTTTCGGCCTTTAAATACGATCTCGACATTATCGGGGGATCATAACATCAACTTCTTACCCTTACAATCAATCTGCGCACTATTCTCTGTCAACCAATCCATTCCGAGAATCACATCAAATTCCCCTAATTGGAAAGGTTTCAAACTGGCATGAAAACAATGCCCAACTATCTCAACCTCACATCGAGGACACACTTGATTAACCAATATACGTTCGGAGTTAGCTATTTCTATAACTAAGGCCTCGTCTAAAAAATCGATATCACAATTCAACTTATTCGCAAAGTCTCTAGATATAAACGATCTAGTAGCACCCGAATCAATTAACACTTTAGCACGTACGGAATTTACAGGAAGCGTACCTGCAATCACATCCGAATCCCTGATAGCCTCATTCATAGATAAGTTATAAATTCTGGCTTGCGGCTGAATAGCCCTCACTGGTGCAGCTTCAATAGCCTGAATCATCGGATTTGCTGTTGCTGGAAGTCTAGCTGAAGGAACCTTACAATCCTTGATCATGTGTCCCGGCTTGTTGCAACGGTGACACACAATCCTAATCTTACAGTCCTTGGCATAATGCCCCTTCTGATTGCACTTAAAACATGTCACACTGAGCAGATGACACACTCCCGAGTGCTTCTTTCCACATGTCTTACATTCTGGTAGAGGTGGTCTCGGAAACCTTGACTGACTTGCATTTGGAGGACGATTACCCGATCCTCCTTGCCCTGCTCCCAATCTCTTCACTCCACTGTCTTTCCCCGGCTGAAATCCATGCTTCTTCTGGGGATGGTTCTGCGAACTTCCCTGACCTTGCTTATTATCTCCAACAGCTGCCTTTATCTTCTTTCCCTTTTTCTCCTTGAAGTACAAATCACTTTCTCCCTCCGCAATCATAGCTTTCTGAACCATAGTGGAATAAGTGTTCAGCTCAAGTACAGCTAACTTACTCCGAATCCAGGACTTCAACCCCTGTTGAAATCTCCTAGCCTTCTTCCTCTCTGTATCCACATACGACAGTGCAAACCTTGCCAGCTCGGTAAACTTTGCCTCATACTCTGCCACTGTTATAGTCCCCTGCTTCAACTCCAAGAACTTGACCTCCATCTGATCACTCATATAAACTGGAAAGTACTTCTCCAAAAATAGCTCGGTGAACCTTGCCCAAGTAATTCCTCCTGCAGGCTCCAATGCCCTAACCGACTCCCACCAATGATTAGCCTCATTCTTCAAATAATAAGAAGCATACTCTGTTTGTCTATCCAAGGGAACCTGAACCAAGGCGAATGGCTTCTCAATCTCCTTTAACCAATTCTTGGCTTCCACTGGATCTACTGAACCCTGGAACTCCGGTGGCTTAACTGCCTGAAACGTCTTGAAAGTTACCACAGTGACGATTGGCTGCTGTGGGGGTGGTTGCTGCTGAAAGTTTTGCTGCTGCTGCTGTTGTTCTAAGAGTTGTTGTTGTAGATTATGTTGTTGTTGAGCGAGAGTAGCAGTCTGTTGAGCAAGTGTCTGCAACAACTGCAGTAACACTGGGTCTGTCTGAGGCTCTCCCTCAGAGGTCTGTCTGGCTCGTCTTGGAGGCATAATGAAGAAAATCTGGTAACAATACGAAATTTAATCAAAACAATAATTGAGTCTGACAAGGGTTTATCAGAATAAAAGGTTACAATTGGGTATCAACGATCAATATTAAAAGGTTTATCAATTATAATCATATGATATGCAGGGTATTGCTTTCAAGGGCAACTATAAATTGAAATAATGTGTCTTGATTCAATAATATAAAGACTGTAAAATAAAGGACAGAAAGAAATTTTCCACTAATACTGACAGAATGGCCAGCACATATACTTGGATACAAGCGTAAAACGCTTCAAGGAAAGGAAATACAATACAATAAAATAAGATAACTGCTAGCAAGCTCTCAACAACACAGCAGGTACAACAGTCACCCCTATCCGTGCTCGGTGCTCGCCAATTCTCGATAGTCAGGTAGAGAAGTCACTAATCAACGCTACCTCCAATATCCCTCAACTGGCCTCTCACCCATCTCAACAATCTCCTCATTACCGATGCATCGGTACCGCGTATACCCATAAACTGAGAATCCATATAACGACGGACTACTCGAACTGACTCCCTAACCTCGTTCCCTGGTTCCCCTGACCTCAAGCTACGCAACTCCTGTACCTGATGATACAAGAAATCTTGCTCGGCACCAACCCTCTGGTACTCGTGATACGGAACTGGAGGTGGAACATACTGATACATGGGTCCATTCACGGACACAGTTGAAGATATCGAATGACTCGTCGGTACAAGGGGTCGTTCAGCAGGTAATGGTGCGGGTAGTAATACAGCATTACGTCTCAATGATGACTCGGCCTCCTCAGGCTCCATCTCGGGATCCTCCTCTGGGTCCTCCTTAGGGTCAGTCAGAACGCGAATGCTACGATGCGAATCCTGGTGCGAACGACTAGAACCTGGCATCTCGAACTGAAATCACGAAATCCTAGTTAGATATAATCCTCACAACATTCTACTCCCAATCTAGTCCTAGACTCTAAAATCCTACTTGTTAACTCTACTATCTTACTCGTTTTAGTGACTTATAGTCTGTGTCTCTGATACCAACTGTGACGCCCCGTAGATCCGGGATACAGATCTGGGACCCACATTCAATAATCAGAACACACCTGCAATGTCAGTGATATAATAACCACAATACTATATTAATCCCTCAACTAAGATCGCTCACAGGCTAAAGTATAAAACAAGTATCTGAATAATATTACAACTCCTCAAATAAAAGTTATTACAAACCAACGTTTAAACCAATGTCATCCTTTATTACAATAAAGATAACTAATACACACTAGTCTTCTTCTGGAGTCGTCCTCTGATAGCTGGACCACTATACTTCATCCATCTCACTCTTAACTGAAGAAAAGAATAATAAAAGCAAGGTGAGCTAGAAAGCTCAGCAAGATCGTCTATGTATTTGAATCAATAATATTAAAATTTCTTTTCATCAGAATTATCTGTGGTAATTGCCATATCAAAATGTGAATCGAAATCGAATCAAATCGAATCGAAAGTAGTAAAGAATAAGAAGTAGAATTGGATTTACATTTGTATTTTATTTTAAAATCATAAGGTTAGGCTGCTGATCAGTCACGCACTAACCCCGGACAGTGCACAAAGCAAAGTCCTAATAATGGATCCTTGGCTATAATATCAGCCTTAACTTCCGACCATAAAGGTTCTGACCACTTAAGGTCTATATAAAACTATCCAATTCTATAACGATTAAGGAAAGTGTCGTTACAATCGACAATCTTAGCTTCAACAACTAGATGTCGAAAAAATTGACATCTATTCAACAACCAACCCTGGAAAGATCACTTCCCAGGAACAATCTTCACAATGAAGAATCATCAAGAATAAGATTCTATTCTAGTGTCGACAAGTTCGACACAATCAATATATAATGAAATGGTATCAATAATAAACATCGATGAGTTCGATGAATAATTGGGAATCAAAGGTATAATGAATCAATAATGAATAATAAACATTGATAAGTTCGATGTAACAAATGGGGTGATATGAATCTCAACTGAGAATAACTGTTTATCAATAGAATATCAAAGTTTTTCAGTCATGGCATAATTCATGGCATCAATAAGTATTTGAATAATTTGGTTTGTGTTTCACATGGTAGAAGAAAGGTTTACTTGCATCTCATGCTTAGAGAAGAGTATCATATGAATAAAAGATAAAGTAGAAACACTTTCAATATAGTCAAAGAAAGGGGAATACTTGCCTGATATAGCAAGATGTCCACTAAAGTCAAACAGATCCTTCCACTTTTTCCTTCCCAGTGATTCGCTTCCTCATCTCTATAACGATAGTCGTACATTAGTTATTATTGCACGTACGATACGTATTCATATACTTCACATAAACACATAAGACACATAGCATTTAACAATTATTCGGCCAATTACCGATACAATTAAGCACGTAAAACAATCAAACAAACATCACAAATATTTTTCAAATGTTGGAAACCAAGGCCAGTATTTAAATCATGCTTCAAAATATTTTTAAGAATTTTTATAGAATTTTTAGAATTTTTCTACTATTTTTAAAGTATTTAAACTCAAAAATAAGGGGTTTGGAATTAAATAAATCCAATTAAGTTAATTAAATCAACATTAATTAATTAATAATATTATTTAATAAATACTGACATTTTTCAAATAATTATTATTAATTAAATTAATATTTAAATTTAATTAAAGTAATTAAAAGTATTTATTTTTTTAAAGTAAATAAATAAGGAAATAATCCTTCTAAAATCAATAATTAAATAATAATTCAAAATTAACGTCGAATTATTATTAAATAATACAGAAAATATTTTTCTAAAAATTTAGAAACTAATTTCACATTTTTCTGATTAATAAAGAATTAAATATGAATTTTAAAAGTTTTAATAAATAAAACGATTAAAATACAGAAAATAAAATTTTCCACCCGTATTTCATCTTCTTCTTCCCCGACAGTTCCTTCCCCGGACCTCCATTAACGACCAACCAAGCTTTTCCGGCAAGAAATAAAATGCCCAGAAAATTCTGAAAGAAATAGCGGATATACTACATAATATTTCCAATTCAACTACAAACCCAGAAATTCAAAATTCACGGCCGTTTTGCCGGAAAATTCGACGAACTCCGGCGAGTTCTAAAATTTGGCCGGAATCCCGATCTATGCGTACACAACATCAAACAACAATCTAAAATCGTGAAAATGAAGATAATACTCCCAGAAATAAAAGCCCTATGTTCAATCAAACAAACAAACAACGATTCGAAAGGTGTAATTGATTTTCAAAAATGAGTTAAACTTTAAAATTCGGGTTTTGATTTCTAAGCTAGTGACATGAAATCAAAGCATGGATTCTTGCTATTTAGGACCCAACAAACACGATGGTAACAATCAATTGAACTGAAAGTTCCTAAATAAGAAACCCCCAATTCGAAGATCAAGAACTATTCAAGAACCCTAGAAATTGGGTATTTTTGCTACGATACTTTGTTGACGAATTAAAAGCCATAAACTTGAAGAGAATAATCTGAGGATCATTTTGGTTACTCACAATAAGAAATTGGATTTCAATAACATGTCCAAAAGTTGATTTGATTTCTGAAAAGAACGAAGAACACGAAGAACATTCATATTTTTATTTACAGAAATCAAACTAACATATCTACATGTTATGAAGCTCAATCTTGACATATAATATGCCAAATTGACGAGAAAAATAAGATCTACAACATGGAATCATCAAATCATACAAAAAATCAAGTTTACGAAAAATTATTATTTTAAATCAATTAATTCGAATATTGTAAATTCGATATAAAAAGATTGGTGAATCCCACATGATTTCTGGGCACATATTTGGAAACTATATTTTCATACCTTTAATTTGAGCTCAAGAACGTTGAATTTCGATTCCGGGAAAGCCTCCAAATTGAAGATTGAATTGATGAATGTTTATGTTGAATTATTTTTGGAGAGCATTTCGAATTTTTAAGATAAAAATGATATGATTGATCAGATGGTGTGCTGAGACAAATCTGGAAAAGCTGGAGGAAATAAGGGAAAAGCAAACTTTAACTTTTTGGAATAGTGATTCTTGTCTGGCGTGCTGTCTGCTCCGTTAATTGTCGAATAACAGCCTTTCTGTACGTCGAACGAATGACGAGTTTTGCTCCAAACGAAACGATTCGAATTCGAGCGATTTAAAAACTCTGGAAATAAATTATAATTTAAATAAAAAGTCAATTAAAACTTGTTCGAACGAATTTGAAGTTACGGAGTTCTAAAAACGCAGAAAATAGGGTTTCGGGCCTGCGGCCCGCCAAAAAACGTTTTCACCACTGTATTTTTCGAAAAAGTGAAACGATCGTTTTAAAACAACACATAATACATCTAAAGCATATAAAAGACTCTTTTAACCAATTAACACGTATATCCACTTATCAATAAATTTAAGTAATATAACAGCTCAAAATACGAGAACGTTTAATTCTTCTCGTAAATCCACTTAACGGCAAATATAAAAATATCAACTCGTCTTATAAATCCACGATTAAACATATATTACCACAAATAAAAATACAGGTTCTTACAATTTCCACATCTTCTTTATGAAATAGCAGAATGGCTTCATAGTTGGCATTTGGAATATTTGAGGTGACAAGATTTTGAGTTATCTTTACAAAGTCAGGAATCTGATCCACAACTAAGCTTTGAAGTGCTTCAACCATCAATTGTGGTGGAACAGACCCTGATCCTGAAGCACTGTCATGTTGCACAGGCTTCAGCCATTGTGAAAGAAAGTTAGAGCTAGAGCTAGGCAAGCTAGACTCCTCAGTTATAGATGCAACTTCTGCAACCGGATGGATTGACTCTACTACTGGTGTCTCCACAGAAGTGGGATGAGTTACACCAGTAGTTGACACAGGCACAGAGTCTCTAGTGAAAACTAGTGAATCCTCTATGTTTGTGATGGTGTCATCAGGATATGCCCCAGCTTGCATTCCCTCACCATCTGAATGTGGTTCCTGGGTGGTGAGCAAAGTGTCATGCACTAGGTCACTTGAATCCATTGGCTCACCAAGAGAAGGAAATTCTTGGTGATCAATGCCTTGCTTCTCAATTTCTTGAGTTGCAGGCTCCAAAGAAATTTGAGATGAAGATTCTGGAAGAGAAGTGTTGTTTAGATTTGATTTTGGCAACTCCCCCTGAGAGGTAGAGGGAGTTTCAAATGTGATGTGCTCTCCACTCAGTGTAGTGCCTGTTAGTGTAGGTGCCCTAGAGGCAATACATTGTTTCTGAAATAAATCTTATATCATTTGATTATTAAATAAATGTATTTATTATGACTCTAATTACTGCGATATTTGTTAGCATAATAAATGTCCTTAGAATAATGATACACATTATATAGTTTAAGTTTACAACTTGAATTCGAGATTATATAATATATATCATATTCTTAAAGGTCCCTAGTCGAGTATTATTATACAGGACAATAATAATATATAAATAGACTAGTATGTTTTTGACTGATAACCACATCTCATTGGTTATAAGTATGGAGATACTAAAGTCAATACATAGGTACATGTAGGGTACATGGTACTGGACAGACCCACCGTGAGATTCTTCATGTTAATTAAGTCATAAGAAAGACTCACAGTGATAATGGTGTAATGATCCTTTGACTTGAGATCATTGATAAGTGGATTTTATATCCACTTGGAGCATTCTAAATCGGCTTAAATTGATTGTCTTGGACTCAAGTTTGTGGTAGTTTTGATGTGTTTTGTTTAGTTGTGCAGATTTACAAGAATGTTGATTATGGTTGATGCTTCTATCGTTTTTGGAGAATAAATTAATTAAAATTCGGATTTCTGAGACGGTTGCGCAGTCTACACTGTTTTGGACATATCTGGAGTTCTAGAAGTCCGTTTTCAGCGATCTTACTGCCCACGCGAAGCCTGGGAGATTTTCTACAACTTCGGATAGGATTATCACAAGCAAATTGCGCCGGGTAGGAGCAATTTGCGCGAAGAACAGACTGCCGGGCGCAAGTTGCCCCTGAAAAATTACAGTTTTTACTATTTTGGCCATATCTTGAGTTCTACAACTCCGTTTGGGGCTCGTAAGCAGTCCACGCGAAGATAACGAGATTATCTATCATTCTAAGGTGGTCCAGAGGTCAAATTACGTTTGGAACGTTCCAGAATATCTGAAGAAAAGTCAGCTACTTATTTCCCTTTAAATCAGAATCAGTTTAGGAAACGTATTTTGCAGAAATTCTATTATAATTTTGATCTGGTATTTTCTTGCTGGGCAAGATGTCTAGAGCCTATATAAACACATCTAACCCTTGTAAATTGTATTAAGATCATTAGAATTATCATTAGGATTAGAACCATTACATATCAATTACTTAGGATTATTTGTATTTTTTCATACTTTGTTTTTATCATGGTTTCATCAGATCCCATGATGACGAGAGGTTCGATTATGAACTAATCGTTGTCATGGGATTCTAACGGATTTATTTATGGAGTTTAGTATCTTGATGCTTTACAGATCTGTGTGTGATGTATATCTGATATCCTCGTATGGTTATGCTTAATTGATAGATGCGTCATGAACATCTAATTTGTTAATCTCTTGTGAAGTGAAAGTGGATCTTGAGATTTAGAACTTGCCATGCTAGCATAGGTTCATAATTGTTTATCAATATGATTCGTGGTGTGAGATGAAAATACTTATACTGCCCTATGTGATCTTTATGGATAACTTGTTCTTCAACCGTTATGTTTTCAAATTCTATAGAGATATAGGGTCTAAGCATAATTGGTGTCTATTCATCTTCTATCTCTTTTGTGGATGTATGTTTAGTTTGGTATTCGTATACTGAGAAGTAGCGTATACTTGTTTCGTGTTGTCCGATCAGATATCATAACCATTGCATATAGTGATTAAAGGCGTCAGATCTAAGCGAAGTATTTAATGAAGTTAGGATTCCATGGTTTTTCTTGCAGACGTAATTAGATTTTAATTCTTGTTAGTTAGTTAATTCTTAGTTTTGTTAATTTGCTTTTTAGTTAATTTAGATAGTTAAAACCCAAAATTGTTATTGTCTTAGCAGTGCATAATAACCATACATTGTTGCATAGGCATATTTACTGAATAGAACCATAACTTGATCCCTGTGGGAACGAATTTGGACTTAACCTTATATATTACTTGTGACCACGTACGCTTGCGTGATTTAGTGCAAACAAGTTTTTGGCGCCGCTGCCGGGGATCATTGGTGTTTTATTTTTTGTTTATGTGCTTGTCAATAGTGGTCGTTAGAGTTCACTGACTCGGATTTCTTTTTCTCACCTATCTTGTTTAGTTCGTTGGTGTTTCAGGTACTTGTTAGAGAGCGTTGACGTTGAAGATGGATTTTCTATCTTACTATGGAGTTCAGCAGGTGGTTAGTGTTTGTGAGCTATGTGCGGGCGCACATGAGACGTATCAGTGCTAGAGCAACCAAGGTGGTATTCAACAACCTCAGCAGCCTTATCAGCAGTATCAAGGTCAACAATATGGAGCACAGCCTTACTATCCTCAGAATATTCTGCAACAACAGAACCAGAATTTTCTGTAGCAACATGACCCGTGGCAATCTCAACCTCTGAGTTATGAGGAACAACCATATTTTCAATACTATCCTCAACAGTACCAGCAAGATGATCCAGATATGTCATATGTCTTTGGAAGTGAAGAGTTTCAACATCAGCAACCTACTCCTACTTTTCAGTTAGATGAAGTTGATGCTATGGAGGAGATTAGGATGCTTCTAAAGAGTACTGAGGATTCTATCAATTCTATGAGGACACTGGCTACTCAAGTTTTGAGTGCCTTGGAACAAGAGAATCAACAATTCATACTAGAGGCAACACCAGAAAATAATGGTGACTTGGAGCAAGGTACTACATGCGTAATTGAGGAAGACAAATTCCAAGAGGAGGTTAGTGTTCACAAGCCATGTGAGGAATTTGATCATGTTAGGATGGTGGATGATTTGGAAAGTGTACTAACCCGGATTTTTCAAGAAATGATTATATTATTATTTCAATAATAATAATATTGTTTTCCTAAAATGAGGAGGAATTTTTTTTTTTATTATTTTATTATTCAATTATTTAATTATTTTCGGTTAAGTGGAACCTGGTCCTTTTTAAAATTTTATTGACTGAGTAGATATCTCGAGTCAATAGATTATTTGGATAAAGATTTAATTTTGGAGTGTGGAATTATTTAGTAAAAAATTTTATTTGAAGTCATTGAATAATTTAGAGATTTTAAAATCCTTAGAAAATGGTTATTTTAATTATTTGAGGATTTGCAGAAATTACTCGATTAATTTATAATATCGAGAATTTGAGATTTTACTAAAACAATAGTGTTTGTAGTATTTTTATAAAGCCCTGTAAATTGTGAATTATGAATCACAAATATTATTTTTATGATTTGTTTTTATAAATTATTAATATTTGTAAAATGCATATCAATTTAGAAAATTGAGATTTAATTCCAATTCTTTCGCCAAAAGTCTTTAAAAATATTCTAGTATTTAATTATGCTAAAAATTTTATTTTTACAAATTAGAGTTATTAGTTTAAAATATTACTTTAAGGTGTGTAGTATTTAATTGTATTGCTTTTAAATGTTATTGGGCCAAGCCCATTAGGGTTAAAAACATAACACAGATATATACATACGTATACACACAGGGAGCCGCACAAAAAAATCAATCGGGGGAGGGGGGAAAGAAACGCAGTGGGGAGAGGGAAGAAAAGAGAGATGGGGGTTTTTGATTTTGATCAATTGAAGCCTATACATACACATATATATATATAAAATCGAGTGTGTGCAGTGGTGCGTGTTTAGGAGGCGAGCTGTGGGTGTTGCAGGGGAGAGGGAGGTAGCGCGCGGGGGAGGGGCGGCGCAGGAGGGAGAGAACGCCGGAGATGGCGTGAGGACGGTGGCAGGAGGTGGCCGGAGTTGTATGGCTGTGCAGTGGCGCGCGTGAGAGAGAGAGAGAGAGAGAGAGGAGGGAGAGATTGTTGCGGGGAAATCGATTAATTCGGGAGGTATAATCTCGCATCTCCATATCTATTTAATTTTCGTAATTAATTAGTTGTAAATTTTGAGTTAATTGTTTTACTTTTTTTTTTTTTGTAGTTTAAATTCGGAAAGTTTATAAATTATTGTGATTGTGGTAATTTAATTGTGATATAATTATGTAGTTGATGTAATTTAATTAGTTTAAATTACGAGGTTAATTGTGGTGGCTTAATTAGTTTAAATGGAAAGTTTAATGTGGTAATGGGTATAATTAGACTAAAATTGTAAGATTATGATTATTGGTTGAATTTTCGATATTTAATTCGGAAGGTATGTTTGTAATTATAATTGTTGAGTTTAATTATGAGTCCGATTAAAGGTTCGGGTTAGTGATTGTTAATTGTTAAATTGCTAATTGTTAATTGTTAGTGAGTAATTATTAATTGTCGGATAATATATTTGGGTTAGTTGTCAAGTAATTGTTAAGTGCTAATTGCTAATTGTTAGTTTCCAAATTGTAATTTTTAAATTGTTAAGTGCTAAGTGCTAAGTGCTAATTGTTATTGTCATATGAGGTATAGTTATAAGAGTTGGCTTATCGGTAAATGTTTATGTGCTAAATGGTATAAGTCGGGTCGTAGTAATTGTTAGAAGTCATAAGTGCCAACTACGTGGTGTTGGCTTAAATGTGGATAAATTTAGTTTACTTTTCCTTATGTGCTAGTTGCCGCATGTCTGGGCGGGTACTTTTCCTTATGTGCTTGTTGCCGCATGTCTGGGCGGGTACTTTTCCTTATGTGCTAGTTGCCGCATGTCTGGGCGGATACTTTTCTTATATGTTTACTTTTATGTTGCTGCAAGTTGAGGCAGCTTTTATTTTATCAAAAGCAGGGTTATAAATTGCTTTGTTGGCATGGAGGGGCTGAGCCCATAGTCCGATAAACGAATACTACATGCCGAAATTTTCTAAAAATCCCCTGCATTTTAATTTATTTAACTTATTTGATTTCAAGGGTTTAAAGGTATGATTTGGGTGTTAACTGTTATGTGTATATGTGTTAAGTGAATTAATTCGAGGGTAATCGTTGTCTCGAGGATTTATGTGCTAAGTGGAGTTTTGACTAAGTGTTATAACTGTGTAGTGTTATGATGTGTTAGTACTAGGAAATGTTCACTTTATATTAAGGGACTCTTCTAGTGTTGTTTGCTATTACTAAATGTCTTATGTGCATTAAGTGGTATTAGAGTAGTCAACTATAGGGAGGACACCTATAGTTTGACTTTATGATTATTTAGTGATAATCCCGAGTTGTGTCTACTCGATATACGTGGTATGACTGACACGTACTCGTAACCATTTCAGTACCATTAGGGCATAATCGAGTTGGAATGACGTGTATCAAAAAAAAGGAAGATCGAGACGTCAGGTAAGGTCCATGGAATTACTTGGACGAGGTGCGAAGGATTTATTCGCGGTTTCTATTTTCTGCTAAGGACCAGAGGCAAGTTTACTATGCATACTCTATTGTTCAGAGTATATTTATTTTAAACATATGAAATGTGTTAAATAAGTTTTCAATCCATAATTGCGAGTTTTTCCAACCTTGTACGTCTTCTCCCAAATCATTGTATTCCTTGCTCTGCCAACAATATTAAATCCTGCTTGTGCAATAACCAAAACCCCATGACTTATAATACTGTCGATGGACAGTGACATTCTTATGGTTCTACATCTCGATTTATATGTTGTATATTTATAAACTTTTGTAATGTGATAGAGGACTATATGTTATGAGGTATATATATAGATACATATACGTATATATGGAACTACGTGGTAAAGGCTCCGAGGGTAGAGCGTGTATTGAGTTATCGAATTTAGCCCGCGTGTCGGGGCTATTTTGTATTGTATGTTTTCGAAAACCCGGGCAAAGCTTTTAAAAAGAATTTCGCAATAATTAACCTAAAGGCAACATCACCAATAAACCAGTGTTTATTTAAGTAATAGATGCTCCTGAGAGCATTTACTAATTAAATAAACCTCATTCGCCTAATTAAATTTATTTAATTAGATGAATATCGTTTTCAAAACGCTTTCTTTAAATCACTTTGTCCCGGAGAAATAATAAAACAATTTAATGGAGTGATTCTATCTAGTATATTATTTATCGGAGATAGTTTATTTTCAATACGGATCAAAGATATTCCAATGGTTATAAATTGGTTACTTTCAGCTTAAACCAGCTAGATTGATATCGATATATGTTACTTGAATGATTATTAATTATTTCTTATTGACCGAGAGTCAGTAGTAGTTATTTGATAAAGTGGATAAAGTTTGGAGACTGCTGGAGAGATTGTGTCTTGATTTTGATTAGAAACACTTCAAGAGTTGTATTTGGGTGTTTTGAGGTTATTAAATATTTCAGTATTAATAGTAAATATTATTTGAATATTACTTAATAATGAATATTAATTTGAGTATTCTTTTAAAAAGGGATTATTGAATATTTATTATTTGTTACATAGTAGTCAATATTTATTAAATACTCTAAGTGTTTTGAAGGCTATAAAACACTATTTAAAGGTTGTCTAAGAACTTTCATAGTCATTTAAAATATTACATTATATTTTGAATCTATCTAGGTAAGCTACTTTTCAAGAACTTATATTTATATATGGAATTACCCTGTTGTGGTTACAAGCTTTAGGCGTACCATTTTCCATGTGTGATCACAAAACCCTGTGTCGAGATTGATATCGGTACAAGTGTATATCTATACTTGAACTCTTTTGAACTCAAAACATTTTCGAAAACCCCCGTTCAGGTTTTACTCTCTTGCTCGTTTTTCAAGAAATTATCGGTCGACTAAAGTCGAACTTCAACTACTCAAGTTTTCTATCAAAATGATTTTGACAAGAAAAGAAAAAGGGGACTCTGGCAGGTGTGGGAATCGTTGACGAACGATTCCCGGGATGTGTAAGCGGCCGTGAGCCAGGCGGTCCATCAATTATTATTCCGGCCCATGTGTTGCCGAAGGATGATTACGGATGTAGTTTTCATCGAGGGTGATTACGGATGTAGTTTTCACTCGGGGATAGTTACGGATGTAGTTTCTATCCTTCTACCGGTAGAGAAGACCCGCGGATTATTGGACTTGGATGTGGCGACTGATCATCGTCAATCCTTGTCAGGTTTTTATGTTTCCTTTAAGTCCCATCCTCCACTTTGGAAAAATACTCAAACACTGCTTCTTAGGCCTAAGTGCCAAGTAGCCGATAGTGTTGTTTTCAATTTTGAAAGATGATGAATTCATGCAGTATCTAGAACTGCAAGATTATTCTAACAATAATGGCACGTGCTTGTGCACCTTTGCAATTATTCAAAAGATGAAAGATGGTTCATCGGTTATTGATGTTAAATCCCAAATGTTTTGCTTCAAGAGCTTTGACCCTCTTCCTATCAGTTATTTCTGCGTTTAACTTATCAAGTGGTAACGAACTTATATCCTATACAGAATCTTGAACTGTAAGGTGTTTTGATGATAATGATTTACTCATGTGTATATACTTACAAACTTGAGGAGTATTAAAAAGGGAACTTTATAATGGTTTGGTCTATGAAGGGTGGTAATAACTATCTTAGCAGCATATTGAACTGCATATTTTGAAAAGCTCCCTAAGAGGTTATCAATACTATGAGGTATGGTATGTAGATAAGGTATGAGGATTGCTATTGTTGACATGAACTTACTTTATTTATCTGATGTTACCCGAAATGTCATATATCCCCTACTGAGGTTTCATTATTGTAAATATTTCGAAATTGATATTAAGTATCGTTATATTTCAAAAACTCCATGTGTATATTGATATATATTGTTGTGCTCTATTAATACTTGCTGGGCAATTCTTTCGCTCATACTTGCTTGTTTTAAATATTAACCTTTCAGAGGAAGGTAGATGATTGAGGCTTATCTGCATGGCTCAGAAGAAGCAGGCAGTACGCCCTTATGAAGATGATATGATCCAGAAAAGTTATAGCTGGAATAAGTTATATGTAAGTACATTGATGTGTAATATATATTACTTTGTACTGAGTAGTACTAGTTGCTGGTGTACTTCCCAACGAAGCTATACTAGTAGTATAAGATTTTTAAGACATAGTGCGATGTAATAGAATGGATGTAATAAAGATGTAAAGATTTTAGTTCTTGTTTCTAGCCCTATGACCTAAAAGATGCTTGGTGGTTGGGTTCGCAGAGTTATATTTCAGTTTTAATGATTACAGATGGTTTAATGTTGTTAAACAGGTAATTTGATGTTAAGGATTTCCGCGTGACGACCAAATCCCTGACCCCGGATTTGGGGCGTTACAGAAATGGTATCAGAGCTTAGGTTATAGTAAACTAGAAACGAGAGTGAGTAGGAGTGTGTATAGTTATGTGAGAACGTCAGAACTCATGTAGAGTTCATGTTGGACTATTGGATATAGTACCAATGATTAAGATAAGATTTTGAGGAATATGTTGAGGTAGACTTCACTTCTTGTGGTGATGGATGTCTGCTAAAGAACTCTTAGAGACAAGTGTTGGTCGGCAGGGGCATAAATCGCCCGAGGCATAAGATTAAGATAATTTTAGGGGTTCATGGATGAAGTTATGTATTTCCCCGAATGATAGGAAATTTCAATATGATGATGAAGGATGGAAAGCTGGCATCCAGTATTATGACAATGATGAGTTGAGATAGTATCCGTACTGTTAAAATTCCAGAAAGGGAAGCAAAACAAGATCACTATGAAAGAGTATCAGCCGAAGTTGCGGATATTTAAATCTTCTCGAGTTTAAGAGAGTTTAAGGTAATATTATGAATGGATTGGTGGATGGACACCGATTGTCTCAAAATTATAGAAGTAAAATGGTGAAGATGAGATTGATCAATAAAGATGAAATGTTTTAAGAATCAAGACGGATTGAGAAAGTCTGAGAGAGACTAGTACGAAGGTTGTTATGCCAAAAAGGGATAAGCTTAAGTTGCACACGGAATTGTCATGAGGACAGGAACATGTGGTATAAATACGGTTATAATGGTGACTGGATCTAAGTATGTATTTACCAGCAATGTTCCGGGATATCGCCCATTCGACACGTGGAATTCGTCGTTGCTAGGGGCGACACCGGTATCGAAGTCTTCTCAAAGAATAGAACGCTTGCGTGAGATGCTTGCGCCGAGTCGAATAGAACTCCTTAATATCGTAAAATGCCGATGGTTGAATCTCTAGCGACAATTACGAGTCGACAACGACGTCGGTTATCGAGCACCTTAGGGTGTGCGTGGAAAAGAAGAGCGCTACAATCGAACAATTATCCGTCAGAGGAGCCGACATGAAAGGCATCCGTGGAGACCTTGGCATTACCCTCCTCAATTATGAATCATTTTGATTACTTCCCCAGTCTGAATTATTTGATATCTCCCCATTTGCAACTTATGTTTATTATCTCCCCATTGTGAATTATTTGACACATCCCCGTGCATAAGTTATTTGGATTACCTCCCTAATCTATGACCTATCTTGACATCTCTCCAAGAGAGAATTTTGATAAAGAATATACTCCCTCTTCGAAGTTGTTCTTCAATACTCGTGTTAAACCATATTTAATTTCGATTGTGCCAGAAGCTGTCATTATTCCTACCTTCAGATTTCTGAAGCCCTGTTTAATGATGTTATTTCAAATTCCCACTTTTCTTCAAATATTGGATAATCCTATGGTGCTATAGCACCACTTGCTTGTTGTATACCAGTATCTTTCTGGTTATCCTTTTCCTTGGAAATTGCACCTTGGAATCTGATCAATTTTAATCCAGGGTGTCCACTTGAGAATTATTTGTCGAAAGACGATAATTATTATTTTCACTTCGAATTGCTTTCATACTTCTCAGCTTCCACTGAGACGAACAACCCTATACTTATAGGGGACACAAGGGCTATCTGTCTGTGTGATAGAAGTCTGACGGGACGCCGTCACTTGTGTGTTGTGAAATACAAGAAGGCTAATTACCTTTAGTAATGTCTCAACTGAGACACGCAACATGAGTTCTCTTGATCATATTGATCTCTCGGTAAATTCCCTTATCTCAAATAAGGTTGACTTTAACACTCATAACCTTATGATCACCAGTGTGTAACAATTGCCTTGATATGACAGCTGTCTTTTCAAAGGTCCCTGATTCTTATTACCTCTAATGAATTTCAAGGGGATGCCAACCAGGTCGGCCAAGTCATAAATTCGCTGATAGAAACTAGATTCGCAACAGAATCGCCAAGAGCAGGAGCGAATCCCAACACGAATAGAATATCAGTGATGTATAGATAGAATTGGTTCGTTCTCTCTCTCAAGAATGTCATGTTAATAGAGTCAGTGAACTCTCTCTCTTAAGGATAGTATAATAATAGAAAGTTGGGCAAGACGTATATGTGAAAGGAATAATGGTGGGTTATAAGACTTCAGCGATAATTGTGTCAGATAGAGGATCGAGGTTTGAATTGAGATATTGGAGAAGTTGTTTACGAAGAGACACTATCTCCTGTTTTGCAGGATAAATGTTGATGATGAAAGAGTTAAGGAATCCCAGTAGTGGCCTTAGCTGATTCCGTGGACGGAATCCTTTTAAGGAGGGTAGACTGTAATAACCCGGATTTTTCAAGAAATGATTATATTATTATTTCAATAATAATAATATTGTTTTCCTAAAATGAGGAGGAATTTTTTTTATTTTATTTTATTTTATTATTCAATTATTTAATTATTTTCGGTTAAGTGGAACCTGGTCCTTTTTAAAATTTTATTGACTGAGTAGATATCTCGAGTCAATAGATTATTTGGATAAAGATTTAATTTTGGAGTGTGGAATTATTTAGTAAAAAATTTTATTTGAAGTCATTGAATAATTTAGAGATTTTAAAATCCTTAGAAAATGGTTATTTTAATTATTTGAGGATTTGCAGAAATTACTCGATTAATTTATAATATCGAGAATTTGAGATTTTACTAAAACAATAGTGTTTGTAGTATTTTTATAAAGCCCTGTAAATTGTGAATTATGAATCACAAATATTATTTTTATGATTTGTTTTTATAAATTATTAATATTTGTAAAATGCATATCAATTTAGAAAATTGAGATTTAATTCCAATTCTTTCGCCAAAAGTCTTTAAAAATATTCTAGTATTTAATTATGCTAAAAATTTTATTTTTACAAATTAGAGTTATTAGTTTAAAATATTACTTTAAGGTGTGTAGTATTTAATTGTATTGCTTTTAAATGTTATTGGGCCAAGCCCATTAGGGTTAAAAACATAACACAGATATATACATACGTATACACACAGGGAGCCGCACAAAAAAATCAATCGGGGGAGGGGGGAAAGAAACGCAGTGGGGAGAGGGAAGAAAAGAGAGATGGGGGTTTTTGATTTTGATCAATTGAAGCCTATACATACACATATATATATATAAAATCGAGTGTGTGCAGTGGTGCGTGTTTAGGAGGCGAGCTGTGGGTGTTGCAGGGGAGAGGGAGGTAGCGCGCGGGGGAGGGGCGGCGCAGGAGGGAGAGAACGCCGGAGATGGCGTGAGGACGGTGGCAGGAGGTGGCCGGAGTTGTATGGCTGTGCAGTGGCACGCGTGAGAGAGAGAGAGAGAGGAGGGAGAGATTGTTGCGGGGAAATCGATTAATTCGGGAGGTATAATCTCGCATCTCCATATCTATTTAATTTTCGTAATTAATTAGTTGTAAATTTTGAGTTAATTGTTTTACTTTTTTTTTGTAGTTTAAATTCGGAAAGTTTATAAATTATTATGATTGTGGTAATTTAATTGTGATATAATTATGTAGTTGATGTAATTTAATTAGTTTAAATTACGAGGTTAATTGTGGTGGCTTAATTAGTTTAAATGGAAAGTTTAATGTGGTAATGGGTATAATTAGACTAAAATTGTAAGATTATGATTATTGGTTGAATTTCCGATATTTAATTCGGAAGGTATGTTTGTAATTATAATTGTTGAGTTTAATTATGAGTCCGATTAAAGGTTCGGGTTAGTGATTGTTAATTGTTAAATTGCTAATTGTTAATTGTTAGTGAGTAATTATTAATTGTCGGATAATATATTTGGGTTAGTTGTCAAGTAATTGTTAAGTGCTAATTGCTAATTGTTAGTTTCCAAATTGTAATTTTTAAATTGTTAAGTGCTAAGTGCTAAGTGCTAAGTGCTAATTGTTATTGTCATATGAGGTATAGTTATAAGAGTTGGCTTATCGGTAAATGTTTATGTGCTAAATGGTATAAGTCGGGTCGTAGTAATTGTTAGAAGTCATAAGTGCCAACTACGTGGTGTTGGCTTAAATGTGGATAAACTTAGTTTACTTTTCCTTATGTGCTAGTTGCCGCATGTCTGGGCGGGTACTTTTCCTTATGTGCTTGTTGCCGCATGTCTGGGCGGGTACTTTTCCTTATGTGCTAGTTGCCGCATGTCTGGGCGGATACTTTTCTTATATGTTTACTTTTATGTTGCTGCAAGTTGAGGCAGCTTTTATTTTATCAAAAGCAGGGTTATAAATTGCTTTGTTGGCATGGAGGGGCTGAGCCCATAGTCCGATAAACGAATACTACATGCCGAAATTTTCTAAAAATCCCCTGCATTTTAATTTATTTAACTTATTTGATTTCAAGGGTTTAAAGGTATGATTTGGGTGTTAACTGTTATGTGTATATGTGTTAAGTGAATTAATTCGAGGGTAATCGTTGTCTCGAGGATTTATGTGCTAAGTGGAGTTTTGACTGAGTGTTATAACTGTGTAGTGTTATGATGTGTTAGTACTAGGAAATGTTCACTTTATATTAAGGGACTCTTCTAGTGTTGTTTGCTATTACTAAATGTCTTATGTGCATTAAGTGGTATTAGAGTAGTCAACTATAGGGAGGACACCTATAGTTTGACTTTATGATTATTTAGTGATAATCCCGAGTTGTGTCTACTCGATATACGTGGTATGACTGACACGTACTCGTAACCATTTCAGTACCATTAGGGCATAATCGAGTTGGAATGACGTGTATCAAAAAAAAGGAAGATCGAGACGTCAGGTAAGGTCCATGGAATTACTTGGACGAGGTGCGAAGGATTTATTCGCGGTTTCTATTTTCTGCTAAGGACCAGAGGCAAGTTTACTATGCATACTCTATTGTTCAGAGTATATTTATTTTAAACATATGAAATGTGTTAAATAAGTTTTCAATCCATAATTGCGAGTTTTTCCAACCTTGTACGTCTTCTCCCAAATCATTGTATTCCTTGCTCTGCCAACAATATTAAATCCTGCTCGTGCAATAACCAAAACCCCATGACTTATAATACTGTCGATGGACAGTGACATTCTTATGGTTCTACATCTCGATTTATATGTTGTATATTTATAAACTTTTGTAATGTGATAGAGGACTATATGTTATGAGGTATATATATAGATACATATACGTATATATGGAACTACGTGGTAAAGGCTCCGAGGGTAGAGCGTGTATTGAGTTATCGAATTTAGCCCGCGTGTCGGGGCTATTTTGTATTGTATGTTTTCGAAAACCCGGGCAAAGCTTTTAAAAAGAATTTCGCAATAATTAACCTAAAGGCAACATCACCAATAAACCAGTGTTTATTTAAGTAATAGATGCTCCTGAGAGCATTTACTAATTAAATAAACCTCATTCGCCTAATTAAATTTATTTAATTAGATGAATATCGTTTTCAAAACGCTTTCTTTAAATCACTTTGTCCCGGAGAAATAATAAAACAATTTAATGGAGTGATTCTATCTAGTATATTATTTATCGGAGATAGTTTATTTTCAATACGGATCAAAGATATTCCAATGGTTATAAATTGGTTACTTTCAGCTTAAACCAGCTAGATTGATATCAATATATGTTACTTGAATGATTATTAATTATTTCTTATTGACCGAGAGTCAGTAGTAGTTATTTGATAAAGTGGATAAAGTTTGGAGACTGCTGGAGAGATTGTGTCTTGATTTTGATTAGAAACACTTCAAGAGTTGTATTTGGGTGTTTTGAGGTTATTAAATATTTCAGTATTAATAGTAAATATTATTTGAATATTACTTAATAATGAATATTAATTTGAGTATTCTTTTAAAAAGGGATTATTGAATATTTATTATTTGTTACATAGTAGTCAATATTTATTAAATACTCTAAGTGTTTTGAAGGCTATAAAACACTATTTAAAGGTTGTCTAAGAACTTTCATAGTCATTTAAAATATTACATTATATTTTGAATCTATCTAGGTAAGCTACTTTTCAAGAACTTATATTTATATATGGAATTACCCTGTTGTGGTTACAAGCTTTAGGCGTACCATTTTCCATGTGTGATCACAAAACCCTGTGTCGAGATTGATATCGGTACAAGTGTATATCTATACTTGAACTCTTTTGAACTCAAAACATTTTCGAAAACCCCCGTTCAGGTTTTACTCTCTTGCTCGTTTTTCAAGAAATTATCGGTCGACTAAAGTCGAACTTCAACTACTCAAGTTTTCTATCAAAATGATTTTGACAAGAAAAGAAAAAGGGGACTCTGGCAGGTGTGGGAATCGTTGACGAACGATTCCCGGGATGTGTAAGCGGCCGTGAGCCAGGCGGTCCATCAATTATTATTCCGGCCCATGTGTTGCCGAAGGATGATTACGGATGTAGTTTTCATCGAGGGTGATTACGGATGTAGTTTTCACTCGGGGATAGTTACGGATGTAGTTTCTATCCTTCTACCGGTAGAGAAGACCCGCGGATTATTGGACTTGGATGTGGCGACTGATCATCGTCAATCCTTGTCAGGTTTTTATGTTTCCTTTAAGTCCCATCCTCCACTTTGGAAAAATACTCAAACACTGCTTCTTAGGCCTAAGTGCCAAGTAGCCGATAGTGTTGTTTTCAATTTTGAAAGATGATGAATTCATGCAGTATCTAGAACTGCAAGATTATTCTAACAATAATGGCACGTGCTTGTGCACCTTTGCAATTATTCAAAAGATGAAAGATGGTTCATCGGTTATTGATGTTAAATCCCAAATGTTTTGCTTCAAGAGCTTTGACCCTCTTCCTATCAGTTATTTCTGCGTTTAACTTATCAAGTGGTAACGAACTTATATCCTATACAGAATCTTGAACTGTAAGGTGTTTTGATGATAATGATTTACTCATGTGTATATACTTACAAACTTGAGGAGTATTAAAAAGGGAACTTTATAATGGTTTGGTCTATGAAGGGTGGTAATAACTATCTTAGCAGCATATTGAACTGCATATTTTGAAAAGCTCCCTAAGAGGTTATCAATACTATGAGGTATGGTATGTGGATAAGGTATGAGGATTGCTATTGTTGACATGAACTTACTTTATTTATCTGATGTTACCCGAAATGTCATATATCCCCTACTGAGGTTTCATTATTGTAAATATTTCGAAATTGATATTAAGTATCGTTATATTTCAAAAACTCCATGTGTATATTGATATATATTGTTGTGCTCTATTAATACTTGCTGGGCAATTCTTTCGCTCATACTTGCTTGTTTTAAATATTAACCTTTCAGAGGAAGGTAGATGATTGAGGCTTATCTGCATGGCTCAGAAGAAGCAGGCAGTACGCCCTTATGAAGATGATATGATCCAGAAAAGTTATAGCTGGAATAAGTTATATGTAAGTACATTGATGTGTAATATATATTACTTTGTACTGAGTAGTACTAGTTGCTGGTGTACTTCCCAACGAAGCTATACTAGTAGTATAAGATTTTTAAGACATAGTGCGATGTAATAGAATGGATGTAATAAAGATGTAAAGATTTTAGTTCTTGTTTCTAGCCCTATGACCTAAAAGATGCTTGGTGGTTGGGGTCGCAGAGTTATATTTCAGTTTTAATGATTACAGATGGTTTAATGTTGTTAAACAGGTAATTTGATGTTAAGGATTTCCGCGTGACGACCAAATCCCTGACCCCGGATTTGGGGCGTTACAGAAAGGGCACTATTTGGGACAGACACTGATGAGCTGCAAAAATTTCAAGAATTGGTATGTACGTACCAAGAGGTTGATGATCATGAGAAAGATGCAGGTCTTCTACTTGTCTTAAAGTGTGAAGATGGAGGTAGCGCATTAGAGCCAATGGAGGAAGTTTTCTTTGAAGAACCAAAGGCTTCAGAAACTTACATTTACCCTCCTCCATTATATTCAAGCGAAGCCCGTGAATGTGTGTTGTTCTATAAATTGACAGATTTTGGGTCAACAGATGAAGGAATTGGAATAAGACATATTTGTTATACGAATAGGCCAAGCGAGGAGAAGTGGCAGAAAGTGTGTCGCCGTGATGACGATGAAGTCTCACGAAGAGAGGATCAGGCCAACTATTATCATCCTTAATGGAGGCTTGGAAGTAACGTCAAGCTATTGACGTTAAAGAAGCGCTTCTTGGGAGGCAACCCAAGGTATGTTTTCTACTTTCCCTTGTATTTACTTCCATTCAATGAGGACATTGAATATTCTAAGTTTGGGGGTGGTTTGAGGGATAAGTAGTGTATATATATGTGATTGTTAGTCATTGTGTTCATGTAGGATTTCATGCTTTGCATATTAGTAGTAGTAAATTATGCACTTATGTTCGTGTTATCTACGTTTGTTTCATATAGGACATTCTGTTTTTTTGTTAGTATATCATGTGAGTTCATAATAGTTGCATTTACACCCATGCTTGATAGGAATTTTGTGTTGTTGACGCTTTTGATTGAGAAGTGATATGCTTTGTTCTTGTGCACACACATACACTAGTAAGTTGAAGCTAGTAGACTTATTGAATGTTGTAAGTGATTAGAAGGACATGAATATGTGCAAGATGATTTAGTTTGCATGCTTTGAATACAAGTAGGTGCGTTAGAGAGATTTTTGCTTGGGATTGAGTATGTTTTTCCACCAAGTGAGTTTTTGAGCCTTATTGCATATTTGTTGCAATTTATTCGTTTGCTTGAGTGTCCACGGATTGTTTGCATTGCTAGCAGTTGTTTGAGGTCTTTCTTGAAACGCATGACATTATTTGACGATTAAAATTATAAAGGCATTAGGAATAACCACATATTTTCCCATATTACCACACCATATTTACATGATCAATTAGTTAACCCGTTGAGCTTAATCCTATTTTTCGGTGACATACCACATTACTTGCCAAAGGCTAGTAGAGTGCTTAAGGGAGTAATAAGGTGTGTAAGGAGGGGTTTATTGTTGGTCATACTTTTGGGGAAATATTGAAAATTGGGTTGTGTACTTGATAGTCGACATATGTAATAAATTCATGGGATCATTGTTATTGTTATATTATTGTTTTATTTAGCTCTCGAAAGAAAAAAAAAAGAAAAAAAAAAGAAAAAAAAGGAGAGAAAAAAAAAGAAAAAAAAAGGAAAAATATATTATGAGAGCATGTTTGTATTGTTGTGATCCTATTTCAGTCGACTAGTCGAGTGTTGTTTTAGTAAAAATTATGTGGGGGGAAAATAGGGTGTTGTGTATGATTTATTAAGGTACTTACTAGCTTTTGACACTTCACCTGTTTTGGCTTATTTGACATACCTTGTCCCTAGCCCCGTTACAACCGAAATAAAGACCTTTTGATTATCGTCATTGATGTATGTTGTGTTAAGAGTTAGATTGATACCAAATGTCAAGCATGCTTATGATTTTGTTGGAATTGAGTGATACACTTACCCTTGTTCTTGAGTGAATATTCTTTTGTGAGTGGATTGTGAGTGTTTGCTTGTTTTTGCGTATGAGATCCCGAGTTTTGTCTCAAAGATGTACTCTTGTAGGCTTAGCATGATTACTAACTTATTCTTACACTTGACATGGACTTTTGAGAACTTATGCATGTTCATTGAGTAGACTATGTGAATACTTGCACTTTCGACACCAAGACATTGCGTATTTACTTTGATTCTTAAGTTGATATGGCATGAGAGGATTTGAAGGTATGGTAGGATATTAGTATTAGATTAGTTGCAGTTTCGTATTAGTTGCATTCATGCATTGCATTGCATTGGATTTTGTGGGTACATTCGCTATAGGCCCTCACGAGACCTTACTCGTCCACTAGGGCTGCCTAGGGGTTTAAAGGGCTTGTTGCATATGCCAAATGCAACCGTGATCACCTACGGAAGTGGTACTAGTTAGTTAGTTAGTTGTAATTATTTATGCTTGAGGACAAGCATCGGTTTAAGTTTGGGGGTGTGATAAGTGGATTTTATATCCACTTGGAGCATTCTAAATCGGCTTAAATTGATTGTCTTGGACTCAAGCTTGTGGTAGTTTTGATGTGTTTTGTTTAGTTGTGCAGATTTACAAGAATGTTGATTATGGTTGATGCTTCTATCGTTTTTGGAGAATAAATTAATTAAAATTCGGATTTCTGAGACGGTTGCGCAGTCTACACTGTTTTGGACATATCTGGAGTTCTAGAAGTCCATTTTCAGCGATCTTACTGCCCACACGAAGCCTGAGAGATTTTCTACAACTTGGGATAGGATTATCACAAGCAAATTGCGCCGGGTAGGAGCAATTTGCGCGAAGAACAGACTGCTGGGCGCAAGTTGCCCCTGAAAAATTACAGTTTTTACTATTTTGGCCATATCTTGAGTTCTACAACTCCGTTTGGGGCCCGTAAGCAGTCCACGCGAAGATAACGAGATTATCTATCATTTTAAGGTGGTCCAGAGGTCCAATTACGTTTGGAACGTTCCAGAATATCTGAAGAAAAGTCAGCTACGAATTTCCCTTTAAATCAGAATCAGTTTAGGAAACGTATTTTGCGGAAATTCTATTATAATTCTGATCTGGTATTTTCTTGCTGGGCAAGATGTCTAGAGCCTATATAAACACATCTAACCCTTGTAAATTGTATTAAGATCATTAGAATTATCATTAGGATTAGAACCATTACATATCAATTACTTAGGATTATTTGTATTTTTTCATACTTTGTTTTTATCATGGTTTCATCAGATCCCATGATGACGAGAGGTTCGATTATGAACTAATCGTTGTCATGGGATTCTAACGGATTTATTTATGGAGTTTAGTATCTTGATGCTTTACAGATCTGTGTGTGATGTATATCTGATATCCTCGTATGGTTATGCTTAATTGATAGATGCGTCATGAACATCTAATTTGTTAATCTCTTGTGAAGTGAAAGTGGATCTTGAGATTTAGAACTTGCCATGCTAGCATAGGTTCATAATTGTTTATCAATATGATTCGTGGTGTGAGATGAAAATACTTATACTGCCCTGTGTGATCTTTATGGATAACTTGTTCTTCAACCGTTATGTTTTCAAATTCTATAGAGATATAGGGTCTAAGCATAATTGGTGTCTATTCATCTTCTATCTCTTTTGTGGATGTATGTTTAGTTTGGTATTCGTATACTGAGAAGTAGCGTATACTTGTTTCGTGTTGTCCGATCAGATATCATAACCATTGCATATAGTGATTAAAGGCGTCAGATCTAAGCGAAGTATTTAATGAAGTTAGGATTCCATGGTTTTTCTTGCAGACGTAATTAGATTTTAATTCTTCTTAGTTAGTTAATTCTTAGTTTTGTTAATTTGCTTTTTAGTTAATTTAGATAGTTAAAACCCAAAATTGTTATTGTCTTAGCAGTGCATAATAACCATACATTGTTGCATAGGCATATTTACTGAATAGAACCATAACTTGATCCCTGTGGGAACGAATTTGGACTTAACCTTATATATTACTTGTGACCACGTACGCTTGCGTGATTTAGTGCAAACAATCATTATATTTCTATACGAGGATAATATACTTTGACTACATTAAAAGTTACCTTTGACCGGGTAATGATAAAAGTGGACATCGGGTATATTGTGAATCGTATGAGAAATATGAATGATAGATAAAGGATTTAACCCTCCTATCAGATAGGAGAGATATTATTGGCCTCTTGATTGAGTGAGACTATAAAATGCATGGCCGTGCTCAAATAATGATTTGTTATTAATAGTCTACTCATGGATCAAGTAAACCCGGATTAAATTATGAAGAGGATGACAATAAACATGCCTCGAGTTTAATCTATAATATTTGGTTAAAGGGATTATATTACACGGGAACATTAATCACAAAAGGTTTATCGAATGACGATTTAATTATTGTTTAATTGGGTGACAATGATGTATTACTAGATACCGCTCATTGTTTATAATTTTATTGGAGAATAAAATTATTGCCAAAATAAATAATAACCTACAGGGTCACACACATAGAACACTTTAAAGGAAGAATTAATTTAAATTAATTAATGATAAGTTGGATTTTATTAAATTAATTAAGTGGGACTTAATTAAGTTATAATAAAATACAAAGATATATGAGATATGATTTTAATAATTAAGTTTGACTTAATTATTATTTATTTGAATAATAGAATTAGATTTTATTATTTAAAACTAGATCTTATAATTTCATTGGAGGCTAGTACCTCCCTTCCGAACAAGAATCGTTCTTGGAGTGTTCGTGTGGATACCGTAGAGGAGGCTTCGAGGAGGAGTGCTCAGTAATCGTGGAAGGCTTGCATCTCCATCGTTCTTTAAACGTAAAGCTTCGATAAGGTAATCGTTCTATCTACCATATTATCAATTATTATACATGGATCCGGGCTTGGTTTCGATTTATTTTATTACTGTTTTCGCTGCGTATTGATGATCGAAACCAACAGTGCCATCCTTATTACTCCTTTATGCAGACTCCATACAAGATTGTGCATTGGGGAGAATGCTTGATTCTATAGATGCAACCTGTTGAGAGGATACATCTAGTGAGCTGTTTGCCCCTGATTTTTACAACTTCAGCCATTTGTGTGACTGAAGAGGTGGTTTTAGATTTCTTCTTCTTTGGCCTCTGTAAAGGTGACTCAGGTTCCTTACTTTCTAAACCTAATTCTACAGCCAGTGCTGCTTCAGATAATATGTTCAAAGGTTCAGAAACTATCGCATTTCTCTTCTTTTTACTAACCTCACCCTATTGAGAGGATGAAGCAGTTGGCTCACTGTTTGGTAGAGTGTTTGGCTGAGAGGGTTGGTTAGCAATCCCTGGGTTAGCATTTTGTCCTACTTGCTTGGGCCGTGCTAACTGTGATTTGGAATCAAATATTGGCATGTTGTGGGGGTAAGTCCTAAATAGACTCTCCATATGGGGAGTTATTTTGAGTCTTACATCCACATCATTCCTAGTCTCCAAGTTACCAAAAATGAGTTTGGTCGTGGACCTAGGGTAGCCTATTCTAGTTTTATCTATTCCAGGCAATTTGATAACTGGATTTATATCCACTTGGAGCGTTCCATATCGGCTTAAATTGATTGTCTTGGACTCAAGTTTGTGATGGTTTTGATGTGTTTTGTTTAGTTGTGCAGATTTACAAGAATGTTGATTAAGGTGGATGCTTATATCGTTTTTGGAGAATAAATTGATTAAAATTCGGATTTCTGAGACGGTTGCGCAGTCTACACTATTTTGGACATATCTGGAGTTCTAGAAGTCCGTTTTCAGCGATCTTACTGCCCACGCGAAGCTTGGGAGATTTTCTATAATATGGGACAGGTGTTGCACGAGCAGTTTGCGCGTGGTGGGCGCAGGTTGCGCGACAAACAGACTGATGGGCGCAGGTTGCACGGGCGCGGTGCTGAAAAATTACAGTTTTTACTATTTTGGCCATATCTTGAGTTCTAGAAGTCTGTTTGAGGCCCGTAAGCAGTCCACGTGAAGATAATGGAATTCTCTATCATTCTAAAGTGGTCCAGAGGTCCAAATACAAATGGAACGGTTCAGAAATACTGAAGAAAAGTCAGCTACGAATTTTCCTTAAAAACAAAATCAGTTTAGGAAACGTATTTTGCAGAAATTCTATTATAATTCTGTTTTGGTATTTTCTTGCTAGGCAAGACTTCTAGAGCCTATATAAACACATCCAACCTTTGTAATTTAGATCATTAGGAGAGAACCATTATATATCAATTACTTAGGTTTATTTGTATCTTTTCATACTTTATTTTTATCATGGTTTCATCAGATCCCATGATGACGAGAGGTTTGATTATGAACTAATCATTGTCATGGGATTCTAACGGATTTATTTATGGAGCTTTAGTATCTTGATGCTTTACAGATCTGTGTGTGATGTATATCTGATATCCTCGTATGGTTGTGTTTCATGTATTTAGATGCGTAGCTAACATCTAATTTGTTAATCTCTTGTGAAGCGAGAGTGGATCTTTAGATTTAGAACTTGTCATGCTAGCATAGGATAGGTTGATGTTTTAACATCATGATTTGTGGCGTAAATAGAGATATTATGCTGCCCTATGTGATCAATGTGGATAACTTGTTCTTCAACCGTTATGTTTTCAAATTCTATAGAGATATAGGGTCTAAGCATAATTGGTGTCTATTCACCTTCTATCTCTTTTGTGGATGTATGTTTAGTTTGGTATTCGTATACTGAGAAGTAGCGTATACTTATTTCGTGTTGTCCGATTAGATATCATAACCATTGCATATAGTGATTAAAGGCGTCAGATCTAAGCAAAGTATTTAATGAAGTTAGGATTTCATGGTTTCTCTTGCAGTAGTAATTTAATTCCAATTCTCGTTAGTTAGTTAGTTAATTCTTAGTTTGTTAATTTACATATTAGTTAATTTAGTTAATTAAAACTAAATCTTGTTATTTGTCTTGGCAGTGAATAAAAACCATACATTGTTGCATAGGTACAATACTGAATTAAAAACCAGATCTCTGTGGGAACGAACTTGACTTATTCATATATTACTTGTGACCACGTACACTTGCGTGATTAGTGCAAACAAGTTTTTGGCGCCGCTGCCGGGGATCATCGGTGTTTTATTTTTGGTTTATGTGCTTGTCAATAGTGGTCGTTAGAGTTCACTAACTCGGATTTCTTTTTCTCATCTATTCTTGTATAGTTCGTTGGTGTTTCAGGTACTTGTCAGAGAGTGTTGGCATTGAAGATGGATTTTCTAACTTACTATGGAGTTCAGCAGGTGGCTAGTGTTTGTGAGCTATGTGCGGGCGCACATGAGACGTATCAGTGCTGGAGCAACCAAGGTGGTATTCAACAGCCTCAGCCATGTGAGCAGTGTTTGGGCGTTCATGATCCCTCACAATATTGTTACTACGAAGGAGTTGATCCATATGTCAGTTATGAGGAACAACCATATTTTCAATACCATCCTCAACAGTACCAGCAAGATGTTCCAGATATGTCATATGTCTTTGGTAGTGAAGAGTTTCAACATCAGCAACCTATTCCTACTTTTCAGTCAGATGAGGTTGATGATTTGAAGGAGATTAGGAAGGAGATTAGGATGCTTGTAGAGAATGATGAGAAGTCTATCAAATCTATGGGGACACTTGTTGCTCAAGTTTTGAGTGCCTTGGAACAAGAGAATCAACAATTCATGCTAGAGGCAACACCAGAGAATAACGGTGACTTGGAGCAAGGTACTGCATGCATAATTGAGGAAGACAAATTCCAAGGTGAGGTGAGCGTTCACAAGCCATGTGAGGAATTTGATCATGTTAGGATGGTGGATGATTTGGAGATGGCACTATTTGGGACAGACACTGCTGAGCTGCACAAATTTCAAGAATTGGTATGTGCGTACCAAGAGGCTGAAGAACATGGGAAAGATGCAGGTCTTCTACTTGTCTTAGAGTTTAAAGATGGAGGTAGCGCATTAGAGCCATTGAAGGAAGTTCTCTTTGAGGAACCAAAGGCTTCAGCAACTTACATTTATCCTCTTCCATTATATTCAAGCGAAGCCCGCAAGTGTGTGTTCTACAAATTGACAGATTTTGGGTCAACCGATGAAGGCATTGGAATAGGACATATTTGTTATACGAATAGGCCAAGCGAGGAGAAGTGGCAGAAAGTGTGTCGCCGTGATGACGATGAAGTATCGCGAAGAGATGATCAGGCAAACTATTATCATCCTTAATGGAGGCTTGGAAGTAACGTCAAGCTATTGACGTTAAAGAAGCGCTTCGTGGGAGGCAACCCACGCTTTTTGGCATTTTTATTTAGGTATGTTTTCTACTATTCCTTGTATTACTTTCCATTCAATGCGGACATTGAATCTTTCAAGTTTGGGGGTGGTTTGAGGGATAAGTAGTTGTTGTAGTAGTATATGTGTTCATGTAGGATTTCATGCTTTGCATATTAGTAATAGTAATTCATGCATGTTCGTTCGTATTATTTATGTTGTTTCATGTAGGACATTCTGTTATTTTATTTTCGTATACCATGTGAGTTCATTTTAGTTGCATTTTCATGGCATGCATATTTCATGATCCCTTAGGGCGAGCTGATTCTGATTGGTAGGTAGATGTTTATTTGAGTGTGGTGATGATGAGTAGAGGGCTGATTTATAGTTCCTACGAAATTGACTTGCATGTTACGGGAACAAAACTTTTACACAGTCTCATTGGGTGCTTTTGGGCTAGGTTGAGGTTATGCTTGTTTGGATGTTTTGAGATTTAATCACTTGATTATATTTAGAATTTTCGTTATTCCCTTGATGGCGTAGGAGCACTAAAGTCTAAGTTTGGGGGAAACCAGGGATTTCATGCTAGTTGTTAATATTTGTTAAATAATGGCTAGGTGTCAAATGGCTAGTAGCCGGCTCATATTTATATGAGTAGTCTAGGGTTGGAAATGAGAAAGGCTCATTACAGATTGCATGAAAAAAAAAATCAGGAAAAAAAGAAAGAAAAAAAGAAAGAAAAAAAAAAGAGTCAAAATTTTTATTTGTTTATATGCAAAATTAACCACGAGTGAGCTCTTTAATACTCGAGTAATTAAGTCTGAGGGGACTTAGTCCTAGTAACCTAAAGCTTTTGTGGTTTGGGATTGCTGACCTAACACTCGCTACATGGGTATTATTGTATAAGCCTTTTGGTGTCTCATTCATTGCACGGTTAAATAAGCATGCGTATTGTTTATGGTATTATATGTCGTAGCGTAGTAATAAAGCATGAATACCTGGCTAACTTGAATAAGGATGGAGGTGTTTCTAAGTTATGAAGTGTCTACAGTCTATTCTATTTATAAACATGTGATTGTCTTGGCGAAGGACATGTATGATTTTTGACCTAGTTTTGGGAGTATTTCTGATGAGCATTGCACACACGCACGTTTCTGTTCATGTATTGTTAGTATACGGGGACTTAGTCGAGCTCTGCTTGGATTTATTTGCATTCTTTGAGATGTTTGCTTGTTAGTTGGTTTTGGTAAGTTTGAAGGGGATCGTTGCATTTTTCATATTAGTTGCATTCATGCATTGCATTGCATTAGGTTAAATGGATTTTGTGGGTACATTCGCTATAGGCCCTCACGAGACCTTACTCGTCCACTAGGGCTGCCTAGGGGTTTAAAGGGCTTGTTTCATATGCCAAATGCAACCGTGATCACCTACGGAAGTGGTACTAGTTAGTTGTAATTGTTTATGCTTGAGGACAAGCATCGGTTTAAGTTTGGGGGTGTGATAAGTGGATTTATATCCACTTGGAGCGTTCCATATCGGCTTAAATTGATTGTCTTGGACTCAAGTTTGTGGTGGTTTTGATGTGTTTTGTTTAGTTGTGCAGATTTACAAGAATGTTGATTAAGGTGGATGCTTATATCATTTTTGGAGAATAAATTGATTAAAATTCGGATTTCTGAGACGGTTGCGCAGTATACACTGTTTTGAACATATCTGGAGTTCTAGAAGTCCGTTTTCAGCGATCTTACTGCCCACGCAAAGCTTGGGAGATTTTCTATAATATGGGAAAGGTTCTGCACGAGCAGGTTGCGCGTGGTGGGTGCAGGTTGCGCGACAAACAAACTGATGGGCGCAGGTTGCATGCGCGCGGTGCTGAAAAATTACAGTTTTTTCTATTTTGGCCATATCATGAGTTCTATAAGTCTGTTTGAGGCCCGTAAGCAGTCCACGCGAAGATAACGGAATTCTCTATCATTCTAAAGTGGTCCAGAGGTCCAAATACAACTAGAACGGTCCAGAAATACTGAGAAAAGTCAGCTACGAATTTTCCTTAAAAACAAAATTAGTTTAGGAAACGTATTTTGCAAAAATTCTATTATAATTCTGTTTTGGTATTTTCTTGCTAGGAAAGACTTCTAGAGCCTATATAAACACATCCAACCTTTGTAATTTAGATCATTAGGAGAGAACCATTACATATCAATTACTTAGGTTTATTTGTATCTTTTCATACTTTGTTTTTATCATGGTTTCATCAGATCCCATGATGACGAGAGGTTCGATTATGAACTAATCGTTGTCATGGGATTCTAACGGATTTATTTATGGAGCTTTAGTATCTTGATGCTTTACAGATCTATGTGTGATGTATATCTGATATCCTCGTATGGTTGTGTTTCATGTATTTAGATGCGTAGCTAACATCTAATTTGTTAATCTCTTGTGAAGCGAGAGTGGATCTTGAGATTTAGAACTTTCCATGCTAGCATAGGATAGGTTGATGTTTTAATATCATGATTTGTGGCGTAAATAGAGATATTATGCTGCCCTATGTGATCAATGTGGATAACTTGTTCTTCAACCGTTATGTTTTCAAATTCTATAGAGATATAGGGTCTAAGCATAATTGGTGTCTATTCATCTTCTATCTCTTTTGTGGATGTATGTTTAGTTTGGTATTCGTATACTGAGAAGTAGCGTATTCTTATTTCGTGTTGTCCGATCAGATATCATAACCATTGCATATAGTGATTAAAGACGTCAGATCTAAGCAAAGTATTTAATGAAGTTAGGATTCCATGGTTTCTCTTGCAGTAGTAATTCAATTCCAATTCTCGTTAGTTAGTTAGTTAATTCTTAGTTTGTTAATTTACATATTAGTTAATTTAGTTAATTAAAACCAAATCTTGTTATTTGTCTTAGCAGTGAATAAAAACCATACATTGTTGCATAGGTACAATACTGAATTAAAAACCAGATCTCTGTGGGAACGAACTTGACTTATTCATATATTACTTGTGACCACGTACGCTTGCGTGATTAGTGCAAACACAATTCAATTAACTTATTATCTACAAAATTAAGTGCAGATTGAATAAAATGAGGAAAGAAAATTTTAGTACCTCTCTTGGCTGAGTTCTTACCAAGTCTCCCATATAGCTCCTGTAGAATGATCTGTCCTACATCTATTTTTCTCCCATAGGCCAAGGCATAGCCAATTTGCTGTGAAGACTTGAAGAAGAGTAGCAAAGACATAGCTCCATTCTTTCCTCAAGGACTTCCTATTCAACTTTCCGAGATTGATTTTATCAGAGTAGTTGATGAAATCAAAGAAGTCTTCTAACTCTGCATTCGTGGCCAGTGGGTCATACTCCTCTTGTTGTAAATCCAGTGCTTTATTCATGTCTGCTGTGGTGATAGTGATATCCTTGCCTTGAATCTTGCAGTAGACCACATGTGAGGTTATAGCATTCTCAAGAGCGATGACCTCCACGATAGCAGTCCTCCAAAATTGTTCTAGTAAGTCCAAATACAGAGCTGGGTTAACTAAAAGTGCATCCTTGATATATGACTCAGACATCCATCGAACAAAGCACTTGAAGTTTGCATTTGGTGCTTTCACATCATTAGTAAGTCCAGATACAGAGTTGGGTTAACTGAAAGTGCATCCTTGATATATGACTCAGACATCCATCGAACAAAGCACTTGAAGTTTGCATTTGGTGCTTTCACATCATTAGTTATTGCAATGAAATTGGTTTGAGTGGGTATGGTGAGTTGAGTGTTTGCCATCTTTATAGAGAAAGAAAATGAACGAAGATTGAAGAAGAAATTAAGCTTTTGAAGTTAATGTTTACAGAGGTTTTTGGAGTTTAGATGCTTGAGAAATCGAATGAAGTGAATCGAATAGATGTAGAATTGTATAAGTATGAAGTACTTGAATTGTCGATTAGATATATGTTTTGTATCGACAAGTCAGACATTCGAGAAGTAGAAATCAACTATTCGATAAGTCAAGAAAGGCTTAATCGATATCTCAAGCAGGTTGACACTCACAGCTGGTAGTTATCTAACTTAGAAATAATTCTAAATTAAATAAAATATGTTTTTATGAGTGATTTAAAATTTCTGAATAAAAATCCAAAAACGGTTAAGATTCAGCGAGAATTCAGCCTTTTCAAATGATTCGAGAACTCAAACATAGTATTCGAGAACTCAGTCATTAGAGAACTAAAACACCTTATTCGAGAACTCAAGCATTTCTCTATTCGATTTCTCTAAAAGACTCTATTCGAGAACTCAAGAAAGTCCTGAATAGGCTTGTTAGAGAAGTCGAGCATTAACAAGAAATGAATCATTCGAGAAGTCTGACTTATCGAAATGTTCTTTTCACTCATAAAAATTAAATTTTCACAATCTTCTAAAAATTTATCAGACATATTCTATAAAGAATATTCTAACAAATTAAATAATGATATTCTTAAAATTTCATAGAAATTTCAAGTTGACACAATATGATTTTTCAACATATGCAACAGATTTGAAATATTTATAAATCATATTTCAGCCAACACTTACTTCAAAAATATTGAAAATTTAGATAAAGTAAGTGTTTATTGCTACAATAATCTAGGTGATATATTCACTTAGTCAGAATCTGAAAAATTCAACATTCCAATCTCACTAACCAACCTTGTGAAGGTGGCTTCATCTAATGGCTTAGTGAATATGTCAGGTAGTTGTTTATCTGTAGAGACATAATGCAACTCAATGGTTCCATTAGTTGCATGTTCTCTAATAAAGTGATATCTGATGTCAATGTGCTTTGTCCTAGAATGATTGACAAGATTGGCAACTATAGAGATTGCACTTGTGTTGTCACACATGATTGGAATTCTTTCCAACACAAGTCCATAGTCTCTAAGTTGATTTCTAATCCAAAGCACTAGAGCACAGCAACTTTCAGCAGCTATGTATTCAGCCTCAGCTGTGGAAGTTGACACAGATTGTTGTTTCTTGCTGTACTAAGAGACTAACCTTTGTCCGAGAAACTGGCAGCTACCTGAGGTGCTTTTCCTATCCACTCTTCATCCAGCATAATCAGCATCAGAATAGCCAACCAGATTGAACCCTGTGACCTTAGGATACCATAAACCCAAGTTTGGAGTGCCCTTCAGATATCTAAAATACCATCCTTCCTCTGACTAACTTGCAACCCAAGAAAGAATGTCAACTCTCCCATCATACTCATCTCATATCTGCTCTGCATGAGTTTAGAGAATTTCTCACACAGTTTCTCATTAGTAGAACCAAAAATAATATCATCCACATAGATCTGAACTAGGATAATATCATCACCATGCTTCTTGTAGAACAGTGTCTTGTCCAATGTGCCTCTAGTGAATTGATTTTCAAGAAGAAATTGTGATAAAGTGTCATACCATGCCCTTGGAGCCTGCTTAAGTCCATACAATGCCTTAAGCAATCTGTAGACAAATTCTGGGAAATGTGGGTCCTCAAAGCAGGTGGTTGTTGCACATAAACTTCTTCTTCCAACTCTCCATTCAGAAATGCACTCTTGACATCCATTTGATAGACTTTAAAATTTGAATGAGCAGCAAATGCCAGGAATATTCTGATGGCTTCCAATCTAGCAACAGGGGCAAATGTCTCATCATAATCAATGTCTTCCTGTTGAGAGTATCCTTTTGCAACCAACCTTGCTTTGTTTCTTACTATTACACCATCTTCATCCATCTTATTCTTCAGACCCCATTTTGTTCCAACAATGGTTCTGTTCTTTGGTGCAGGCACAAGTTCCCATACTTGGTTTGTTAACTCGAATAACTTGTAGGAGGGGGGGGGGGTTGAATACAAGTTATATAATCGTCTCTGATTTTTGCTTGGTTATATGAACAAGAATAAACGAATGAATCAAACTCTGTTTGTATTAAATAAATCAAATACAAACTCTACCAAAGGTGTACAAATACCTTTAGCAGCTGCTGACAAAATAAATTACTCTCTGTTTGCACTCTCGTATACTTACGATTACAAACCTCACGAACACGAACTCTTTTTACAATGACATAGAGAGAGTATTTATAATGCTTCCTATCAACTAATCACAGAAAGATAATCTATACATGACAATGTTCTCCCGTCCAGTTGATAGTTTCCATCAATAGAAAATTCTTTCCTTCATAAAATATTCTTGCTTGTTCCTCAAACAAAGATCCTGTTTTATAGCACTTGCCAGTTTCTGTAGCATCCATAATGACATCATCAGTAACACGACTGATATCAGGATTCCATCTTGCATCAGGATCTGACCATCTCATCAGTACTTGATCAGTAGTTAACTTGACATATCAGGATTCAACCTCAGTTCCTGACATGTAGTACTTGATGCACTGTTCATTCATGACTAAACTTTACAGATAACTGTCTAACACATATTTCCTATACAAAGTGATAAATCCTTTATAAATCAGGATATACAATAAGTATAAGTAAAATTCTATTCTTAACATCACAACTCATTAATTATTCCTAACAATCTCCCCCTATTTATGCTTTAAAATCTGAAGCATAAATCTGAGTTGTTGATGTCAAAACATATAACAATACAATCAGAATAGAATTTATGAATTCAAAAATCATGAAGTTAAGTACCTCCTCTTTCAGATATAGACATAGTATCCAGTACTTAGAAGAAAGAATTCAACTATTTGATGCTTCTTTTCCTTTACCACTTCCATGATGAGATTCACCTCTGTCACAATCTTTATCTCCCCTAGTTCCTCTTTTATCCCAGTCTGTTGTTGTTATTATCTTTGAATTGTCTTTATCTCCCCCTTTTTGACATCAGCAACATTAATTCCAAGAGATTCAATAACAGAACAAATGAGATTCATCAGAACTGCTTGATTTTCCATAATAGTGACTTGATTATCTTCAAGTGTTTGAAGTCTTGATTGAATTTCAACTTGAGATTTCTGAATATCTTGTAAAACTTCAGAATTGACTTCAACTTTGGAAGTGTTTGGAATATCTTCAGATTTAAGTCTTGTAGAAGAAGTTGCCTGTGTAGAATAATATTCAAGTAATAAAACTTGATTAGATTTCCAAACATCTTCATCTATCTGATCTGAAGCTGCAATATGGTCATCTTGTCCTTCACCAGTATTCTGTGTACTAACATCTTCAAAACATGACTCCTCCTTAGATTGATCAGATACTGTTGATGTCTCAATTCTGGCTGATATTGGTATGACAAACAAAGGAATACTTGGATCATTAGAAATATCTTCTGGTACTGATGGTGTAGAAGTTTGTCTTAGCCTTTCACCTCTTCTGTTTATAATCCCTGCAAGCCTTTCTTTCTGCTTCTGAGCTTTAACTTCTGGCTTTGCATTGTGCTTTGCTAAGTCATGCTTCTCATACATCTTGATAAAAGAATAAGTACCAGCATCCATACCAAGATTATCAGACCAAGATTCAGGAAAAACCTGATCCCAGAAATCAAACGATGGTGGTTTCCTAATTTTCTCTCCCCCACTATGGAGTTGATCATCCATACCCTCATTCTCACTTTGACTATCTAAAGTCAACATTCTTTCTACCTCTCCCCTTGCCTGGTCAGGAGCCAGCCGCTCTGATTGTGGATCAATATCCATCTTTTCAAGTGTATCACTCAAATTTGGATAAGTGCTCTCATGACCTATAGAAAAATAGAGTTTAGATGAAGTTTTTATACCTGAACTCACATGGAGAGAGGGTTCCTCATTTGGCAAGGGGCTTGAGGTTTTCTCCAAGGAGTGAGCTGCTATAATCTCTGAACCCTTACAATCATCTTCTTTCCTTCCAGAGACTACAGGCTCCAGTATACCACTTTTAGGTTCTCTACTAGACTCTGATGTCTTCAGTAATACTTCATTAGACACCCTAGTTAGTATGTCACCGTCTTTAAGTGTTGTTTGCTGAGACTCACCCTCAAGGTGGATAGACTCTGACTGAATAATATTTGTTTGATCTTCAAGAAAATCAGTCAAAGTTATTCCTCCCATATCATAGGGTTTCTCACTTGCAATTTCAGTCATCACAGAAGACCTTTCAACATCAGCTATCACAGCTCCTGAGTCATCCAACCTCTGACTAGATGGTTCTTGTGTTGCAGTGACTGTGATATGATCTTTCCTACTATCCACCACTGGTGCAATAGTATCTTCTGTTGACTGCATTCCAATATCTACTTCCTCCAGTTGTTCACCTTGAGCTGAAGCATCTTCAATAATGACATCCTTGTCAAATAAATATGCATGAAGTGATTGAAGTGCAACATGCTTCGAGAGTCCAAATTTCTTGACTAATTGTCTTCTGACAGATACATAGAAATACATCTTCATTAAGTCAAGTCTTTGATGTAGAAGTCCATATTCATCTGGAAATAAAAGTTTTGGTACTCTTTCAACCAGAAAATCTAGAACAGGCCTTGACAACTTCACTTTGAGAGAAATTAGTCCCGTAGCCAGTCTGTATGATAATGTAGTTTCCCATGAAGAATCAATATCTAGATCTCTATAGTCATTTGCTGACTTGATTGTAGGTTCATTTGTAGAGATCTGCATGATATTAGTTGGACTAGACTCTGTGTGTGTAGGTGACAATTGAATCTTTCTCATTGTTCTCCTGGTATAGTGAGCAAAAGATTTATCCTGAGAAGACTCAAGAGGTGTAGACACAGAATTGATCTTGGGATGAGATCCTTTTTCAATAGACACAGTCTTTTGAGAGACAGTATCCAGTAACTGTTTTCCCTTTTTAAGTACTACAGCCTTTTGAGAGACTGCAGCCTGGCTGTGACTAGGTGCTTCATCTCTTTGTCCTAGCTTAGAAAGTCGAATTGCAGCCTTCAATTCTTCTCTCTCAGCAAGAGATATATGATCATCATCTTCACTAGAACTACTACTACTTGACACAACAAATCTTCTCTTCCTTACAACTGATGTCTTTTGAGAAACACCAGAGGTTGGTTTCTTTGAAACAATAGGCTGTGGATTAAAACTTTGTTCTTGAATTGTTTCAGAGACTATAATGTTTTGGGCTACTTGGGTAGACACAGGTGGGTTCTCCTCCAAATGAGATTCCTTAGCCATTTCACCACAAAAGAAAGAAGAATTGTAGAGAGTAGGAAGATGAGTTTTAAGAATTACCTGAACATGATGTGTAATAAATTGCAGGTATTTCATCTAGATTCTTTTCATTGTCCTTCTTTGTAATGTCAGAGAAAATTCTCTTTTGCTGTACATAAGAAGAAACACAATGTTCTCTACCAAATCTAGCTTCAATATCAGGAATACAATGGTTAATAAACATTTGTATAAATCTATGATAATAAACCATTTTCCTGTTTTGATCTCTTAACCCAAGTTTAATACACATCTGACTTAAGATAATGTGACTAATGTTAATTACTCTGTCATAAAGCAAACTGTAGGCAATATGTAAAGTAACAGAAGTAATTTGATCAAAAGAACTACATTTACCAGTAAAGCATTTAGCTAATTGATCAAAGAAGAAATACCACTCTTTCCTAAGATAAGATCTTCTTAACTGGCGCATGTTATCTAAAGGTCCATTATAACCTAATGCAGATAACATAGTTTTAACATCATCATCAGATGGTACATTCACATAATTCAAACTAACAGGTAAGTGAAGTACTGAATTAACAACAGATTCAGTAATATCAAAAGAATCTTGTCCTAAGTGTAGAACAATCTTACCTGATTAACTCTGAGTAGAATCAATTACCTCAGCATTCTCCAAAGCTTATGTAACAACTGCTTGATTAATCTGTGGAGATGCTGTCAATGCATAACTTAATGGTCCATATGCTAGAAAGTTCATGATTGGATGAAAATCAGTTGATACTCCTTCCTTGTTGATGATAGCTGCTACATGATTGTTCGTCATAAAATCAAAGTCACCAAACTTGAAAGCTACTGATTTAGGTAATCTTCTTTGAGCTGCCATTGATTTTGATCTGAAAAGAACTTGAAAAATCTTGAAATTGATTAGTGATTTTGAAAACTCGAGAGTGTTTTTGCTTTAGAGAATGTGAAATTAGAGAAAGCAATTACACGATTAGAGTTTCAAAACAAATATATTTCACAAATCTTTCAGACCACTATCCCACGTCGACACGTAGATTGACAGGTGTCAGTCCCTGAAAAGTGCGGTTATCCACGATTTTTGGAAAATAAAATCCAAAATTGATTTTCATGAAATAAATCAGGGTATTATCAAGATAAAAGTCAATACTGATCAGCTTCCTTTTCCTGTTGACCTCCCATCAAAAGAATCACAAAATACAATGTGATTTAAAAATAATAATTCTCAAATCCTGATGGTCACACTTGAAATCCTGATCAATATCATCCTGATTCCAGAGACTTAAATGGAGTTTCCACGTGGCATTTTTATTTTTATTTTTATCTGAAAAAGAAATAAACAATTAATCTGAACAAAATCAAATGGTTAGATATATTCGACATTTCTTGAAAATACAAGAAATAAAGTCACACGCGATAATTAACATTTGACTTCATTGATAGTTCCAAGTGACTGTTCAGCTTCTCATGCCTTTCTATAAAAGAAACAGACGCATTATGCCATTCTCCATAAACCTTTCAATTTCTTTTCTTCTCAACAATGATCCTAAAACCAAAATTCCATTCAAACCCATTCTTTAGGTTTTTCACAATCGATGAACATCCTGTTCTTGATCATCTCTTTGGAGAGACGACTTTTCTCATCGAACTAGTCATGGATGGAGTAGTTTTAGATAATATCCAGAGGTTTCTCCTAGAACATCCATCTGTTGGATACAATCTTCCCCTAACATCCTGTTCTTGATTTGAATGATGTATAAATTATCAGTATGCAAATATTAAAACTTGCTGGCATAGACTTAACACATCACAGAATTAGATTACTACACAAAGTAAACGTCAGGATCTGAAACAATTTTCACAATCCTGATACTGACACAATACTGATGACGTCAGCATCCTGATAACAATTCTAATCTTGATGATTATTAAGAAGTCTATCATACTGAAATTTATCAAGGCAAAGTGTTATAGCTAAAGCATTTAAAAATCAAATATAGATCCTGACAAGAATATCAAGTCTATAAGCTAAAAACAACATACCTTGCTACTTTTGCAGATGTTAAAGATCTAGAAATTTAACATTCCTAACTCATTTACTAATCTATTGAATGTAGTCTCATCAAGTGGTTTAGTTAGAATATCTGCAAGCTGTTTGTCAGTAGGAACAAAATGAAGTTCCACAGTACCATTCTCAATATGTTCTCTAATAAAATGATACCTGACATCAATGTGCTTAGTCCTTGAATGTTGAACTGGATTTTCTGCAATTTTAATAGCACTAGTATTATCACAAAACATAGGAATATTACTAAGTGTCATACCATAATCCATCAACTGATTTCTTATCCAAAGGGGCTGTGCACAATAACTGCCTGCTGCTATGTACTCAGCTTCTGCAGTTGAGGTTGAAACAGATTGTTGCTTCTTGCTTGCCCAAGAAATCAATCTATTTCCCAAGAATTGACATGTACTTGTAATGCTTTTCCTGTCTATCTTACACCCTGCATAATCAGAGTCTGAATAGCCAATTAGGAAGAAATCAGATTCTCTAGGATACCACAAACCAAGATTTGGAGTTCCTTTGAGATATCTAAAAATTCTCTTCACAACAATTAAATGAGATTCCTTAGGATCACTTTGGAATCTAGCACATAAACAGGTAGAAAACATTATATCTGGTCTACTTGCAGTTAGATATAACAATGAGCCTATCATGCCTCTATAACTAGTATTATCCACACTCTTTCCCTTAGGATCAGAGTCTAGTTTAGTGGCTGTTGCCATGGGTGTTTTTGCAACTACACAGTCTTGAAAGTCAAATCTTCTTAAAAGATCTTTGATATACTTTGACTGATTAATGAAAATACCAGTCTCAGTCTGTTTGACCTGCAAGCCTAAGAAATAATTTAATTCACCCATCATGCTCATCTGATACTTAGACTGCATAAGCTTGCTAAACTTAGCACGCAACTTTTCATTAGTAGAACCAAAAATAATATCATCAACATAAACTTGAACTAAAAGCAATTCACCTTTTATCTTTCTAAAGAATAGAGTTTTGTCAATTGTACCTCTTGTGAAGCCATTTTCAAGAAAAAATTTAAACAAAGTCTCATACCATGCTCTTGGTGCCTGCTTTAGTCCATAGAGTGCCTTGTCAAGTTTGTAGACATGATTTGGAAACTTTGAATCAACAAATCCAGGTGGCTGTTCCACATACACTTCCTCATCAAGTTTGCCATTTAGAAAAGCACTCTTTACATCCATCTGGTATACCTTGAATTTTGAATGAGCTGCAAATGCAAGAAACATTCTGATTGCTTCCAATCTTGCTACAGGTGCAAAGGTCTCATCATAATCAATGCCTTCTTCCTGAGAATAACCCTTGGCCACCAGTCTTGCTTTGTTTCTTACAATCATACCAGATTCATCTAGCTTGTTTCTGAAAACCCATCTTGCACCAACAATAGATCTATCTTTAGGTCTTGGTACCAGTTTCCAGACTTTGTTTATCTCAAACTCATTTAACTCCTTCTGCATTGCAATTACCCAATCAGGATCCTGTAAGGCTTCTTCAACCTTCTTAGGTTCATTCTTTGAGAGAAAGCAACTATACAAGCATTCATTTTGAATTGATCTTCTAGTTCGAACACAACTATTTGGATCACCAATAATCAAATCTTCAGTATGATCCTTTGTCCATTTTCTAACAGGTGGTAGATTGACTCTGCTAGATTCTCCCCCTAAGTTTGTGGTATCTCTTGTAGAAGAATTCTCTCTGCCTTCAATAACTCCCCTTTGATCAATAGAATCAGTAGATTCCATATTGCTGCTAGTTACTGATCTTTCCTCAGTAGACTCTGAAAGATCAGTTCCTGATGGAGTAGACTCTGAAAGGCTAGTCTGCTCCTAATGATCACTGTGTTCTTCTTGATTCATTTGCTCCCCCTCAACAGTAGCATTCCTTTGAGAAGCAATAAAAATTCCTTCTGGAGAACCTTCATCATCACTGGAGAGTATCTCAGAATTCTTCAGATTTTCAAATTCCAATTTGTCATGACTCTCATCAGTTTGCAGAATTCCAAATTTCTTATCATCAAATGCAACATGAATAGATTCCATAACAATGAAAGTTCTGAGATTATAAACTTTGAAGGCCTTAGATGCTGAATATCCTAGAAAGATTGCTTCATCCGATTTGGCTTCAAATTTTCCAAGTTGTTCTGGATGAACTTTTAGGACATAGCATTTGCATCCAAAGATGTGAAAGTATTTCACACTTGGTTTCTTTCCTTTGATCATCTCATAGGGAGTTTTTCCATGACTATTTACCAAGGTACAGTTTTGAGTGAAACATGCAGTGTTAATAGCTTCTGCCCAAAAATAGGTTGGAAGTTTTGCATCTGCAAGCATGGTTCTTGCTGCCTCTATGAGAGTCCTGTTCTTTCTTTCCACTACACCATTTTGCTGAGGTGTACCAGGTGCAGAAAATTGTTGAGAGATTCCATTGTCTGCACAATAATCCTCCATTGTAGAATTCTTGAATTCTGTACCATTGTCACTCCTAAGTACTTTGACTTTGTACTCAGAGTTATTCTGAATATTCTTGACAAGGTCAATGATTTGCTGAGGAGCTTCATCCTTCTTGTGTAGAAAGAACACCCATGTGAACCTTGTGAAATCATCCACTATCACTAGAGCAAATCTTTTCTTGTTGATAGACATAATGTTTACTGGACCAAACAGATCAAGATGTAGCATGTGAAATGGTTCAGTAATTGAATTTTCAGTCTTGCTCTTGAAAGTGGTTCTTCTCTGCTTTCCAAGCTGACATGCATCACAAAGTCCATCTTGCACATAATTTGCCTGAGGTAGGCCTCTCACCAAATTGTGCTTAACAAGTTGATTAAGCTTCTTGAAGTTGAGATGTGAGAGTTTCTTGTGCCAATTCCAGCTTTCATCACTTGTTGCTTTGCTGTAGAGACATCTAACAATTCCTTTAGATGTATCACTTAAGCTGGCTTCATATATGTTACCATGTCTTTGACCAGTTAGAACAATGTCTCCATTCTGCATATTCAAGATTTTGCATCCTTCTCTGTCAAAGATTGATTTGTAACCTTTATCACCCAGTTGACTTGTTTCAAGCCTTCAACCAGTGCTACATTTTCTATGATGACATTCCCAAAAACAATTGAGCCATATCCCAGAGTTTCTCCTTTGTTGCCATCTCCAAAAGATATTACTGGGCCAGCTTTCCTCTCGAACTTTGTAAGCAGGGACTTCTTTCCAGTCATATGTCCAGAGCATCCACTGTCCAAGATAATTGAATGCTTCTTTCCTGTGCCCTACAAACAAAAAGTAACTAGTTAGAATTTTTTAGGACCCAACTTTGATTGGATCCTTTCTTACTAGATTTAGAAACAACAGGCTTTGAAGATTTTGCTTTTACTTTACCTGTTGCAGAGTCAACCTTAGACTCTGATTTCTCAAACTGTTTGTGACTAGGAGTTTCAGATTTCAAAGAATAATAGTCATAATACAGTTCATGATATTCTCTACACATGTAAATGGAATGAAGTAAACTACCACAATGATAACAAGCTTTTTGTGGTTGGTATAGAATTTTCTGAGTCTTGGGGAATCTGGACTCAGTTTTCCAAGAAGGTTTTTGATTGCAGTCTAGTGCCAAATGATTATGATTTCCACACTTATAGCATTTTTTCCTAGGTGCATCAGGTACATTCTTGTAATTATTCTCTTTGTTAATACCTTCTTTTCCATTCCTATTTCTCTTGATCTTGCTAGACTCTGAAAGACCATCTAATCTCTGTTTCAACTGAGACTTAGATAGAAACCCTATGTTTACATTCTTAGGTTTCTCTAACACTTTCTCATCTGAATTACTATTGTTAATCCTTTTGTGTACAATAGGGGTACCTTTTGAATCAACAAATTTAACATGATTAGGTTCAGAAACAATTTTCTTACCTTCAGATTTAGATGTGCTAGCTTCTACTTTACTATCATCATTGACAATAGCTACTTTTTCTTCTTGTCTAGCCTTATCAAAACCTAAACCATTAACTTTACCACGAATTCCATTTTCGATGATTTCTTGTGTCTTTTTACCAGAAATGTTAATAGTCTTAATCACATCTCTCTCTTCCTTTAGTTCTTTTCTAACATAGTCATAAGCCTCAAGAATAACACTGTAATCATGCTTAGCTTTATCAGAACTTAACTTGTATTCTTCCATTTGAATTAACTCAGATTCAAGAAAATTATTTCTATCAACTAATTTATCATTCTTAACCTTAAGTTCATCTCTTTCACAAGTAAGAATTCTAAAATTAGTCATAAGATTTTTAAACTCAGCATGGATAGATCTAATTTCTTCAGAATTTAAGTTGTCAAATGAATCAAGAGAGCAAAGTGTCCAAGCTCGCTGCAATTAAAGCACTTGATCTTGGCCTTATCAAGCTTGACAATTGTACCTTTGCCTTTGTCACTCTTCTTTTCCTCCTTCTTTTGAAAAGGTCCTTTGCTGAATCTTCTCCTGTTGAATCTTCCTTTCTTGAAAGCTTTAGCAAACATAGCAAAGAGTTCCTGCATCTCAGATTCAGAATCATTATTGTCAGAGTCCATATCAGTAGTCTCTGACTCAGAACTTTCTTTGCTTTTCTTCTTCCTTGAGTTCTTTACAGCAATCTCTTCTTGCTGTTCTTCCGGAAGCTTCTTTAATTCAGATTGAGCAGTAAGTGCAACAGTCTTCATCTTTCCTTCACTCCTGCTCTTCTTCTGCTGCTTGTCAAGTTCATAAGCTCTTAGTTTTCCATATATTGCATCTAATGATATCTCATCCAGATCATTAGCTTCCTCAATCGCAGATATCTTCTCATTGTAGAAATCAGGCAAAGCTTTCATGAACTTTGTATTCATATCCTCCAAGTCATAATATTTACCATGCATGGCCATCTCATTGATGAGTTTTGTAAACCTATCAAAGGTATCAGTAAGTGACTCACCAGACTTGGATTCAAAGTACTCATACTGTTGTATAAGTAGTGTCCTCATATTCTTCCTGACAGGCTTAGTTCCTTCACAGTGAACCTTAAGATTGTCCCATATATCCTTACCGGTTTTACAAGAGAGAACATAGTTAGTGAGAACATAATCAAGACTGTTGAATAATATGTTTCTCACTTTAGCATCTTTAAGAACATTCTCCTTGTCCTTATCTGACCACTCAGATTTTGGCTTCTCTGCTGTATGTTCTGGAACAACTTGACCATCAACAGTTGCTTGTCCAACGATCTTTGTTGGAACAAAAGGTCAATCTCTAATTCTATCAAGATAATCAGGATCTGTTGCTTCCAGATGATGCAACATCTTTACTTCCCATAGAGTATATTCGTTTCTCTTGAGCATAGGAATCTTAGTATTCCATCCTTGTAACCAGACATGATTGTAGATCTTTATGATTATTCGAAATCAACCTGCTCTGATACCAATTGCTAACTCGAATAACTTGTAGAAGGGGGGGGGGTTGAATACAAGTTATATAATCGTGTCTGATTTTTGCTTGGTTATATGAACAAGAATAAACGAATGAATCAAACTCTGTCTGTATTAAATAAATCAAATACAAACTCTACCAAAGGTGTACAAATACCTTTAGCAGCTGCTGACAAAATAAATTTCTCTCTGTTTGCACTCTCGTATACTTACGATTACAAACCTCACGAACACGAAATCTTTTTACAATGACATAGAGAGAGTATTTATAATGCTTCCTATCAACTAATCACAGAAAGATAATCTATACATGACAATGTTCTGCCTTCCAGTTGATAGTTTCCATCAATAGAAAATTCTTTCCTTCATAAAATCTTCTTGCTTGTTCCTCAAACAAAGATCCTATTTTATAGCACTTGCCAGTTTCTGTAGCATCCATAATGATATCATCAGTAACACGACTGATATCAGGATTCCATCTTGCATCAGGATCTGATCATCTCATCAGTACTTGATCAGTAGTTAACTTGACATATCAGGATTCAACCTCAGTTCCTGACATGTAGTACTTGATGCACTGTTCATTCCTGACTAAACTTTACAGATAACTGTCTAACACATATTTCCTATACAAAGTGCTAAATCCTTTATAAATCAGGATACACAAGAAGTATAAGTAAAATTATATTCTTAACATCACAACTCATGAATTATTCCTAACATGGTTTCTTTCAAATTGATTCAGCTCCTCTTGCATAGCAATAATCCAATCTGGATCTAACAGTGCATCATCAAGTTTCTTAGGCTCAATCTGAGATAGAAAACAACTATAGAAGCACTTATTTTGAGTTGCTCTTCTAGTCCTCACTCCTGCATTTGGATCTCCAATAATTTGCTCTGCAGTGTGTGATCTATCCCATTTCCTTGAATGCTCAGTCTGATTTCTCAACCTTGATGTTGCTTCATCATCCAAGTCATGATCATTCTCATTTCCTCCCCCTGTGAAGTTGCCACTATTCATAGGTTTGTCTTGGATGCTTGTCTCTCCACTGTTGATTGGCACAAATTCTTCTCTTGTATCATCATTCACTTGAGTTTGTTGAACTACAATTTCAATCTCTTCATCAGAATCATCTAGATTTTCAAACTTTAATGGATCTTTATCTTCCTCATTGGCTTCTTCTAATCCAAGTAGTTTGCTATCATCAAATGTTACATCTGTGCTTTCCAAAATTTTCTTTTGACTGATGACATAGACTTTGTATGCAATTATTTCCATAGAGTAGCCAAGAAAAATTCCTTCAAATGCCTTTGCATCAAACTTTCCAACATATTCTGAATTATCCTTCAGCACAAAGCATTTGCTTCCAAAAGTATGAACATACTCTAGAGTAGGCTTCTTTACAGTCATCAAATTGTAAGGTGTCTTTCCAATGTTTTTGTTGATGAGGGTTCTGTTCTGGATATAGCATGCAGTGCTCACAGCCTCAGCCCAAAAACATGTAGGCATCTTTGCATCAAGCAACATTGTTCTAGCAGCCTAAATTAGAGTTATATTCTTTCTCTCAACAACTCCATTTTGTTGTGGATTCCTTGGAGCTGAGAATTGGTGAGAAATGCCATTCTCTTTGCAAAATGCTTCAAGTAAGGCATTTCTGAACTCTGTTCCATTATCACTTCTCAATGCAATCACACTTGCATTGTTGGCCTTTGCTTCCTTGTCAACTTTCTTTATGTGCTCAATGATTACTTGTGGAGCCTCATCTTTTGATGCCAGAAATTCTACCCATGTATACCTTTTAAAGTCATCAACCATCACCAAGACATACTTCTTTCTTCCTAGTGACATAATATTGACAGGCCCAAACAGATCCATATGAATTAGTTGCAGGGGCTTGGTTATTGATGTCACTGTCTTTGACTTGTGGCTTGATCTTTTCATCTTTCCTTTTTGGCAAGCCTCACACACTCCTACTTGACAGAATTCAGGTGTGGCCATGCCTCTCACTAACTTTCTTTTGACTATAGAATTAATGGCTTTGAAGTTCAAGTGTGATAATTTTTATGCCACAGCCAACAGTCTGCACTTGATGCTTTTGAATAAAAGCAACAAACTTTATCCTTGCTTGCAGAGTCCATATTTGCTACAAACAGGCTTCCTTTTCTTACTCCAGATAGAGCAAAATCACCAGTCTTCTTGTGGGTGATCAAACATTCATCTTTGTCAAAATTCACTTTGAATCCTCTATCAGTAAACTGACCAACACTTAGTAGATTATGCTTGAGTCCCTTGACTAGTGCTACATCTTCAATGATGACATTACCAACTTTCAACTTGCCATATCCCAATGTGTTACCCATGCTGTCATCTCCAAAAGCAACCATTAGGCCAGCCTTCTCCTCATACTGTGATAACAGGGCCATATCACTAGTCATGTGATTTGAGCATCCACTGTCCAAAATCCACATGACCTTCTTTTCATTTTCTTTGCCCTGCAAACACAAAGGTATTACTTCTCCTTTGGTACCCAAAAAAGTTTGGGTCCATGTGACTTAGAAACAGTTTTATCATTAGAAACATACTTATCAACTTTCTTGGTGTTAGTTTTCTTGTCACTGTTAGAAGTCTTAGAACCTGAGGTTTCAGACTTAGGTGACAGAGGTACCTTCCTAGCTCTAGGAGGACTTGAAGACTTTGACCTTGTGTAGTGTGTGTGAGAATTGTGACTGATACAACCATCAATGAATTGCCTTCTCAGATTGAAATAGCTAGTCATAACATTCATATTGCATGGAATACAGTAAAATTTATCACAGAATGGAGCATCTCTATGTCTTAAAGGCACATAACAATCATAGAAAGGTTTAGGCACACTACCAACAGGTTTCTTGCATGCATGAGTTAAATGATTAGTACTGAAACAATTTTGATAAGTTTTCCTAGGGGCATTGGGCATATAAGCATAGTTATTATCTTTGTTAATCCCTAGTTTGCCATTTCTGTTCTGTTTCTTCTTAGTCACTTTCTTCTCAGATTCATTCTTCCCAGCTGGAACAAACTTTACAAACTTCTCAGTTCTAGGTGTAACACCCCCAGATCCGGGGTCAGGGATCGGGTTGTTACGGTCTCATTTTCCATGATTAACACTTGTATTGAGTCCAAAATAAATAAGTAACATGCTGTGACCCCACAATAATATCCACTCACACACACACAGTTATAGTCCCAGAGATGAAATTGAAATAAGTCTCACATTACAGATCCACGAATATAAGTTATTACAGACTAAAAGGATAACATCATAAGTTTAAAAGTTTTTCCGTTGATTAACATTATTGATACATATAATTAAACTGGTAAACCAAAGACTACCGATCTATGCTACCTCAGTAATGGCAGCAATGATATCAGCGGGTAGTCCTGTGGGCCGGGTAACCTGCTTGCGCCGAGTGCGCCTGACGCGAGCCATCAGTCCTAGCTGTTGTTGTGACATAATAAATAAGCAAGGGTGAGCAATAGCCCACCAACAATAATATAACTGCATAGTGATATATATGATAGTTCAAAAGTATATGTTGAAGCCATATGCCATGCATTAGCGAAAATAGTGTTAGTTCAATATAAAGGATGAAGTTACAAGGTAACTCAAAACATATATATTTCATGGAAGTATCTGCTATGTCAAGATAAGCAAGATACCATCATTTTCATAAAAGAGAAACTTGCAGAAAAATATTGCAATTCCAGTTTTCAACATGTTTCAACACTACCAACACAGATGGTGTTGCAGAAGATTTCCAATCTTGAAAGATGAACTAATACGGGAGCATTGCCGCGCCAGATGCCCTGACGTTAACGATGATCAGTCGTATGTCATGCATCTCATCAGTCGTTCTCTACATGTAGAAGGTAGCTCCGACGGATTTACTTGTCTACCGCCCTTGTAAGAACCCAAATTTTTGGTAGAATTAAAACTTTTCTTATTTGGATTAAGTGCATCAGTGAATTGTGTTTTCATACGTGAATACTGTTTTTCATGGATGAATAGTGATTTTGGGAACCAAGAAATTTTTCACGACACCCTATGTACGAGACATGGTATGGAATCCCTTACTCCTTCCAGGTAGGGGAACCGTTCCTCGGTTAAACTTATTCGGGGGCCTTCCTCCTGCGGAACCTCCGCTCATACTGGCATACTTCCTTTTTATTCCCCCTTTCTCTCTTTCCCTCTGCATCTGATCACTTCCTGCTTCTACAATGGTTGCCTTCTACACCAAGGTGGCATAATCAGTAATCTCTAAAACTGCCACTCTGTTCTGAATCCATTGTTTCAGCCCTTGTTGAAACCTGTTAGCTTTCTTTTCTTCGGTGTCCACAAATTCCGGTACAAATCTTGACAGTTCGGTAAATTTGGCTTCCCACTCTGTTCTGAATCCATTGTTTTAGCCCATGTTGAAACCTGTTAGCTTTCTTTTCTTTGGTGTCCACAGATTCCGGTACAAATCTTGACAGTTCGGTAAATTTGGATTCATAGTCAGCCACCGACAAGTTATTCTGCTTTAGCTCTAGAAACTTAAGCTCCATCTGGGTTTTCATGAACTTTGGGAAGTACTTCTCTAGAAATAACTGTTTAAACCTATCCCAGGTTACGATAGCATCGGTTTCCATATTCTTTTTGGCCTCCCACCAATAATTGGCCTCTCCCTTTAGTAAGTAAGTAGCAAAGACAGTCTTCTGGGCCTCATCAATACTCAGAATCTTGAAAGATTTCTCCATTTCCTTTATCCATGCCCTTGCCTCAACGGGATCAGCCGATCCGTGGAACTCTGGGGGTTTGAGGGACTTGAAGGCCCTAAAAGAATTGGCCATAGTGGGATTGTTTCCTTGGGGTGGTTGGGGATATTTATTCAAATTCTGCCTGAGCAGATCCATAAATTGTCCCATGGGGTTTCCGCCTTGGTTTCCCCCCTGCTACTCGACTTCAGTTTCCCCTTCTTCTACTTCCTCTTCGAATTCCGTAGTGTAGAAAGTTTCATCTGCTATCCCATACTGGGAATCCTCTTGTTCATTGTAATCTTGATCCTGCTCTTCATTATACTCAAGGTTTTCCTCATGTTGATTGCGACTCTCTTGGTCAGTAGACTCATGGGGGTTAGCCCTAGTACCCATTCTTCTCGGAGGCATTTTACTGAAAATTTGGACAATATACATTAGGTTTATTCACCAATTTTAAAGGGTTTCCTTGCAATTCAATGTATGGTTAGATTTAAGATCCCACGGTTCTATATTTCATGGCAACTTAATCGAAAGCAGTACGTGTAGATATAATATAGCAAACTAGTGATCGCGTCACAAGGAAACTGAAATGACTGAAAGGGAAATAATTATATACAAGGTACCGAAAGGTACAATATCCAGGTTACAACAATAGTTTTAGAAAAGTACAACCATCCGAATAACGACTAGTCAAAAGTGAAATATGTTGTCTATCTGTCTAGTCTGCAACAGGGAAACTACATACTGAAACTATCCCACCAAAATCAGCACTACTATGCCGTACAAGACTAGACAACTAGACCACTATATCACTATCCCTGCAGTCAGCCACGATGGTGAAACATCATCCGAACCCTCCTCATAGCGATGCGAAAAATCTCCTCTGCGTCCGCCCTGGATACCATACCATGTCCATCACTGGGTAGCTGTCGCACCCTCACTCGAGCCCTCAGCTCTATGCGGGTCACCGCCCTGTACATCTCCCTAGTCCTGGCACGTCCCCTACCACGATGCCCCATCCGGGCAGCTCCCTCCTCTGATAACTCTCTGCGGGACTCTGCCAACCGGGCCTCAGCTATGGCCAGCTCTGTAGTCAATCGGTTCACCACGAAGTTATGCACTCCTACAGGTATCCCCTGAAGCGGAATATGGGGTGGAGTAGAGGGATCTGCCGGCTGTGTGGCCTCCGTCTGCTGTGGCTCTGGGGTCAACTCCTCAAACTCATCGGATAATGCGCTCACAGGTAGTGGTCGTGGGGTAGGGGCTCTCTCACCAGAGAGGGGTGACACATAAAGTCCGGAACTCCCTATAGCATCATCCACTGGCTCATCTCCACATCTCCCTCAACACCCTCATCTCCATCCTGTCCTAAAACAGTAGCCATCACCTGCTCAGTGGACATGTTAGTATCCTCCTCCATCACTCTAACATCATGTACAAGCTGGGCCTCCTCAAAGTCCTCCTCATCAACATCCTCAGCAACTATCTCAGTATCCTCTCCTGCTTGGACCTCCTCCGGGTCCTCCTCCTCCTCAAACTCAATAACATCAGTATCAACATCAACCTAGACCTCCTCAGGGTCCTCCTCCTCTGACTCAATCACCTCAGTGTCCTCATCAGGCAAGTGCTTATAATATGGGTCTCTGGTCCGGAACATGTCCTCATCATGTAGTTTCGCAGATGCTTCCTGGGCAGCCATGTCGCTCGCCTACACAAGACGAACTATATTACTATCATGATACTTAAAAAGTTCCCATAAGGGTTTTAGGTGAACTTGGCAAGAGTTCTTATTATCTTAGTGAATTTATTATTATATACGTTGCATCATCTCTTGGGATATATAACTCTCGCTCTGATACCATTTCTGTAACACCCCCAGATCCGGGGTCAAGGATCGGGTCGTTACGGTCTCATTTTCCATGATTAACACTTGTCTTGAGTCCAAAATAATTAAGTAACATGCTGTGACCCCACAATAATATCCACTCACACACACAGTTATAGTCCCAGAGATGAAATTGAAATAAGTCTCACATTATAGATCCATGAATATAAGTTATTACAGACCAAAAGGATAACATCATAAGTTTAAAAGTTTTTCCATTGATTAACATTATTGATACATATAATTAAACTGGTAAATAAAGGCTGCCGATCTATGCTACCTCAGTAATGGCAGCAATGATATCAGCGGGTAGTCCTGTGGGGCGGGTAACCTGCTTGCGCCGAGGGTGCCTGACGCGAGCCATCAGTCCTAGCTATTGTTATGACATAATAAATAAGCAAGGGTGAGCAATAGCCCACCAACAATAATATTACTGCATAGTGATATATATGATAGTTCAAAACTATATTTTGAAACCATATGCCATGCATTAGCGAAAATAGTGTCAGTTCAATATAAAGGATGAAGTTACAAGGTAACTCAAAACATATATATTTCATGGAAGTATCTGCTATGTCAAGATAAGAAAGATACCATCATTTTTATAAAAGAGAAACTTGCAGAAAAATATTGTAATTCCAGTTTTCAACATGTTTCAACACTGCCAACACAGATGGTGTTGCAGAAGATTTCCAATCTTGAAAGATGAACTAATACGGGAGCATTGCCGCGCTAGATGCCCTGACGTTTACGATGATCAGTCGTATGTCATGCATCTCATCAGTCGTTCTCTACATGTAGAAGGTAGCTCCGACGGATTTACTTGTCTACCGCCCTTGTAAGAACCCAAATTTTTGGTAGAATTAAAACTTTTCTTATTTGGATTAAGTGCATCAATGAATAGTGTTTCCATACGTGAATAGTGTTTTTCATGGATGAATAGTGATTTTGGGAACCAAGAAATTTTTCATGCCACCCTATATACGAGACATGGTATGGATATTTCGAAGTCATATTAGTGATTCACGGAGTAAATAAGTGTATTCAAAGACGATCGGAATTCAGAAATTCCAATTTCTGTTTTGGTGTAATATTTGACCAGACATTGAATTATATATTATTATATTCAAGAAATGAGATATTAAATTTGAGGATTTAATATTTTAGAATTTTATTATATTTGATTTGGGGATTTGGAATGAAAACCGCAATGATAGTGAAACGAGCGTTCTAGAAACCGTTGAAACTTTACAACGAGATTAAAAGATAAAGCGAACGAATTATGGAATTTGGATGGAGTTCATTACAAGATTAAATATCCTACATGATCATCAAGAGAATTATATCAAGTTGTCATGTGAGTAACCAATGCACTTAGTGATTTCAACCTTGTACATAGCACAAACAATCTTTAATCCACCAAGCTTGCAAGATAAGCTTCCAAATGCATCATCCCTTACCTCATCACTTTAAAAAGTAGGATTGGATGAGATAATATCTAGTTCCACTCACCTTGTGCATTATTGATCAAACAAAGCAAAACAAAGGAAGCAAAGTCAAGAACTCTATGAAAAGCAAGAAAAAATCTTCTCATTTTTAGCAAAATCAAAGTCCAACATCTTGATCTTTAATGGCCATGAAATAAATCATGTAAGTTTCTTACTATATCAACATGATCTCCTAGAAATTTGAGCTTCAAATTCCATATCTAGCATAGTTTTCAAAAATCGTCAAAGTGATGGTGAATAGTGTTTTCAAGATCTAATCTTTGATTTCTTCATTTGTTTGAATGATCTAAGCTTTGTTAAGGATATGCAAGAGATAATCAAGGCTTAGTAAGGTCTTAGAACACTTCAAGGAAGGTATGAACATCTCAAACCCTAGGTTTTATTTTGAGTTTTATCATGTTCTTGGTGGGTTTTAGCTTAGATATGATTATGACCTGATTATAAGCATGTAAGTATGATTAATTAGTTGGTTTGGTTGATTTAATAGCATGATGATTATGATGATAAAGGGACATGTTCTTGAACCTATTAAGTTGATAATCATGTGTATAAGTTGTATGGATACCCGGTGTGGCTTGGTGTTGATGTAACGAATTTAGAAATGTTCGATTTATAGCCGTGGAAATGCCGAAATTTCGATAAACCATAAAAACCGAGCATCACAGTAGATATAACTCACTGTTTAGTTTCATATTATGCCATGACAAGATAGATTATTAAGGGTCCCGGTCCCTGACAATCGTTTGTCAGGGACCGGTTATTTAACAATCAGTTTCTCAGCCGTTGGATCAACGATCCAACGGCTGAGATTAAAAAATAAAATAAAATTACGCTCCGCGGAAATTTTCCGCGGACAAGGAATTTTTTTGTAATCCAGGGGGGCCGTTGGATCGTTGATCCAACGGTTTAGAAACTAATTGTTAAATAACCGGTCCCTGACAATCGATTGTCAGGGACCAGCTTCCATTATGTTATAAGCTTCCTTTTGATATAAGGCTTATGTGAAACGGACTTACGGTTTAGGAGTTATGGCTAAATTCGTAAAAGTGGTTTGAAACCGTAAATTAGAGTTTGTAACTGAGATTGGACCCCTTTAATATTACGAAATCAGTGGCGAATCTTGATAATTAAATATTAGAGATAAAAAGAAGGTGTGGGAGAAAACCTCATGTCAAACGGATCGTTTTCCGATTTTATAAAAATGTTCGAATCGAGGTCAAATGCAAACGAACCCCTTAAAAGTATGACTTTGGTTATAACTTAGAAAATGGGTGATAAAACTCGAGGTATAATCTTGATTCGTAAACGACCGACCTTAGAATTTATACGACGTAAGTATATACCAAGTGTAAGTATGACGACGTGCATTAGTAGCGAACGAATGGCGGGTCATAGCGATAATAAAGAGAGTTGCACTAAAGGGTGTTTAACGAGATAACGTGACCACGTGTTTCGACTTAAGTTAAGTTTATACTTAGCCTTTTAAAAAAGTGTTAAGTGATTGACCTCGGTTATTGTGACTATTTATAGATCACCGGATTGACACGAGGCACACTACCCCTACAGGATTTCCAGGCAAGTCTTCAAAACTTTGAAGCTGTTGTTGTGATAATATATATATGATTCTGTTTACATATGCCATAGCATGCGTACTTGTTTTCAAAGTATATTGGATTACTTGTTCCATGAATTAATATTGGCCTATAGACTAGATATGAATTATCAGTTATAAGCCGGATTGTTGTGTTAAGACCCTTAGTGAAGGGCGTATGATATTCATTCTTTAAATATAGACCGGGAGTCGGTATTTTGAGATATAGAGATAGTCGTGGAAACCCGGAGGGATTCCAGCGACAGATTAATATTCATTTTGAGGATTGTTATTTATGAACATTATTTATATTTCCATAAAATAATTACTTGGAAATTATTCGAGGAATGTTATTTGAGCATTATCTCAATCGAAAAATACTATATGAATATTATTTTGAATATTCATTCGAGTTTATTTATTTACTGAATATTATTTTAATATTCATTTGAGCTTTAATTATTTAAATGAATATTAGTTTCGAATATTCATTTAGAGTTTGGTCATTTAATGAATAATTACTTTGATATTCATTGGAATTTTTATTTATTAAATGGATATTACTTCCAAATATTCATTTAAGATTTTATGTACTTGATGAATGTTATTTTTAAATATTCATTTGAAGTTCTACTTACTTAGGGAATATTATTTCATATATTCCTTTATAGTTTTGATTACTAAAAGAATATTATTTGGATATTCATTTAGAATATTATTTATTAAATAAATATTATTTTTGAATATTCATTTAAGGTTTGATTTATTTAGTGAATATTATTTAAAATCTTTATTTGAGTTTATTTATTTAATGAATATTATTTTGAATATTCATTTAAGAAGATATTTATTTAGTAAATAATTCTATATATTCATTCGAGGATTACTTACGAGCAATATTATGACTTAATAATATTCCGTAATTATTATTGACTTAATAAATATTCTTGGAATATTTAATTAAATTCTTTTGAATTCTTTTTATAATGATTTATATTATTCAAAGATTATCCTTCACCTTCAGATATTATGTAAAATATTTCGGAGTCATTTATGACTATTTTATCAAGGGGAGGTTCCCAAAACTCTATTTTCATTTAAATCTATCTTATAAGAAGATTTAAATACTCGCCCAAACCTCCAAAAACATATAAGGGGACCTCACTTGAGAGCTGTTATTTATTTGACTGCCCGGTCATATACTTGCTAAACTATCTTGTCACTCACATCTTGATTCGTTCAAACATCGATATTAGTCTTTTGGTTACCTCCTCAACGCTCGAGGGGTAGGATTGATGGAACAAGTTTATATCCATTAACAAGCATCAGCTTGGGAAATATTGGTGAATTTTCCTTTCCAATTAGATACGACTACTTTGTGGAGTCCTATCAACAAGTGCTATACTTTGGGAAAAGGGGAACGAACTTTACGTTTCAGAGTCATGGATGATATTCGAACTAGGAGACGCGTAAGTGGCCGAGTGGCGCCGGTCCAGCAATAGCCCAACCGTTGGCTGAGGAGTTCCAGAGGGCGGTAGACAAGTAAATCCATCGGAGCTACCTTCTACATGTAGAGAACGACTAATGAGATGCATGACATATGACTGATCATCGTAAACGTCAGGGCATCTGGCGCGACAATGCTCCCGTATTAGTTCATCTTCCAAAGTGAGAAATTTCTGCAACACTGTTGGTGTTGGCAAGGTGAAAAAGTGTTGAAACTGGAATTGCAATATTTTTTCCTGCAAGTTCCTCTTTTATGATAATTGAGAATATCTTGCTTATCTTTTGCATAGCAGATATGTCCTCAGAATATATATTTTAAGTTACCTAGTAACTTCATCTTTTAAGTTATACTGGCATCATTTCCATAAATGCATGGCATATGGTTTCAAAGATATTTTGAACTGTTATATATTATCACTCTTCAATTATATTTTGGTGGGCTATTGCTCACCCTTGCTTTATTTATTTATATCACAACAACAGTTAGATCTGATGGTCGCACAAGGCGCACTTGGTGCAAGCAGGTGACAGCCGTCGGAGGATTAACCGCTGAGATCCTAGCTACCACTGTCGATTAAGAAGCTATTGGTAGGCTAGATAATTGGCTTTCAAGTATCAATGTATTTATAATATGACATATACCCATGGATGGCAAAGAGTATGTGATGGTAAAATTGTAATTCTTTGGGTTGTAAGAACTCAGACTTGTGATTAATAATATTGATGGTTACTCTGATTTCATCTCTGGGACTATAACGGGTGTGTTCTATGTTGTTGTTTTGGGTCACAAGGTTGTAATTTAAATTATGTTGGTTTCGTGAATGGTTATTGAGACCGTAACGACCAGATCCCTGACCCCGGATCTAGGGGTATTACAGCCCTTTGGAACTCCTCAGCCAACGGTTGGGCTATTGCTGGATCGGCGCCACTCGGCCACTTACGCGTCTCCTAGTTCATTTAACATCCATCACTATGAAACGTAAAGTTCGTTTCCCTTTTCCCCAAGTATGATACTTGTTGATAAGACTCCACAAGGTAGTCGTATCTAGTTGAAAAGGAAAATTCACCAATATTTCCCAAGCTGTTGCTTTTTAATGGATACCAACTTGTTCCAACATTCTTACCCCTCGAATGATGAGAAGGTACACAAGATTTAATGAATAAACAGCAACCAAGTTGCGAGTGAAAAGAATAGTTTCAACAATTTATGACCGGGTAGTCACAAGGTAAATAACATTTCTCAAGTAAGGTTCCCTTATAATAGAATTGCATGAAGAATGGAGTCACTGAGAACCTTCCTTGATAATATAATACTAATAATAAGGTTCTGAAATAATTTACATAATATTTGAAGGTCGAAGATGATATCTGAATGAAGTAATTCATTTTTTTAAAGCTAGTTAGAAGAATTAAATAAATATTCCGAAGAATATTTATTAAGTCAAAATATTGAAGGAAAAATCCTAATATAAGATATTATTCAGAATAATCCTCGAGTAAATATTCACAAGTAATGTTCATTGAGTAATTAATGAATATTTAAATAAGCAGTACTTCTCAGATAAATAAAGCTCGAATGAATATTCAAAATAATATTCACTGAACAAATAGTGAATGTTCAAATTAATAATACTTATCAAATAATTAAAACTCGAATGAATATTCAAAATAATATTCACTGAACAAATAATGAATATTCAAATTAATAATACTTATCAAATAATTAAAACTCGAATAAATATTCGAAATAATATTCACTGAACAAATAGTGAATATTCAAATAAATTATACTGATTGAAGGAAGAATTAATAAATGAATATTCAAAACCATATTCGATAATTGAATCGACTTTAAACGAACATTGGAAATAATATTCGTCGAATAAGTGAAGTTCACATGAATATTCTAGATAATATTCATTACATGGATACAGCTTAATAGGAATTTTAGAAATAATATTTAATAAGTAATTAATCTTGAATGAATATTCAAAGTAATATTCATCAAATAAATAATGGGAAAATTTCACTTAGATATTTCCCTTCGAAAATAATCGCGATATATCAAGAAATACTGACTCCCGGTCTATAATCAAAGAATGAGATTCATACGCCCTTCTCTAAGGGTTTTAGTAATATTCGGCTTATAACTGATATATTAACTATCTAGCTTATAAGCCAACAATAATTTAGGGAACAAGTATATCAATATATCTTGAAAGTAGGCATGCATGCTATGCCATAGGTATAACAGAAAGCATATATATATATATATATATATATATATATATATATATATTCACAACAACAGCCTTTAAAAAAGATTTGAACTTGCCTGGAAATCGTGTGTGGGTGGAGGTAGTGGTAGCGCGCCTCGGGTCAGCCTAGCGATCTATAAATAGCCAAGGTATTCGGGATTAATCACTTAACACTTTTAAAAAGGTTAAGTATAAACTTTACTTAAGTCGAAGCACGTTTTCGAATTATCTCGTTATACACCTCTTAGTGTAACTCTTTTTCATCACCGATACGATTCAATATTTGTTCGCTATTATGACATGTCATCATACTCACACTTGATACATAATTAAGCCATGTAAGTTTTAAGGTCGATCATTTACGAATCAAGATTGTACTACGAGTTTTATCGCCCGTTTTCTAAGTCATTTACCAAAGTCATAACCAAGTATGCTTTTAGAGGTTCGTTCGCGTTTAACCTTGATTCGAACATTTTTATATAATCGGAAAACGATCCATTCGACATGTGGTTTTCTCTCACACCTTTCTTTTTACCTCTAATATTTAATTATCAAGATTCGCCACTGATTTCATAATATTAAAGGAATCCAATTTCAGTTACGAACTTTCGTTTACGGTTTCGAACCACTTTTACGAATTTAATCATAACTCCTAAACCGTAAGTCCATTTCCTACGGTCTTTATATCAAAACGAAGCTTGTAACATAATCTAGCTTTTAATGGCAGAATAAAAAGCTAAACAGTGAGTTAAAGCTACTGTGATGCACCGTTTCTTAAGGTTTAATGAAAATCGGGCATTACGACGGCTATAAATCGAATATTTCCAAATTCCAAACTTTCCAATAATCATAGTTTCCACTCCAAACAACATATACATGTTATTTAACCATGAACTAAGGCCAAGAAATGCCTTTCCGTTCATCTAAACTATTTTAACCTTTACCAAAGCCCAATCATAATCACGCTTATAATCATCTAACACCATAACTACTTAGATCCATCAAGAACAAGCATATACTTAAAGTAAGAGCTAGGGTTTTTTATGAGATATCCCTTCCTTTGAGAGTGCTAGAGCCTTAATAAACCTTGATCTAGTCCTTGGGTGGCTTAAGCTAGATTAGATGAAACAAAAGAAACATGAAAACAAAGATTAGTTCTTGAAGAACACTATTCATCCTCCTCTTTAATATTTTTTGAAAATGGAAAAAGAAGAGATTGAAGCCAGGATTTTTAGGAGATCATTAATATGAAATGTAAGTCTTACCATAAAAGTTACAAGATCAATTGATGGTTGGAAGTGGGATTTCTCCCCTTGAATTTCCAAGAAAGCCAAATGGAAGGTTTTGGAGAGTGGTGGTGTTTGTTTTTGTTCTTCTTAACTTAGTCTCATCTAAAATGCATTATTGTGATGAGAATAGATAATATATTGTGTTAAAGTAGCTTTAATAAAGTGATGATGCAAGGGATGATGAAAATGGAGAGACAAGTGTTGATATTTTGATGGTTTAAGGCTAACCAAGTGGTTTGCTTTCTAAGTGTTTGGTTTAATCTCTAATCATGCTAGTTACTTGAGTAACTATGTAGTTACTAGATATTTATCACTTGCACATGCATGCATCTTGCAGAGGCGGATCATAGAGTAAGCGGGCCCAGCCTCCGCTGGGCGGTTTTTTTGCGGGTCAAGAGAAAAAAAAAATTTCGCTGGTAAGAAATTTCATTTTTCTGTTGGGTAGCAATATAAGCAACATGGTTTACATTTCTTAATGAATATTCTGGTAGCTCAGCTGGTTTGTTTGTTGTTTGCAAACGGGGGAGACCCGTGTTCGACTCCCAAAGAGAACAAAATGTCTTGTTTTTTGACTACTAATGCTAACTTCTTTGTCCATTATCTATATATTACTACTACATACAGAACATTTGTCAATAAAATTATCTAGCCAAGTTGGTTTAGACCTTTTATTTGCACCAAGGAAGCTAAGGTTCGAATCCTGCCGGATATATTTTTACACCAAAAAATTTTTTTCGCCCTCCGCGCGAAATAACCGCGCAGCCAATAGAATTCCGCTGGGAAGCTTTTTTCGGCTAGGTCCGCCTCTGGCATCTTGCTTTCTGCTTGTCCTTTTGTCCGTTTATTGCTCAATTCATTTATCATTCGTAGGAATAACTCATTCGTTTCTAGTTAGGGTTTTACCGAAAACCTTCTTAATATTAATATTATCATTTTCCATCTTTCTTGATAACTCTCGAATTTAAATTCCTTAAATCCCTTTAATAAATCCTCAAGTCATGCAGTGTCCAGGGAAATCTCGGAGAAAATGAAAGTGCTATTTTTCTGAATCCGATATCGTTTAAATACACTTATCTCGCCCCTGGATCATGAATACGAACTCCGAAATCCGTTCTGAATACTTCTATATAGCGTCGTCTAATAATATTCTCGTTTCCACCAAAAAAACTGTTAGATATTGATTCAAGTGATATCAGGATCTGGATTGTTACTGATCAGATACTGATGCTGACATCATCAGTAATACAACGTTAGTATGAAGGTATCATCAGGATTAGAAGCTGGTCAGGATTTCGTGAAGATTCTCTTAAGACCAGAGATCAAGGAAGATTGATATGTCGGTTGCTAATTTGTAGGAAGACAGCTATCATACAAGATATGCATTCAGAGTAATATGTAATTGATTTAGAATATCTTGTGATTGATAGTGTAGCTGTGTATGTTATATAAACACAGTTTAGGTTTTACATAATTGTAATCGCATACACGAGTTATCTTGTAACCTAGCAGCTCTTAAGAACATAGGGATTTCTTAAGAGAGTTTGTAACAGTTTTATATCAGAATTAATAAAGCTATTATTGATTCATACTTGTGTTATTTCTGTTTAAGTCGAAAATCTTATACAATTGTATTCAACCCCACTTCTACAATTGTTAATTACTGGGCAACAATTGGTATCAGAACAAACTGATTAATAGTAATCAGAAACGATCTTAAAATGTCGACAAGCAAGTATGAAAGCATTAAGATTCCCATTTTCAAGAAAACTGAGTATCCAACATGGAAGGTGAAGATGTTGATGTATCTGGAAGCTACAGATCCTGACTATCTTGACAAGATCAATGATGGACCATTTCTTCCAACAAGATTAGTTGCAAGAACTGAGACTGTTGCTGAACACTATGTCATCAAGGCAAAGAGTGAGTGGACTCCAGAAGAAAAGGGTCAAGTTGTGACGGCCCCAAATCCCTTAATCAAATTTAACTAGATAATGGTAAAGCATGCTTATTAATTAATTAAACATTACCATTCCCACGCCTAGATCGCCAACAGGTAAGAGTTTCAAACAATATAAAACTACCAATTCCAAAACAATTTATTATTACAAGCCACAATTATTCTAAGTTCAAAAGTTATTACAGACTGAGTTCAAAGTTCTAGCAAAATAGAATCCATAAGGTCGTATCTCCCTTCTACCTGGAACTGCCTCCTAAAGGCTATACCGGATCCACCACAATTCTTACGCACAGTCTCAAGAGTCCTTACCATCTTCGAGTTTCACTGAAAGGTTAAGGAAATAAAATAATTGAGCCAATTGCTCAGCAAGTGCATAAACCAACAATATAAGACTGGCAAAATAATCAACTGTAAAGCAAGATATATAAATCTGCAAATGAAATGTATCAACTGAATCAATGTCAAAATAGACTGAGTAGGAATTGGAATATCTGATAAGACGCTACGAGCAAAGCTGGGTGATCAGCCCACGCCAGAGCTCCGAACCCGCATATCCAATACGGTGTTCATCAAATATAAGGGGATCCCAGGCACACATTGGCCTATAATAATAATATAATTTGGACCGGTGCCTCGGTCAAAGTAACATTCCATCCAATTCCATTTAGGTCAAACAAAGTCTATCAAATTCAATTCATCTCAAAGAAACAAGAATATCAATGTATATCAAGTTGTTTATCAATAAGAATAAGATTTTCGGATTTCGAATAAATGACAAGGCAAAGTGAAGAAAAGTCAATCATTTTGGATTCTTGGGAGTTGGGATTCTGATTAGTATAACTTGGTTAAGTCAAGAAAGGTTAATCAAGAAAAGTTAATCACGAAAGGTTAATAAAGAATCAACAATTGTTCTTAGATAGAAACGAGTTCAAGTACAAGAAGATATTTTAGTAGTTGGTTCAAGAATTCAAGAATTCAATAAGGTTATGAAAAGGTTTTCCAAGTAATATGATTATCGATTAACAAGTCCATTCAAGTTCAAGGGGTATGAAAGCAATCACAAGGTATATGACAATAATAAGGTCGGAAAGAACATGGTACTAGTTTGTGACAAACTAACAATTCGATATCTCATGGCATTCATCATATGGTAACAACAAGGTAGGATAGTACACTTGCCTTAAATCACGAGATTGCACTAGATAGCGTCCTCTTCGATCGGCTCCTTGTCAGGCCTCCTACTCGGACCTATAATAATAATAATAAACAATATCTTATTTTCCCCTCATTAGTTTACCTATCACAAGACAATCCTAATAATGCTAACGCCCCATCGATATCTTTATAACTATATACACATACATGTTTATATACATGTAAACATATAAGTCACATAGCACGTAAATCACCTAACATATAATGTAGTATGGCATAGTACTATATTGACACTACAACTTAACATTGGAGATGTGCCTTAGAGTTTTGGAAATCGTTTTATTATATTTTTAGAAATTTTGGCGGCATCTCCTTTGTATAGTCGTCAAACCACACTGGACTATAACCGGCTCAAACAACACAAGAAAATCACAATACACTTCTAATGCTTACAACTCCATCAATATCGACAACTACTAACCACCAAGAAATTCAAAGTCAACCTACTATCTCCAAGATGACTCTTTCAATCCAATATTCGAATTCACATATCATGCAAACAATTAATTCATGCAACAATTAAATCATTCAAGCAATTAACTCTCAAGAATTCACACAACTCATGTAAGTATCCTAATTTTTGGTAATATTTTAAAATTTAATGAAGTATGATATTATGGATGATGGACACTTTGGAGCCACCAATGACATATAGTGGATTTTAATTTTCCGAGTATTAAATTTCGTGGCATAAGATGTGTGAGCAAAAAGGAAGGTTATTGAAAGCAAGAAATCCACTTCTATTAAATTACATAAAAGCTTGGGACTTTGAAGATTATTAGAGTATTAAAAGATTTTAAAAGCCTAAGACAAGGAGTTACGGATATTTAAGGGAATTACACAATTAAGTACTTAAGGAATTACGAAGGAAATCTCTACGCGACAAAATGTTATTACGAGGAGTTTATTTAAGATACGTTATGGATTAAGGATTAAGTGACAAACATTGGTGGAGAAATAAAATAAGGGAGATATTACATGCAATTATCAAGCAAGTAGCTAGTTAGAAAAGCAAACTAGTAATGTAAAAAGCAAAAAGCATAAAGTTATGCACCATGCTTTAGGAGACATGGAAGTATGGTCTAACCTAGTAGGCTATCACTAGGCTTGCAACATGTGACTTATACATATATAACAACACATATCAATAATACATCTCACATTATTCAAACCAAACAAAACAAAACATTTCTCTCTCCCTTTTCTTCATTTTCGGCCAGAACAGAGAGGGGAGATTCAAACAGCCATAGCGCCTTCATTTCTCATCCAAATATTGTGTTCTATAGCTTTTTGGAAAGGTATTGAGATGATCTACAACTATTATTTAGGTGCCTCGTCCAGAAAAGCAAGGTAAGGACCTCGTTTTTCCAGTTCTTTCATCTGGGGTATATTGACTCCGAAAATTTCTAAGTTTTGTTCTTGATGTTCTTGATAGTTTAAGGTTATTAAGGATAGATCAAGCTTCTCCAAGGGTTAGAAAGCTCATACAAGGTCACTAGAGACTCAAGGAAGGTATAAATATCTCTCAACCCTTAGCCATGACAAGTTTATAGTTTATATTGTTAGATCTATAAGTATTGGAGTGAATCTTGATGGTTTGAGCTTTAGATGATGAAATCTTGAAGTTTTATGCTTGTTGTTGTAATAATAAGGCATGTGATTAGAGTATGTAGTCTCATGTATGTTATAGAGATGAATCTTGGTGGAGTTAATGGTTGTAAAGAGAGTATTGTGTTATTGTGAAGTGTTGAAGTTGATAAGATGCTTGTTGTAAATTCTGGGAGCATGTACTGTCTTGTAGGAGGGTTTTGAACCCCTTAAACTTGTCTCCTTAAGACCCAATACATATGGTTAGAAAGGTATTTGAATGTAGTTTCTATAAATATAAGGCTCACACCCAGGAGATGTGTAGATTTTGAGTTATGGCCGGATTAGTGCAGTGTGGTTCTGGAATTCGGACTGCACTGTGTTGTCCACTTGTGAACTGAGTTAGGACCCCTTAAAATTATGAAAATGTTATGGAAATTTGAGGATATACAGATTAAACAAGTGGAAAGGCTGTCCAAAAAGAATTAGATTAAAATATGTATTTTTCAATTTTATAAAAATGTTGGAGCGAGGTATGCGCAAGTGAAAAACCACTTAAGGGATTAGTTTAAAGTAGTTTTAAGAATGCTCACTTGAGTTTCGAGTTTGAGGAATGGATTTGAGTCGAATGGGTAACGGAAGTGATAATGTGATGACATGGTCATATGAGAGGGTTAGTGGTCACAAGTGGAGTCGTTAAGTTGGTCTTACGATTTTTAAAACCTTATGATTAAGTAGCGTTGTTAAGGTACTAACGTACAAATATTGATTATGAATAGATTTCCATTTCCACTTCGCGAGCCGACCACCCCAACCCCACCAAGGCAAGTTTTCCAACCCTAAGTATTTAATTTCAGAAGATTATATTCTTGATTTTACCTATGCAAGTTTACTTTTCAAAACTCCTATATATAGTTTTCCACTGTTGTGTTTGTAGATTCTATACGTGTTATGTTCTATGTTTTGACAAGACTTTATGTCGAGATTGAGATATATGTAAATGTGTTTATACCCTTGGACTTAGAATGAAAAATGTTCTTCGGACAACGACTCTAGCAATAGAGGTCGTAGCAGTCCAAATATACTATTGATCGGGGAGCGGTATATTATTGTGATTAAATTGTGAAAACCCGAAGAAGCGTTCGGGAAGTGTCGTATACTTAAGTAATTATTATTTATACGATTATTAAAAGTACTCGAAAATATTTATCTTGGATTAGAAGATTAATTTAATTAAATAATTAATTTATTAATTCTTATTAAATCCTAAATTACTATTCATTAATTATTTATTATTTTTAAATAAAACTAATCCAAGATACGTCTATCGCTTTTAAACTCGAACTCTTTCGAACTTAAAATGTTTTCGAAAACCCCCGGTCAGGTTTTACTCCCTTGCACGTTTTTCAAGAATTATCGGTCGACTGATGTCGGACCTCAACTACTCGATTTTCAATCAAAACAAGTTTTGAAAGAAAAAGAAAAAAAGGACTCTGGCAGGTGTGGGAATCGTTGACGAACGATTCCCGGGATGTGTAAGCGGCCGTGAGCCAGGCGGTCCATCAATTATTATTCCGGCCCAGGTGTTGCCGAAGGATGATTACGGATGTAGTTTTCATCGAGGGTGATTACGGATGTAGTTTTCACCCGGGGATAGTTACGGATGTAGTTTCTATCCTTCTACCGGTAGAGAAGACCCGCGGATTATTGGACTTGGATGTGGCGACTGATCATCGTCAATCCTTGTCAGGTTTTTATGTTTTCTTTCAGTCCCATCCTCCACTTTGGAAAAATACTCAAACACTGCTTCTTGGGCCTAAGTGCCAAGTTGCCGATAGTGTGGTTTTTGATAAGAAAAATATTAACATCATGCAGTATCTAGAACTGCAAGATTTTCTATAGAGATTGGCACGTGTTAGTGCACTCTTGCAATTGTTTCAAAGAATGAAATGTTTTTGAATGAGAAACCTTCTAAGCTAATGGAAGGAAAGAGGTTTTGCATCAATGCATTCCCTGTACAGTATGTTAACCGTAGAGTATTTTGCCGGAAATGATATACTAATATGTATATATTTTCAAACCTGAGATATATTGAAATGGGAACCTTATAAAGGACTCATATGTTATTCTTAAAGCTCCTTAGCGAGTATAAATGTTTTATTCAAACTCGGACATATATATTGTCGAATTATGTTTTGAAATCTGAGATATATATACCCATACAATTGGGAACGTTTTTGAAATAAACCACATTATTATTTTTCAAAATGGCGAACTTGCTGAGCATTATGTAGCTCATTCTTTCTTTATAAAAACTTTTCAGAAAGAGAAGAATTTGGTCAGTTAACTCCGCACCAGCAGAAGAGGAGTAGAAGATTTACCCCGAGATGATTTAGTTCCAGATAAATACTACAGAGTAAGTCTGATAGGTTTTCAACTGTAATAGTAAGACTCGTCTTCAAGTGTAGTTGTATAAGTGGAAGTGCGTAAGATTCCGGATTGTACAGATGAATTGTAATATTTAGTGTTACTTTTGATTATCGTTTCTGAGGCTCTAACTTGTATGTATGTAAGATTGAGGTCTGGATTGATGTATTATTGAGTTGTAAAGTTAATACAGGTAGGATATGGTTGGATGGTGATGTGACGACCTGAATCTCTGACCTCGGATTTGGGGGCGTCACAGAAATGGTATCAGAGAGATAAGTTACAGTACTCAAAAACGAGAGTGTTGAGAGCTAAGTCTAAGTAGGAGAATGACATAAGAGATCATAGTAAACTTATTATTGGACTACCGGGAGAGGTACCGGTGAATAGAATGGACTGGAGTATTTACCGGAGGTATTATACTAGGGTCGCTAGAGTCCTTAGAGGCCTTCAGAATGATGAGTTGAGAGTTGGGAGTCATACCTGACTTATTAGATGTAACGATGTAGGAAGCGGAGTGAAACCTCAAGAGTAGTTGAGGAAGAGGCGATACTGCCAATATGATTGGATGACTTGGCTGGCATAAATTTTGTTGCCCGTAGTCCTTCAGAGTTTGCCTATAAGGAGGCGGCAATTTAAGAATCGATAAGTTTAGACTTCCTTACATAATTTAGGGTACTTAGTACTTGGAATAATGAAAGTCTTTTACTTTGGCTATAAGATCCAATTTTCGATAGGTAACGGGTTTACCTGAAAGGTGGTTACTATGCCGTTGTGGATTTCATCACTCTTGATGGCGAATTTTACATGTGTTATACGAGAATGTTATCATAAGACGAGCGTACTAGATAATTCCACGCATGATTCGGACGCTAAAGCATGGTAGTTCAACTTAGTGAACAAACAAGTAGAATTAACAAAGGGACTCAAGTGAAGTTGAATATGGTTGCATCGAGCGATACAGTGATCTCAGAGTCTACCAAAAGAAAAGACCAATGGGTCTAGAGTGGGATCCTTTGATAAAGATTTTATCAGGGACTACGTATATATGTATTGTAGACCTTAATATTTTTGGTATATGTTCACATGCACACACCCGCCACTAAACCTATGGACTGCACTGAGATCCCTGAGAGATCTCTTTGATCTGTTCCCAGGGGGAACTGGCCACTCGTGATTCTTGTCGGAAGGCATGAAGTAGGACCCTATGGACTTAGCAGGTGTCCCCGGAATGATGTGAAGCTTGGTCTTCAAGATAAAGCACGAAGATGATAGATATATTTGTGAAACCCTAACTCGATAATTGACTCTAAGATGAAGATTGAGAGACGCACTAGTTGGTGTCTTGTATTACGAAGACGAAGAGATGGAGTTACCCTCATAGTGGTGATAATGAGATGCACGAATGATTATTAACTTATTTTGGTAACTACCGGCTGGTGCACTACTTCATTTTAAACTTTTCATTAACCATGTTACCTCGATTAGTTTATATCAGATAATCCTTCTAGCTTTCTACTTCAAACTTGTGGAATAACCACCAGTGATGTACTTTCTCTAAACCGGGACTCATCCAAAGTATCTTATTTGATCCCCGAGTATTCTATTTGAAGTTTATAATTATTTCGTTCTGCTCAGGACTATTTACACTTCCTTTCAATTATCCAAGGAATGTTCAACAATTGTTTCCTTAATTAATCAATGAATATTCCTAAACGAATATTGATATTTGACTACTTCTTTCATACTTGCACTCTTCAGTCGAGCCCATAAATATTTATCAACTTGTTGAGAACAGGGATGATCTAACATCCAGATATTCCTCATGAATCCTTTCTTCTATTCAAAATGAGATTGTGCGTCGTACATTGAAATCATAGTAAGGATATCATTTTGATACTAGTATTCTGAATTTCATTCTACTGTAAGATCTGATAAAGCATGTGTACGGAGGCACCCTTGGGTGGACCGTTTCACTGATAAGTAATATTTGATGAGAGGTTATCGATTGTTCCGATACCTAGAACATTCTCTTCATGTTTTATAGTTTTTTTTTTTCAAACTTAATAACTTCTTATTTCCATTCGTTGTCCGAGTAGCCTAAAGTTTCTTCAGTGGCTACGATGTTGAAATTCCGTTCTAGCCAATTGAAACTGGCTAGTCGATATGTCAATATGAATGGATAGTTGATTGTTCTAACTAGTCAAAATTGTAATGTTGTGAAGAACACCTAGCTAATTGTCCTAGCTAGTGGTGATGTCTCAAACAGGCGAACTAGCAAATTTTGTCTAGCTAGTTGCTAGTGTTTCTTGAAAAGGACTAGTTATTGTTTCACTGGTCCAACTCCCAATTTAATTCATTCAGCAATTCCTCAATGCATTTTGCATGTGGTAAAGTATGATAATGAAAGTTTTGACGAATAACTTGATTGAGACCTAGTGAGGTCGCCCACTCAACTTGAATTCTACCCATCTTCGTATCAGACTTTATGTCACTTGAATATTCTGTTCTTTCATTCATATATGAAGATACATTTGAAACCATAGATTACTTGAATGATAAACTGCTTCATTTTTATTGTCATAGAGTAGAATTTCTTTCGATCGGTTGACCTTTATCAATGGGACTTTTTAGATCCTCTATTTTTTTTTTCAAGAGGAAAAGTATTCACCAGATGTAAGAATTGTATAATGACCGTCTTTATGACTTTTGTATCCAACAATCATTGCCCTCGTGCAACATTCTCTATGACATCACATTACAAAATTATCAGGACATGAAGGAATAAACCTTGTTGTACTCTTTTTGTCCATCCTTACATCTCCGAAAATCGAGACTCCTAGTATTTGGAACCATCAACATTCTTGGAACATCCAATGTGGAATTCTTATTGAAATTATCTATTGGACCTTGCTATTTTGAAACCATTCCTTTCAAAAGTGATTACTCTAAGGTGAACGGGAGGTACAATTGTGAACCGTTGCACCAATATGAGAGCAAAAAAAACCAAATGTTGTAATTGTGCAGCCAGAGCATTATGCCGAGTGATTATTTAAAGTAGGAATAACATGTCGGGGCATACCACAAGGACCTTTAATATTAGTGTGAGGAAGGTTATAAGAAATGATGAGGTGGTTGGGAGCACGCCCTACCAACCATCGTCAGGATGTTATATTAATGAATTCTGGAGTTACCAAGCCTTTTCCTGATCCAAGAAATGCAAATCGATTGCGATGTAAGACATATCCCTATAGGAAACTAACATGGAAGTGAGATGGACAAGAAAGGAAGAAATATCGTGGCAAGAATGGGAAGCTTTACTTAGCTAAAAGGGATTGATGCACATAGCGAGACATAAAGTTTAAAAGGCCCCTAATAGCAAATGGATGCATGGATATATCCCAATGATCCTTCGAGATTACCACCTAATCAAGTTTATTGGGAATCGCAGCAGCATACAGGCCTCAGGCTGATTGGTGCCAGTTGTGAAAGAGGACGAGCGTATGACATCTTACATATACCATCGAGAATCGATGTCCCTAACCGGAGATGTAGGAATTATTGACCGGTTAAAACACGTAGTAGTTTTTCAAAGATAAGGTTGAAAAGCGGGTTTCACCAACTCAAGATCGACCTCTGTACTGTGCCAAAATTTGCATTTCACACTAATATAAACGTTATAAAATTATGGTAGTATCGTTTGAGTGGATTAATGAGTCAGAAGCCTTATTGATTAATGAACAAAGTTTTGGAATGAAATGAGATATTAGCAACAACCTCGTTGTTAGCTATACTTGATGATAAAAAGATGACTTTGAGAGTCATGATGATGCATCTTTCAAGAGTTTAAGGGGTGTGCTGATGCAGTGGAAATGGGATGATAGCCTATACTTCTAAACAACATAAAGGTTACGGGATGTGATATACTAACCGTGAGTCGGGGATTAGTCATGATAGCATTCACGCATAAAACGGAGACGTTAATCTTATAAGAAAAGTGTGAATTTTTTTTCCCACAAGTGCCTTAAGTATATCTTCATATTAGAACTAAACATAAGAAAGAGAAGGTGATGAAAGGGAGCAGGGAGTATTATGGAGAAATTTTTTATGACCCAAGAAAGGCCAGTATGGTGGCCGATACTTATAGAAGGGATTATTCGAAATTGGAATTCAGTCAGTATTGACCAAGAAAATAGAGTATATACAATAAAGAATAATGTTAGAGGAAAATGACTAAATTATGGGGAAGGACAAAGATGTATAGAGAATTAAGAGAATGTTTGGCAGACAGGTATGAAGAATGGCATTGGCAAACTATTAAGTACAAACGCGACATGTCGAAAGCAGAATGATAGAGATCTAGTGGATTAATTCCGCCTGTAGAAAATCTTGAACGTGGACAGAATTATAATGAATTTCATAAGTAGGTCGCCGAAGACCGAGCCAAGAGATGGCCCTAGTTGATTTATAATTGTTGAACCAAGTGATTTACCTACGAAAGACTTTCCATTTAGAAGATTATCGATTTACATACGGAAAAGATGGTGGTGCAGTATAAAACTTCTGCAGCGATTACGTCAGATAAAGACTTAAGATTAAACTACGAATATTGAAGGTGCTTCCAAGTATATTTAACGAAGAGATTGAGCGTATGTACTAATTTGATCTGTGGCTGACGGACAGGGAAGAAGAATTGTCCAGACGTTCGAATTTATAATTAGTGTCGTGCCTTAGATTTCACGGGGCAGTCGAGAATAAAAACTTATACATGAAACGAATGTTGTTATCACGATCGGCACCATGCGGACGTAAGGACGTCTCTTGTAAAGCGTACTACGAAAGAAGAAGTTTCGCTTTTCTTGCGTTACGAAGAACTCAATGAACGAGGGATATAGTAGCTGAACTGGTTCGACGTATACCGAAGACTATATAGTATCCATAGCAAGTGGTAACGACCGATGGGAGGCAACACATGCGTGCTAATCAAGCCAAGGAAAATGAGGAATACCGTGCGTATTGACGATGTCTCAGATTATAGAACACGACCACAAAGTATTCACGGCCCAACGATACAAGGACTCAACACGGATACTATGAACAAGGTAGAAGAGTAACGTATAAGTAGTGGGATAGAAATTTTCATTCATAGAACAACCGATAAGGAATACAGGTCGAGGAGAGCATGCGTTGAGAAGCAACATTAAAGCGTTGGTGAGACTGCAATAGCCCTAATTTTCATGAATATTCGAACCTGGATGAAAATTAATTTTATGGGTGGATGAGAAATTTTTACAATCACGATATGTACGAATTATTAAATGAAGATTTCGAATTGATATTACGCCTTTACGGTGCAGACGAGTGCATGTAAAAGTCATTAGTTTTTACGAAACCCATTATTTCGAATGGTCAAATTTTATGAGATATCAAAGGAGTATGAGGTGGGAGACTTCGTGATGCTAAAGGTATCCCCCTGAAAAGGATTGATGCGGTTTGGTAAGAAAGGGAAGCTAAGTCCGAGGTTTATTGGACCTTTTGAGATTTTGAGGCGTATATCGGGAAGTGGACCTACGAGCTAGCCTTGCCCCCAAGCTTGTAGCAAGTTCATTATGTGTTTCACGTGTCTATGCTACGACCTTATCATACCGACTTTCGACATAGAATATGACCAGGTAAACCTGCAACTAGACTTGACCTATGTGGAACAACCCGTGGAGATCATGGATAGGAAGGAGCAGGTGCTGAGGAATAAGGTTGTCAAACTAGTAAGAGTTTTGTGGAGGAACCAGAATGTCGAGGAATCAACCTGGGAGCTAGAAAGCGCAATGCGTGAAAAGTACCCCCAACTGTATTCAACCTGATTCTGGGACGGAATCCTTTTAAGGAGGGGAGGCTGTAAGAATCCTAATTTTTGGTAATATTTTAAAATTTAATGAAGTATGATATTATGGATGATGGACACTTTGGAGCCACCAATGACATATAGTGGATTTTAATTTTCCGAGTATTAAATTTCGTGGCATAAGATGTGTGAGCAAAAAGGAAGGTTATTGAAAGCAAGAAATCCACTTCTATTAAATTACATAAAAGCTTGGGACTTTGAAGATTATTAGAGTATTAAAAGATTTTAAAAGCCTAAGACAAGGAGTTACGGATATTTAAGGGAATTACACAATTAAGTACTTAAGGAATTACGAAGGAAATCTCTACGCGACAAAATGTTATTACGAGGAGTTTATTTAAGATACGTTATGGATTAAGGATTAAGTGACAAACATTGGTGGAGAAATAAAATAAGGGAGATATTACATGCAATTATCAAGCAAGTAGCTAGTTAGAAAAGCAAACTAGTAATGTAAAAAGCAAAAAGCATAAAGTTATGCACCATGCTTTAGGAGACATGGAAGTATGGTCTAACCTAGTAGGCTATCACTAGGCTTGCAACATGTGACTTATACACATATAACAACACATATCAATAATACATCTCACATTATTCAAACCAAACAAAACAAAACATTTCTCTCTCCCTTTTCTTCATTTTCGGCCAGAACAGAGAGGGGAGATTCAAACAGCCATAGCGCCTTCATTTCTCATCCAAATATTGTGTTCTATAGCTTTTTGGAAAGGTATTGAGATGATCTACAACTATTATTTAGGTGCCTCGTCCAGAAAAGCAAGGTAAGGACCTTGTTTTTCCAGTTCTTTCATCTGGGGTATATTGACTCCGAAAATTTCTAAGTTTTGTTCTTGATGTTCTTGATAGTTTAAGGTTATTAAGGATAGATCAAGCTTCTCCAAGGGTTAGAAAGCTCATACAAGGTCACTAGAGACTCAAGTAAGGTATAAATATCTCTCAACCCTTAGCCACGACAAGTTTATAGTTTATATTGTTAGATCTATAAGTATTGGAATGAATCTTGATGGTTTGAGCTTTAGATGATGAAATCTTGAAGTTTTATGCTTGTTGTTGTAATAATAAGGCATGTGATTAGAGTATGTAGTCTCATGTATGTTATAGAGATGAATCTTGGTGGAGTTAATGGTTGTAAAGAGAGTATTGTGTTATTGTGAAGTGTTGAAGTTGATAAGATGCTTGTTGTAAATTCTGGGAGCATGTACTGTCTTGTAGGAGGGTTTTGAACCCCTTAAACTTGTCTCCTTAAGACTCAATACATATGGTTAGAAAGGTACTTGAATGTAGTTTCTAGAAATATAAGGCTCACACCCAGGAGATGTGTAGATTTTGAGTTATGGCCGGATTAATGCAGTGTGGTTCTGGAATTCGGACTGCACTGTGTTGTCCACTTGTGAACTGAGTTAGGACCCCTTAAAATTATGAAAATGTTATGGCAATTTGAGGATATACAGATTAAACAAGTGGAAAGGCTGTGCAAAAAGAATTGGATTAAAATATGTATTTTTCAATTTTATAAAAATGTTGGAGCGAGGTATGCGCAAGTGAAAAACCACTTAAGGGATTAGTTTAAAGTAGTTTTAAGAATGCTCACTTGAGTTTCGAGTTTGAGGAATGGATTTGAGTCGAATGGGTAACGGAAGTGATAATGTGACGACATGGTCATATGAGAGGGTTAGTGGTCACAAGTGGAGTCGTTAAGTTGGTCTTACGATTTTTAAAACCTTATGATTAAGTAGCGTTGTTAAGGTACTAACGTACAAATATTGATTATGAATAGATTTCCATTTCCACTTCGCGAGCCGACCACCCCAACCCCACCAAGGCAAGTTTTCCAACCCTAAGTATTTAATTTCAGAAGATTATATTCTTGATTTTACCTATGCAAGTTTACTTTTCAAAACTCCTATATATAGTTTTCCACTGTTGTGTTTGTAGATTCTATACGTGTTATGTTCTATGTTTTGACAAGACTTTATGTCGAGATTGAGATATATGTAAATGTGTTTATACCCTTGGACTTAGAATGAAAAATGTTCTTCGGACAACGACTCTAGCAATAGAGGTCGTAGCAGTCCAAATATACTATTGATCGGGGAGCGGTATATTATTGTGATTAAATTGTGAAAACCCGAAGAAGCGTTCGGGAAGTGTCGTATACTTAAGTAATTATTATTTATACGATTATTAAAAGTACTCGAAAATATTTATCTTGGATTAGAAGATTAATTTAATTAAATAATTAATTTATTAATTCTTATTAAATCCTAAATTACTATTCATTAATTATTTATTATTTTTAAATAAAACTAATCCAAGATACGTCTATCGCTTTTAAACTCGAACTCTTTCGAACTTAAAATGTTTTCGAAAACCCCCGGTCAGGTTTTACTCCCTTGCACGTTTTTCAAGAATTTTCGGTCGACTGATGTCGGACCTCAACTACTCGATTTTCAATCAAAACAAGTTTTGAAAGAAAAAGAAAAAAGGGACTCTGGCAGGTGTGGGAATCGTTGACGAACGATTCCCGGGATGTGTAAGCGGCCGTGAGCCAGGCGGTCCATCAATTATTATTCCGGCCCAGGTGTTGCCGAAGGATGATTACGGATGTAGTTTTCATCGAGGGTGATTACGGATGTAGTTTTCACCCGGGGATAGTTACGGATGTAGTTTCTATCCTTCTACCGGTAGAGAAGACCCGCGGATTATTGGACTTGGATGTGGCGACTGATCATCGTCAATCCTTGTCAGGTTTTTATGTTTTCTTTCAGTCCCATCCTCCACTTTGGAAAAATACTCAAACACTGCTTCTTGGGCCTAAGTGCCAAGTTGCCGATAGTGTGGTTTTTGATAAGAAAAATATTAACATCATGCAGTATCTAGAACTGCAAGATTTTCTATAGAGATTGGCACGTGTTAGTGCACTCTTGCAATTGTTTCAAAGAATGAAATGTTTTTGAATGAGAAACCTTCTAAGCTAATGGAAGGAAAGAGGTTTTGCATCAATGCATTCCCTGTACAGTATGTTAACCGTAGAGTATTTTGCCGGAAATGATATACTAATATGTATATATTTTCAAACCTGAGATATATTAAAATGGGAACCTTATAAAGGACTCATATGTTATTCTTAAAGCTCCTTAGCGAGTATAAATGTTTTATTCAAACTCGGACATATATATTGTCGAATTATGTTTTGAAATCTGAGATATATATACCCATACAATTGGGAACGTTTTTGAAATAAACCACATTATTATTTTTCAAAATGGCGAACTTGCTGAGCATTATGTAGCTCATTCTTTCTTTATAAAAACTTTTCAGAAAGAGAAGAATTTGGTCAGTTAACTCCGCACCAGCAGAAGAGGAGTAGAAGATTTACCCCGAGATGATTTAGTTCCAGATAAATACTACAGAGTAAGTCTGATAGGTTTTCAACTGTAATAGTAAGACTCGTCTTCAAGTGTAGTTGTATAAGTGGAAGTGCGTAAGATTCCGGATTGTACAGATGAATTGTAATATTTAGTGTTACTTTTGATTATCGTTTCTGAGGCTCTAACTTGTATGTATGTAAGATTGAGGTCTGGATTGATGTATTATTGAGTTGTAAAGTTAATACAGGTAGGATATGGTTGGATGGTGATGTGACGACCTGAATCTCTGACCTCGGATTTGGGGGCGTCACAACTCACCACACTCTCTCTTCTTCTCCTTCTTCCTTCCTCTCGGCTCTCTCTTTCTCTTCTCTCTCTCTCTCTCGGCCTCTCGGCCTCTCTCTCTCTCATTCTCTCTCGGCTTCTCCTTCTCCCTCTCTTCTCTTCTCCCTCTCGGCTCTCTCTCTTCCTCTCACTCTCTCTCTCGGCCTCCCTCCATCAACACACCAAACACACCCAAAACTCCCACAAATACTTACACAATTACTTACACCCACAATTTGAACAACAATAAAAAATTATCACAACCCAACATCACTAACTTGTAAATTCACTCTAAAATCAAATTATAAACTTGACCCATCAAATTTCATATCATTAAATCATCAAAATCACAAACCCTTTTAAATTTACACCTACTAACAAACATCAATTTACAATACACACATACCCACACCTTGTAATCTCATAAAAACTCAAACCCATCATCAAACTTAACTTAAAAAGTTATAAAAACTTACATGCAATCACATATCATTTACTAATCATGTAAAATCGTAAAATTAGTACTTGCATGCAAACCCTTGGCTCACTTTCGATCATGGTCGAAGGTTTGGGGTCCTCCGGAGAGCCCGAAAATTCGTGGGTCTCTTCCAAGGAGTATACCCGATCATCAACACCCACAAACTTACCTTTTGATGCTTGATTTTCGAAAACCCTAGTTTGAAAAGTGAAGAAAATTGAAATTAAAAGACAAGGGGTTGTAGAGAATGAAGAGAGGAGTAATTTTATATCTAACACATCATAGTTTGATGGAGAAATTACCTTGACTAAAGCTTGAGAATCAATGGAGGTTTGAGAGAATTTTGAGAGAAAAAGGAGAGAAGAAGACACGGGAAAAGAGATGGGGGGAGGGGTCTTGGTCGCGTGAAAAAGAGAGAAGGGGGGGGGGTGGGGTTTTTTCTAGCATCCACTCACACACACATACATAATTTTATTCCTATTTTAATGATACATCTTTTAATTAAATAAAAGACTTGTAAAAATAATCCTAATTACCAGATACTTTGGATTTAAAAATAATTTGTTGACACATAAATTTAAAATATATAATTCTCTTCCTCAATATATTTTTAAAACATTTTTAAAATCGTTTTATGAAAAGATTTGGATTTTACAAGTTTTAATATTTTAAAAAGGATAATAAATAGAAAAATCCTTGTAAAATATTTTAATTCGAAAATAAATTAAACTTTTATTTTTAAAAAGTCTCTAAATACATAAAGATAATAAAACAAGAGATTTCATGATTTTTACTAACTCCAAGAATTTTATAAAAATGTTTAAGCAAATAAAAATCATATTTTAATATTTAAAAGATATGAAAAATTTAATATAAATTCATATCAACACAGCTAACAATTATACACATAGCACAAGTCCATAATCACATAATCATGTAATGACTCACTAATTAAAGCCTATAATCATATTTTTAATTCCAAATAATATAATTTATAAAGTACGAAATTCCGAGATATTACATCTTTCCCCCCTTAAAAAGATTCTGTCCCCAGAATCAGCTATGTAAACAAATGAGGGTACTGCTCTAACATATCAGTTTCTAACTCCCAGGTTGACTCTTCAACCCTTGGGTTCTTCCACAAAACTTTAACTAACGCAACTGATTTATTTCTAAGCACTTTCTCTCTACGATCTTCTATTCTGATCGGACGCTCTACATAATACAAATCTGGCTGAATTTCTACTGGCTCATACTCTATCACACACTTAGTGTCAGGATGAAACTTCTTAAGCATCGATACATGAAAATCATTATGAATATGCTGCATCTGAGGCGGTAAAGCTAATTCATAAGCTACTCTGCCCACGCCTTGCAAAATCTCAAAAGGTCCTACAAATCTTGGACTCAACTTTCCTTTCTTCCCAAATCTGGTTAATCCTTTCCATGGCGAAACTTTTAACAATACTGGATCTCCTACTTCAAAATCTACTTTCTTTCTTGCTAGATCTGCATACTTTCTCTACCTGTCCTGAGCAGCTCGCAATCTCTTCTGAATTAGTTCCACTGTCTCTTTCGTCTACTGAATCAATTCTGGGCCTACTATCTTTCGCTCACCAACTTCTTCCCAACACACAGGAGATCTACACTTCCTTCCATAGAAAGCTTCATATGGAGGCATCCCAATAATAGCATGATAGTTGTTGTTGTAAGAAAATTCCACCAAAGGTAGATGCTCGTCCCAATTGCCTTTAAAATCTATTGCACAAACTCTAAGCATGTCTTCAATCGTCTGAATCGTTCTTTCGCTCTGACCATCTGTCTGAGGATGATAAGCAGTGCTCATTCTGAGTTGCGTTCCGAGATGTTCTTGAAACTGTCTCCAAAATTTCGAGTTAAAACGGGGATCTCTATCAGATACTATAGATACTGGAACTCCATGACGAGTCACAATCTCCTTCAAATACAAATGCACCAACTTGTCTAGCGAAAATCTTTCGTTAATCGGTAAGAAATGAGCTGATTTCGTCAATCGATCAACTATAACCCAAATCGCATCGTGATTAGCCTTCGATCTTGGTAGACCTACTACAAAATCCATCGCAATGTGCTCCTACTTCCACTCAGGTATCTCCAATGGTTGAATCAATCCACTTGGTCTTTGATGTTCTGCTTTCACTCTTTGGCATGTATAACAACGACTTACCCACTCAGCAATTTCTCTTTTCATATCTAGCCACCAAAAGTTCTTCTTCAAATCTTGATACATTTAATTGCTTCCAGGATGTAATGAAAACTTAGAACTATGGGCATCACACAACAATTCTTCTTTCAACTCCTTCACATCAGGAATCCATATCCTTGAGGAAAATCTTAAAATACCTTGTTTATCTTTCTGCGTGCAAATTTCTTCTCCGGTCAATTCATTAAATCTTTGATTCATCACTTCTTCTTGGCATTTCCGAATTTTGTCAAATAATGCTGGTTGAAATGTCATGGTGTAAACTTGCTCTGCTGGCATCTCTGTTGCACAAACTTGCATCTCTGTTGCACAAACTTCAATCTCTAACTTCTCAAACTCTATAAACAATTCTTGAGTCATTGTCAGCGTATTCAATCTTTCCTTCCTGCTTAGCGCATCTGCTACAACATTCGCTTTCCCCGGGTGATAACTAATGGTACAATCATAATCCTTTATCAGCTCTAACCATCTTCTTTGTCTCATGTTGAGTTCCTTCTGAATAAAAATGTACTTTAGGCTCTTATGATCCGTAAATATCTCACACTTCTCACCATAAAGATAATGTCTCCACAATTTCAATGCAAACACAATCGCTGCTAGCTCAAGGTCATGGGTAGGGTATTTCTGTTCATGAGGTTTCAGTTGCCTTGAAGCATACGCAATCACTTTTCCATGCTGCATCAACACACACCCTAAACCCTTATGTGAAGCGTCACTATAGATTACAAATTCTCCTTTATCATCCGGTAATGCTAACACTGGAGCAGTTACCAACCTTTTCTTAAGCTCTTGAAAATTCTTTTCACACTTATCAGTCCATTCAAACTTATCATTCTTCCGCGTCAACTTAGTCAACGATACCGCAATCTTAGAAAAATCCTTAACAAATCTGCGATAATATCCTGCTAATCCCATAAAACTTCTTACTTCTGTCGGTGTCCTTGGTCTTTCCCAATTCACAACTGATTCAATCTTTGCTGGATCCACTCGAATTCCTTCTTTACTCACAATATGTCCTAAAAATTGGACTTCCTTCAACCAAAACTCACACTTAGAAAACTTGGCATACAACTTCTCCTTTCTCAATATCTCCAATGCTATCTTTAAATGCTCTACATGTTCTACTTCCGTCTTTGAGTATATTAAAATATCGTCGATATAGACTATCACAAACTTATCCAAATATTTCTTAAACACTCGGTTCATCAAATCCATAAATGCTGCTGGTGCGTTCGTCAATCCAAAAGCCATAACCAAAAATTCGTAGTGACCATACCTCGTTCGAAAAGCAGTCTTCGGTATATCCTCTGGTTTGATTTTCAACTGATGATATCCTGACCTTAGATCTATCTTCGAAAAACATGTCGCTCATTTCAACTGGTCAAACAAATCATCGATCCTCGGTAATGGGTATCTATTCTTGATTGCCAACTTATTCAATTCCCGATAATCAATACAAAGTCTCATACTTCCATCTTTCTTCTTCACGAACAATACTGGCGCTCCCTAGGGTGATACACTTGGTCTTATAACTCCTTTGTTCAATAAATCCTAAAGTTGACTGGCGAGTTCCTTCATCTCCGACGGTGCCATTCTGTATGGAGCTTTGGAAATAGGTTCTGTCCCTGGTGCTAAATCAATCGCGAACTCAATTTGGCGATCTGGAGGTAATCCGGGTAGTTCTTCGGGAAAACATCTGGAAACTCATTAACTACGGGAATATCCTCTAATTCCACTTCTTCTCGACTCTTGTCTATCACATAAGCAAGATAAGCCTCACATCATTTCCTTAACAATCTCTTGGTTTGCATCATGGTAAGAAACGTACTAGTCTGCCTACGCCCCTTAAAGATAACTATATCGCCTTCTGGAGATCTCAACGTAACTCTCTTACTCTTACAATCGATATGCGCATCATACTCGGCAAGCCAATCCATTCCTAAAATTATGTCAAAATCTCCTAATTGAAAAGGTATCAAGGTGACGGGAAAAAGATATCCTGAAATCTCTACTGCACAAGGTGAACATACTTGATCTACTGGTATCTGATCCTGATTAACTAACACAATATTCAAAGCTTCTCTTAACATACGAGTATCACACTTCAACTTATTCACAAAATCTTTAGAAACAAACGATCTAGTAGCACCCGAATCAATTTACACTTTTGCACTAGTGGCGTTCACGAAAAGCGTACCTGCCACTATATCCGAGCTTCTCACTGCGTCGTTCATGTTCATGTATCGATGCTTAAGAAGTTTCATCCTGACACTAATTAACTCTCAAGAATTCACACAACTCACCACACTCTCTCTTCTTCTCCTTCTTTCTTCCTCTCTCTTTCTCTTCTCTCTCTCTTTCGGCCTCTCGGCCTCTCTCTCTCTCTCACTCTCACTCGGCTTCTCCTTCTCCCTCTCTTCTCTTCTCCCTCTCGGCTCTCTCTCTTCCTCCCACTCTCTCACTCGGCCTCCCTCCATCAACACACCAAACACACACAAAACTCCCACAAATACTTACACAATTACTTACACCCACAATTTGAACAACAATAAAAAATTATCACAACCCAACATTACTAACTTGTAAATTCACTCTAAAATCAAATTATAAACTTGACCCATCAAATTTCATATCATTAAATCATCAAAATCATAAACCCTTTTTAATTTACACCTACTAACAAACATCAATTTACAATACACACATACCCACACCTTGTAATCTCATAAAAACTCAAACCCATCATCAAACTTAACTTAAAAAGTTATAAAAACTTACATGCAATCACATATCATTTACTCATCATGTAAAATCAAAAAATTAGTACTTGCATGCAAACCCTTGGCTCACTTTCGATCATGGCCGAAGGTTTGGGATCCTCCGGAGAGCCCAAAAATTCGTGGGTCTCTTCCAAGGAGTATACCCGATCATCAACACCCACAAACTTACCTTTTGATGCTTGATTTTCGAAAACCCTAGTTTGAAAAGTGAAGAAAATTGAAATTAAAAGACAAGGGGTTGTCGAGAATGAAGAGAGGAGTAATTTTATATCTAACACTTCATAGTTTGATGGAGAAATTACCTTGACTAAAGCTTGAGAATCAATGGAGGTTTGAGAGAATTTTGAGAGAAAATGGAGAGAAGAAGACACGGGAAAAGAGATGGGGGGGTCTTGGTCGCGTGAAAAAGAGAGAAGGGGGGGTGGGGTTTTGTCTAGCATCCACTCACACACACATACATAATTTTATTCCTATTTTAATGATACATCTTTTAATTAAATAAAAGACTTGTAAAAAAAATCCTAATTACAATATACTTTGGATTTAAAAATAATTTGTTGACACATAAATTTAAAATATATAATTCTCTTCCTCAATATATTTTTAAAACAATTTTAAAATCATTTTATGAAAAGATTTGGATTTTACAAGTTTTAATATTTTAAAAAGGATAATAAATAGAAAAATCCTTGTAAAATATTTTAATTCGAAAATAAATTAAACTCTAGTAATAAAAATCCTTGTATATACTAGATATACCTGGGTGTATTTTCTACATAGAAAAGATGAAACGGTTGAAATACTACTGGACCATGTAAGACTCATTGAGACTGGCACAAAGTATAAAGTCAAGATTTTAAGAAGTGATAATGGAACTGAATTCAAGAATTCAGCAATGGAAGAATTCTGCAAATACAAAGGAATAGTTCCACAATTCTCTGCTCCAGGCACACCCTAGCAAAATGGAGTGGTTGAAAGAAAGAACAGAACTCTTATTGAAGCTGGCAGAACTATGTTGGAGGAAGCAAAACTACCTACATATTTCTGGGCAGAAGCAGTCAACACAGCATGCTACACTCAGAACATTACACTGATCAACAGACATGGTGTAACTCCTTATCAGATGATCAAGGAAAAGAAGCCAAGTCTGAAGCATTTGCATGTATTTGGCTGTAAGTGCTTTGTTCTAAGACCTCATCCTGAACAGCTTGGAAAATTCGAGACTAAAGCTGATGAGGGCATCTTTATTGGCTATCCATCATCAAGAGCCTTTAAAGTCTACAATCTAAGAACAAAGACAGTCATGGAGTCTATAAATGTATCTTTCGATGATAAGAAGATTACAGGAATTGCTGAAGACTTACATGATAGCTTGATTTTTGCAAATGAAGCTTCCAAGAATTCTGATGAAATCTTGTCAGATACTGATAATTCATCAAATCCTGACGATCCAGTTATTACTGATGAAACATAGATTATTGATGGGAATGCAAATGTTGAGGGGGAGCAACAACAAGAGACCATCAATACTGAATCAAATCAAACATTAGGAGGAGATTCATCAGAAACAGATTCAAGTGACAATTCTGATAGCAATATCCCATGGGGAGCTTCTAGCAACACTAGTTCTTTTGAAGATAACACCAATCCAGGGGGAGCATTAAATTCAAGGAATAATCTACCACCAGCAAGGAAATGGACTAAAAGACATACTCCTGATTTAATTATTGGGAATCCTGAAGTAGGTGTTAGAACCAGAAGTGCAACTCAAAATGAATGTCTTTATCATAACTTTCTGTCAAAGGAGGAACCTAAGAAAGTTGAAGATGCACTCAAGGATGCTGATTGGGTTATGGCTATGCAAGAAGAACTAAATGAGTTTGAAAGAAATGAAGTCTGGAAACTAGTACCAAGGCTAAAAGGAAGGTCAATTGTAGGTACGAAGTGGGTGTTCAGAAACAAGACAGATTCAGATGGCATCATTATTAGAAATAAAGCAAGGCTAGTTGCAAAGGGATATTCTCAACAGGAAGGAATAGACTATGATGAGACATTTGCTCCTGTTGCAAGATTGGAAGCTATCAGAATCTTTCTGGCATATGCAGCCCATAAGAAATTTAAAGTTTTCCAGATGGATGTGAAAAGTGTTTTTCTCAATGGAGAATTAGAAGAGGAAGTTTATGTTGAACAACCTCCTGGCTTCGTTGATTCAAAACATCCAGATTATGTCTATAGACTGGATAAAGCACTTTATGGACTAAAGCAAGCTCCAAGAGCCTGGTATGAAACATTGGCTCAATTCTTACTGGAAAGTGGATTCAAAAGAGGTACAATTGATAAAACCTTGTTTTATTTGAATCATGGTAAGGATTTGCTGTTAGTTCAAATTTATGTTGATGATATCATTTTTGGGTCAACTAACTCCAAATTATGTGAGAAGTTTTCAAAGCTAATGCAATCTAGATATCAAATGAGCATGATGGGAGAGATGAGCTATTTCTTAGGTCTACAAATTAAACAGACTGATGATGGGGATTTTAATCAATCAGTCAAAATACACAAAGAACCTCTTGAAGAAGTTTAACATGCAAGATAGCTCTACTGCATCAACTCCCATAGCTACAGCTACCAAGCTTGATCCTAATCAAGGTACTGAGGTAGATGTAACCAATTACAGAGGTATGATTGGCTCACTTTTGTATCTAACTGCTAGTAGACCAGATATCATGTATGCAACCTTTCTATGTGCAAGATTTCAGGCAAATCTCAGAGAGCCACATCTCATAGCAGTCAAAAGGATTTTCAGATACTTAAAAGGCACACCATCTCTTGGCCTTTGGTATGCTAGAGAATCTGATTTTAATTTATGTGGTTATTCAGATGCTGATTTTGCAGGCTACAAAATAGAGAGAAAAAGTACTTCAGGCAGTTGTCAGTTTCTTGGAGGAAGACTTGTTTCTTGGTTTAGTAAAAAGCAAAAGTCTATCTCTACATCAACTGCAGAAGCTGAGTACATTGCTGCTGGAAGCTGTTGTGCTCAGATTATGTGGATGAGAAATCAGCTAATGGACTATGGTTTGTCATATTCAAAAATACCTATTTATTGTGATAACCAAAGTGCTATTGCTATGACAGGAAATCCAGTACAGCATTCTCTTACTAAGCATATCAGTATCAGATATCATTTTATAAGAGAGCAAGTGATGGAAGGGACAATTGAGTTACACTTTGTTCCTACTGATCAACAGCTAGCTGATATATTCACCAAGCCACTTCCTGAAGCTACGTTTACAAAGTTGGTGAATGAACTGGGAATGGTAAACTATGATAGTTTCTGAGAACAGAGAAAGTTCAAATACTGATACTCGTCGAATCCTGATGCATTTTGAATCCTGATGAAAAGTCAATCCTGACTTCAATCAAACATCGAATACTGATGCAACGCTTTACTTATCAGTAATGTATTTTAGTACTTTGTTTATTGCTCTGTTTTCCTGATATACTTGTGACTATTGAACTTGTTAATAAGGTGATTACTTTAATTAGTTTTCATGTTTTTTTCATCGATTTAATTATTTGAAGAACAAGTTCAATGCTGAAAATAATGAATAAGATTAGAGAAACAAAATTTTTCATTGATAATAAGTAAGAAATTACATTCATAGATTACATCTTTTTGTTCTCTATCTACTAATCTATTCAACAGGGAAATAAAGTCCAAACCACTCCATTGTTAACCGCCATCCCGGATTCCATCTTTGCCACTTTGTTTGGATGGAAATTGAAAGGGATAAGGTTATTTTTGGTGACATATTCATTAACAATGGTTGGAGGTGTTGGATGAGGATGCCTTAGAGGAAGCCATGCTAATGTTGCCTGGAGAGCAGCATCGATGTCAATCACTTTTGCAGGTCTTTCTTTCTTGATTTCTTCAAGACCAGCATCCATCTGCAACCACAAAGTCTCAAGTTGTCTTTCCTAGTTGAAAGCATCAAACTCTTCATGAGTGTAACTGAAGATCTCTGTTTACACTAAATCACGCAAGTATACGTTGTCACAAGTAATATAGATATAAGTCAAGTTCGTTCCCACAGAGATCAGGTTTTTACTTCAATTTAGTACCTATGCAACAATGTATGGTTTTAATTCACTGCTAAGACAATTAACAAATTGGGGTTGATTAACTAAATTAAACTAAGATGCAAATTATAAAACTAAGAATTAAATTAACTAATAAGAATAGAAATCGAATTACTTATGAGAATAAAAACATGGGACTCTAACTTCATTATCTACTTCACTTAGAGTTGATGCCTTTAATCAATGCACATGTGGGATTTGATATCTGATCGGACAACACGAAACAAGTAAAAGTTACCTCTCGGTATACTAGTACCAAACTACGCATGCATCCACAAAAGAGATAGAAGATGGGTAGACACCAATTATGTTTAGACCTTATATCTCTATAGAATTTGAAAACATAAAGGTTTAAGCACAAGTTATCCACATAGATCACATAGGGCAGCATAATATCTCTATTCATGCCACAAATTATGATGCTAAAACATCAACCTATCCAATGCTAGCATGGCAAGTTCTAAATCTCAAGATCCACTCTCGCTTCACAAGAGATTAACAATTCAATTTAGATGTTAGCTACGCATCTAAAAGCATTAAGATTAATCATACGAGGATATCAAGAATTCACCACACGTAATCTTTAAAGCAATCAAACTACTAAGCTACATAAATAACTCCGTTAGAATCCCATGACAACGATTAGCCCATAATTGAACCGTTCATCGTCATGGGATTTGATGAAAACATGATAATAAACAAGATATGAATAAAAAAAGAAATAATATTAATAAAACAAAAGTTGAGAAAACAAATCTATAATCCAAAGTAACACAAAAGATGAAGTAGATCTAGATCCGCTGCTTGTCACGAGCGTTGAATCCTTCTCTCCTTTTCTCCCTTGCAGATCTAAGCTATGATACAATAATAAACTATGATGATGTGTATATCTCTATTACAATGGTATGATGTGTTTAAATAGGCTCTAAAAGTCTTCCCCAGCAAGAAAATACAAAAATAGAATTATAATAGAATTTCTGTAAAATACGTTTCCTAACCTGATTCTGTTTTTTAAGGAAAATTCGTAGCTGACTTTTCTTCAGATTTTCTGGAACGTCCCAAACGTAATTGGACCTCTGGACCACCTTAGAATGATATAGAATCTCGTTATCTTCGCGTGGACTGCTTACGGGCTGAAAACAGACTTATAGAACTCAAGATATGGCCAAAACAGTGTAGACTGCGCAACCCTTCTTAAAAATCCGAATTTTAATCAATTAATTCCCAAAAAATTATAGAAGCATCCACCTTAGTCAACATTCTCGTAAATCTGCACAACTAAGCAAAACACATCAAAACTATAAGAAACTTGAGTCCAAGACAATCAATTTAAGCCGATTTAGAATGCTCCAAGTGGATATAAAACCACTTATCACACCCCCAAACTTAAACCGATGCTTGTCCTCAAGCATAAACAATTACAACTAACTAGCTAACTAGTACCACTTCCGTAGGTGATCACGGTTGCATTTGGCATATGCAACAAGCCCTTTAAACCCCTAGGCAGCCCTAGTGGACGAGTAAGGTCTCGTGAGGGCCTATAGCGAATGTACCTACAAAATCCACTTAACCTAATGCAATGCTTGAATGAATGCAACTAATATGAAAATGCAATTAATCTAATACTAAAATCCTACCATACCTTCAAATCCTCTCATGCCATATCAACTTAAGAATCAAAGTAATAACGCAATGTCTTGGTGTCGAAAGTGAAAGTATTCACATAGTCTACTCAATGAACATGCATAAGTTCTCACAAGCTCATGTCAAGTGTAAGAATAAGTTAGTAAACATGCTAAGCCTACAAGAGTACATCTTTGAGACAACACTCGGGATCTCATACGTAAGAACAGGCAAACACTCACAATCCACTCACAAAAGAATATTCACTCAAGAACAAGGGTAAGTGTATCACTCAATTCCAACAAAATCATAAACATGCTTGACCTTTGGTATCAATCTAACTCTTAACACAACATACATCAATGACGATAATCAAAAGGTCTTTATTTGGGTTGTAACGGGGCTAGGGACAAGGTATGTCAAATAAGCCAAAACAGGTGAAGTGTCAAAAGCTAGTAAGTACCATAATAAATCACACACAACACCCTATTTTCCCCCCCACATAATTTTACTATTACAATCACTCGACTAGTCGACTGAAATAAGATCACAACAAACACAAACATGCTCTCATAATATATATATATTTTTTCTTTCTTTTTTTTTCTCTTTTTTTTTTCTTTTTTTTTCTTCTTTTCTCTTTTTTTTTCTCCGAGAGCTAAATATAACACAAACAATAATATACACAATAACAATGATCCCACAATTTTATTACACATGCCGACTTTCAAATAAACAAACCCAATTTTCAATATTTCCCCCAAAAGTAAGACCAACAATAAACCCTCCTTGCACACCTTATTACTCCCTTAAGCACTCTACTAGCCTTTGACAATGTGGGTTCAAATTAATGTAAGGCCAATACAAGAAAAAGTCTAGGCAAGTAATGTGGTATGTCACCAAAAAAATAGGATTAAGCTCAACGGGTTAACTAATTGATCATATAAACATGGTATGGTAATATGGGAAAATATGCGGTTATTCCTAAATGCCTTTATCATTTTAATCGTCAAATAATGTCATGCGTTTCAAGAAAGACCTCAAGCAACTGCTAGCAATGCAAACAATCCGTGGACACTCAAGCAAACGAATAAATTGCAACAAATATGCAATAAGGCTCAAAAACTCACTTGGTGGAAAAACATACTCAATCCCAAGCAACATCTCTCTAACGCACCAACTTGTATTCAAAGCATGCAAACTAAATCATCTTGCACATATTCATGTCCTTCTAATCACTTACAACATTCAATAAGTCTACTAGCTTCAACTTACTAGTGTATGTGTGTGCACAAGAACAAAGTATATCACTTCTCAATCAAAAGCATCAACAACACAAAATTCCTATCAAGCATGGGTGCAAATGCAAACTATTATGAACTCACATGATATACGAAAATAAAAATTCTCAATCAAAAGCGTCAACAACACAAAATTCCTATCAAGCATGGGTGCAAATGCAAACTATTATGAACTCACATGATATACGAAAATAAAAACAGAATGTCCTATATGAAACAAACGTAGATAACACGAACATAAATGCATAATTTTACTATTACTAATATGCAAAGCATGAAATCCTACATGAACAAATAATACAACAACAACAACTAATCCCTCAAACCACCCCCAAACTTAAAATATTCAATGTCCGCATTGAATGGAAGTAAATACAAGGAATAGTAGAAAACATACCTACATCATCTGAGTCCTCACCCTCCTCGGATAAATCTGGTGGAGGATACTGTGTACGAGCTCCATAGACTGGCCACCTTGCCTGAATACTACAAAACCCCAATTTACAAGAACACAAATTCGTAATAAAAATAAGATTAGAGAAAAAGATTTACCCAATACGAATCAAAGAGGTGAACTTGCAATTAATTCCTCTTTAGAATTGAATTTTTAGAGATTAAAATAAAATAGAAGAGGAATTGGATTTGTATGGATAGGTGGGTATATAAAAATAATAATAATAATAATAATAATAATAATAATAATAATAAGAATAATAATAATAATAATAATAATAATAAATAATAATAATAATAATAATAATAATAATAATAATAATAAGAATAATAAGAATAATAAATATAAAAAATAATAAGAATAATAAGAATAATAATAATAAAATAATAAAATAATAATAATAATAATAATAATATAAATTAGAATAGAAATAGGTTTAGAATTTTGGAGAAAAAGATGGGGGGTTTTTGAAATAGAAATAGGAAAAGAATTAGAGAGAATGGGGGTATAAATAAAAATTGGGGTGAGAAGAATTTTTTTTATATATACAACTCGCACAACAGGAACAACAAGCGCTGAAAATTCTGACAACCACTGGCGGACACGCGCAAGTTGCGCGCGTGAAGTGCAATCTGCGCTAAGTCCAGATGCGCTAGCGCAACTTGCGTGTCTGGAGCGCAAACTGCGCTAAAGGTAGTAACGCATGCGCAAGTTGCGTTAGCCAAGAGCAAATTGCCCTGAACACAGAAACGCAGTCTCATCCTGCGTTACACCCTCAAAATTCGATTTTTTTTCCCACACAACACTCAAATTTATTTATTTATTTTTTTTTTCCTACACTAAACACTCTTCTTCTTTTTTTTTTCTTCCTACACTAATGCATGGGTTGCCTCCCACCAAGCGCTTCTTTAACGTCAATAGCTTGACGTTACTTTCTCAACTCAAGGCGGTTTCAAAAGAATAACCGAACCTTTCTCAATAGAAAAACCATTCATACGAACATTGACATCTTGGTTGCTTGCTTTCCACAAAACTCTTCCGTCAGATTTCAACCTGATTTTACTCCCTAACGGCCAAATCTTTTTCTTTTTCTTCTTCACACCTCTAAGATGCTTCTCCGACTCAACCGGCTGAACAAAAATTTCATCTTCCTTATCATCGGTCTTCCACCTTCGCAACACATTATCATGTCCCTCCTCAAAAATCACTAGCTCATTATTCAAAAGGACATACCTCAAATGTGATGGAAGTTTCCCAAGCTTTACTTTCGAAAGATCTCGAACTGAAGAACCGTCAATGGAATCACTGATTGGATGCTTAAGCATGTGTGTGTCCGTCTTTTCACTCAATAGCTGATCAAACTTCTTCCTCTGACCCGTATCAACCATTTCCACACTGCAACACTCTTCATCCTCTGTTGGAAATTTCATGGCCTTGAACACATTAAAGGTAACATTCTGATCTTGCACCCTCATTGTAAGCTCTCCTTTTTGCACATCAATCAAAGTATGACCCGTAGCTAGGAAAGGCCTTCCCAAGATTATGGGAATCTTCTTGTCTTCTTCGAAATCCAAGATAACAAAATCAGCAGGGAAGATAAGCTTATCAACCTTCACCTAGACATCCTCTACTATGCCCCTAGGATATGTGATAGATCGATCAGCCAACTGCAAAGAGATGTTAGTTGGCTTTGGCTCCGGTAAACCAAGTTGCTTGAAAATAGACAAGGGCATGAGATTAATACTAGCTCCCAAATCACATAAGCATTTGTTGAAAGAAAGGTTGCCAATAGTACAAGGAATGGTGAAACTTCCCGGATCTTTAAGCTTAGGTGGCAACTTCTGTTGCAAAACGGCACTACACTCCTCCGTCAATGCCACTATTTCAAAATCTTCCAACCTTCTCTTTCGTGACAAAATATCCTTCATGAACTTTGCATATCTCGGCATCTGCTCCAATGCTTCAATAAAAGGAATGTTAATGGATAGTTTCTTGAAGACATCCATAAAATTTTGAAACTGTTTCTCTTGACTTTTCTGCAAACGTCCAGGAAATGGCGGAGGTGGATAGATCTGATTATTCTTTGAAGATTGCTCCGGAGTAAACTTTTCAATAGGTTTCTTGCTCTTCTCACCATCACCATCTAGCTGATCACCCACTAAATCACATTTCTCAATTCCGGGCACTGCAGATTTTTCAACCTGCTGATTCTGAACATCTTCATCTTCTTCAGTTGCTGATTTAGGATCACTTGTGACTTTTCCAGATCTCAAAGTAACTGCATTGACCTGCTCTTTGCTTTCCCTCCTGCCTGGATTAACCTCCGTATCACTAGGAAGAGTTCCTTGTGGCCTACTAAATAAGGCACTTGCAATCTATCCTATCTGGGTTTCCAAGACTTTCTGGCCAGCTTGTAGGTTCTTTACCGCTATCCACACATCATCTGATTTATCATTAGATGATTGCCCCATATGAGCTTGGGGCTGTTGCTGCTGAAATCCAGGAGGTTGATATGGTGTCCTTGGAGCATAAGGCTGTTGATAGCCTTGATTGAATGGCTTCACTTGCTGATAAGATTGTTGAGTATTTTGATTATTGCTCCAGCTGAAATTGGGATGATTCATGTTGCTAGGATGATAAGTAGCTGGAACTGGTACAGTAGGTCTCTGAAAATTACTCATGAACTGTGCTGACTCAGGAGAGATAGCACACTGATTCGTATCATGTGCGCCCGCACATAACTCACAAACACTAGCCACCTGCTGAACTCCATAATTAGCAAGAGAATCCACCTTCATAGCAAGAGTTTTCAACTGAGCCGTTATCATTGAAGCTGTATCTACTTCCAAAATTCCTGCTGCCTTGCCTTGAGATAGCCTTTGGGTTGGATTTTGATATTCATTAGCAGCCATCATCTCTATAAGTTCATAAGCTTCATCATAGCTCTTTGCCCACAGAGCTCCTCCTGATGCTGCATCTAGCATAGGTCTAGATTGTGCTCCCAACCCATTGTAGAAGCTGTTGATAACCATCCAGTCAGGCATACCATGATGTGGACACCTACGAAGCATCTCCTTGTATCGCTCCCAAGCCTCACACAAAGATTCTCCATATTGTTGCTGAAATTGGGCTAGCTGATTCCTCAATGCTGCAGTTTTCGCCATAGGGAAGAATTTAGTAAGAAACTTCTGAGCAAGATCCTCCCATGTAGTAATGGAACCAGGTGGTAGAGAGTGTAACCAGCCCTTGGCCTTATCCTTCAAAGAGAATGGGAAAAGCCTCAACTTGATAGCATCATCCGAAACACCATTAAACTTGAAAGTATCACAGATCTCGATAAAGTCCCGAATATGCATGTTAGGATCCTTCGTAGGAGCACCCCCAAACTGAACCGAATTCTGTAGCATCTGAATAGTGCCCGGCTTGATCTCGAAGTTATTAGCCGTGATGGCTGGCCTGATAATACTAGACTGGATATCATTGATTTTAGGCTGAGAATACTCCTTCAAAGCCTTAGCTGTTGCTGCTTCTGCCATTGTTACTGTAGCTTCAGATTCCTCTTTCTTATTCTCTTTATTCTCTACAAGATCGTCTTCCGCCAGTTCTTCCAAACGAGCTTGTAAGCGTGTTCGCATACAAACTTAAGTACCTGAAACACCACGAAACAAACAAACTAAGTAAGAAATCCGAGTCAGTGAACGCTAACGACCACTATTGACAAGCACATAAACTAAAATAAAACACCGATGATCCCCGGCAACGGCGCCAAAAACTTGTTTACACTAAATCACGCAAGTATACGTGGTCACAAGTAATATAGATATAAGTCAAGTTCGTTCCCACAGAGATCAGGTTTTTACTTCAATTTAGTACCTATGCAACAATGTATGGTTTTAATTCACTGCTAAGGCAATTAACAAATTGGGGTTGATTAACTAAATTAAACTAAGATGCAAATTATAAAACTAAGAATTAAATTAACTAATAAGAATAGAAATCGAATTACTTATGAGAATAAAAACATGGGACTCTAACTTCATTATCTACTTCACTTAGAGTTGATGCCTTTAATCAATGCACATGTGGGATTTGATATCTGATCGGACAACACGAAACAAGTAAAAGTTACCTCTCGGTATACTAGTACCAAACTACGCATGCATCCACAAAAGAGATAGAAGATGGGTAGACACCAATTATGTTTAGACCTTATATCTCTATAGAATTTGAAAACATAAAGGTTTAAGCACAAGTTATCCACATAGATCACATAGGGCAGCATAATATCTCTATTCATGCCACAAATCATGATGCTAAAACATCAACCTATCCAATGCTAGCATGGCAAGTTCTAAATCTCAAGATCCACTCTCGCTTCACAAGAGATTAACAATTCAATTTAGATGTTAGCTACGCATCTAAAAGCATTAAGATTAATCATACGAGGATATCAAGAATTCACCACACGTAATCTTTAAAGCAATCAAACTACTAAGCTACATAAACAACTCCGTTAGAATCCCATGACAACGATTAGCCCATAATTGAACCGTTCATCGTCATGGGATTTGATGAAAACATGATAATAAATAAGATATGAATACAAGAAGCAATAATATTAATAAAACAAAAGTTGAGAAAACAAATCTATAATCCAAAGTAACACAAAAGATGAAGTAGATCTAGATCCGCTGCTTGTCACGAGCGTTGAATCCTTCTCTCCTTTTCTCCCTTGCAGATATAAGCTATGATACAATAATAAACTATGATGATGTGTATATCTCTATTACAATGGTATGATGTGTTTAAATAGGCTCTAAAAGTCTTCCCCAGCAAGAAAATACAAAAACAGAATTATAATAGAATTTCTGCAAAATACGTTTCCTAAACTGATTATGTTTTTTAAGGAAAATTCGTAGCTGACTTTTCTTCAGATTTTCTGGAACGTCCCAAACGTAATTGGACCTCTGGACCACCTTAGAATGATAGAGAATCTCGTTATCTTCGCGTGGACTGCTTACGGGCTGAAAACAGACTTATAGAACTCAAGATATGGCCAAAACAGTGTAGACTGCGCAACCCTTCTTAAATATCCGAATTTTAATCAATTAATTCCCAAAAAATTATAGAAGCATCCACCTTAGTCAACATTCTCGTAAATCTGCACAACTAAGCAAAACACATCAAAACTACAAGAAACTTGAGTCCAAGACAATCAATTTAAGCCGATTTAGAATGCTCCAAGTGGATATAAAACCACTTATCAATCTCTCTCTTCTCGACGAGATGGAGATTCTTTTCTTTGATGGTGAGGTTCGACATCTCTTTTGCTAAGATATTTTATGAGAAGAGCTTTTGGTTTACAGGAGAGAAGAAGGGTTAAAAAGATAGTGGACAAGTCTCTAGACGTTAAATAGAGAAAGGAGTGGAACGAGAATATGAAACGCTTCATATTCTGGTGTTGGTACCAGGTATTTTTAGATTGTGATGTTTTTATTTCTTTAATTAAAAAAAATTACCAAGTTTTTTTTTCTTTTCACAATCTTGTTTCTCGAGAACTACGGGCGCATGTGTTGTACTTATGTAAGTATATTCTTACAATTTGGAAATCGTGTCACGTGCAATTATCACCACTCTTACACGTAATTTGGTCCATTAATTATGTGTGCACGAGTCGATTATTGACACATGTCCTTGAGATATCATTAGTTATGTCTAAAATCAATTCAGTTTTCTAAATTGATTCTTTTATTCTCAAAGTATCAGTATTGTATCGTCTTTTCTACACTGTGCAAATATAAACCCTAACTGCTAAAGAATACAAAATCTCTTCGTTCAACCACAATGGAGAATCAATTGTTTGCAAACAGTAAAGTTGTCATCAATGGTGTTACTTTTGCACCTAATAATTTTGTTGTTGTTCTTGATCATCAGGACTTGACGAATGATTTTCATATCATTCAAGATTTCTTGGCCTCAAGTCCAATTAACTATGCATTAACACAACCCTCCAAAGTTTCTTTTAAGAGTGTTATGTAGGTGATATGGGATAAAAATAAGCCCTAAAGACACATTTAATGTTGCATTAATTAGACCTAGCTTGGTCCAAATATGAAGCCCATTAATGAGGCCTGAAACCCCTAATTAAATATTAATTTCGTAATTAATATTGGGGGTAATAAACAGCTCAGCAATGAGAGTCAAATAAGGATATTACTCCTGCCTGAGTTAGCCCCCAAGACACTTAATTCAACTTGGAAACTGACTCCTACAAGGAAGGAGTCTAGAACCTTCCTCAAAGGCGGTAGCTTGCCCACCAAGTCTCCAAATCCTACCATAATTCTAAGGCTCTCACAGCCTATAAAAGGGCCTGACCCCTCATTCTCAGGGAGAGGTTGGGTAAAGCTCAATACGTCACTAACGTTGGGCAGAGCTCCATACGTCATCCACCACGTTTTAGGCTTAATCCTCGAATAAGGACATACAAGCCACTACGTCCTAGGTGAGCCCTCGCTGCCATAGCCCCGAGTGCACCATCACCTAGAACTACGTTGGCTTGATTCTCTAGCAATACAGAGATACGTAGGTAGGGCTGTCAATGGATCGGATATCCGGTCCGATCCGATCCGATCCAAAGGCTAATGGAGCGGATATGGATCATATAAAAAAAAACCCGATCCGAAAAAAATCCGATCCGGAAAAAATCCGAAAGCTAATGGAGCGGATATGGATTTGATACGATCCGATCCGTTAAAAATCCGATCCGATTATATATATATATATATATATATAATTTATTATATATATATTTATATATATAATTTATTTTATAACATGCCTCTTTCTTATTTTCAGATATGACAGAAATACAGACAAATTAAAGAGCTTGACTGCAGTGTAATTTTCAGGTATGTGGACAAATTAAAGAGCTTATTTTCTGATGCTTATATTGCCCCTGATATTTATATTGCCCGTGTTTTTTCGTGATAAACTGCTTCTGTTTTTTCCATTATAAGTTTAATGAGTAACAGGTCATATGTTTAAGTCTGATGGTGGTAGTTGTAATAAGATTACATGCGATTGCTGTGGCATTGCATCACTTTCAATCTAATTTTTAAACGTGAAGTTTTGTGGCAATAATCAGATCTCTAACTCTGGTTTTGTTTAAGCATTAACTATTTAAAAGTTGGAGGTTGAAATTCTCTGCCAATGTATTGCTATTTAAGCATTAACTATCATAGCCATTTGTTCTCAGGATAATTCTAGTACTGTAACTTCATATAGTTTGGTCTGTATACTATCAAGATGAACTGCAGGATTGTAAAACATTATTATTTATGGCCATATACAAGTAACCTTGCCTGGACTTTGGAGTAATCAATGTGTAGTTTTAGATACTTACCTCCTGATATAAATTGTTGAATTAAATTAAAAGTTTTTTCTTTATATATATAAACGGATCGGAGCTCCGATCCGATAATCCGTGATCCTAACGGATCCGGATATGGATCATGTTGAAAAAAATCCGGCTGTGATCCGATCCGAATCCGAATCCGGTTAAATTAAATGGATCAGGATATGGATCATGCCTGATCCGATCCAGATCCGATCCATTGACAGCCCTATACGTAGGCATCTTGTGAGGACCGGTTAGTCTCGAATGCAAGAACAGCCATTAAAGCACGAAGCTCACGCACCCTAGCATTAATTACACACAAACCCTAGTCGCAATTAAATAACCTAGTTTTTATTCCACAACAGCAGGTATTTTCAACAGCAGTTTTTGGTGAAGGTATGACAACAAAGAATCCGTACATGTCCTTTGAGTACAATGGTACTACTTATAAAGTGACTCCAGAGGTGATAGAGAAACCTCTTCAACTACCATCTCTCAATGGCAAACAGGCAGAAAGTGTTTCTGATGCTACCCTTATTGATTTTGCAAAGAGTCTTGGAATCAAAGGACAACCAATGAAGTTTGGGGATTTATACAGAACAAAGCTTAAGAAGGAATGGAGTTTATTCTTTGATACTATCAGTCGCTGTTTTCTGAATAAAGTCTCTAACTTTGATGCACTGCCTTCAGCTTCAGTTCAAATTGGGTACTTTCTAATCCATGAAACTCCTTTTGATTATGGATTATTTCTTTTGAAAGCCTTTAATGCTAGAAAAACATAAAAGTGTGGATATGTCTATTTTATTAGATTCTTTCAGTTGATATTCTCATATTTATGTCCCAATGTTGAATTTAAAAATGATGATAAATTGCCTATCTTTAAGATTTCTGAAAACAATATCAAATCCTTGGAGAAATCTGATAAGGTAAATAACTTGGAAAGCAGTCCTATTATTCCTAATAAGGTCAGGCTTCTTTTGACAAAGAGAATGCCTAATTATTATGGATCTATCACAGATGGTCTTGGACCTATTTCAAGTGCTATGAGACAGGAAATTACCCATCCTATTTCTAACCAAAGCACACAACCCAAACACTCTACCAAACAGTCATCCACCTCTTGTGTCTCACAAAAGGTATCAGTTGTAAAATCAAAGAAATTAGCTGGATCTGATGTGTCTGGAAGACAGTCAGGATCAAAGAATTTCTCCACTCCAACCCACTCTCAAAAGAAGTCACAAGGGGGGTGAACAAGGGGTCTTAGCTAAGGAGAAATCTGTGCTTAAAGTTGATCAATCTTTGATTGATATAGGGGTGTATAAGGAAACAGGAGAGAAGAGGAAATTCAGTCAGACAAATGATTCTGAGTCTGATTATGATTCTGATGATGACAAAGTGCCTTTGTCAGTTTCTTTGTAGAAAAAGGAAGTTACTGCTGTTGTTCCTAAAGAAATGGCTATTTCTGAAAAGCCAAAGAAGAGAAGGAGATTACTTAAAAACAGCAAATACTTCATTTCTCTAGAGATACAGAATCTTGATGATGATATAGAGAATATTATGAATCCAATTGTATCATCAGTTCCTGACTTAACTACAAATCCTGATATCTCTACTCCTGATACTTCACCTGTGAAGACTGTTGAAATTTCTGATTCTCCAGCACCTACATCTCCAAAAAGAAGAATAATTGAAATGTCTGTGGATGATGTGAACAAAATTGCTGCACAGCTTGGATTAAAGCCTGTCTCACTTCAACAGAAAGATGCTTCTGAAAAGGTTTTTCATAGACAGAAGAAACAGAGGACTACTTCACCTCTGAAAGGATCTAGCCCACAAGAACCTGAACTTCAAAGTAGTTCAGCAGCTCCTACAGATCCAGTCACACAAGAACCATCCATTCAAAGTGTGGATGCAGACATTACTGAAGGAATAGTCCCACAAGAACCATCTTCTCAAAGTGAAGATGCAGGCAAAATCACATCAGCAAATGAGTTTCCTGACACTGCTCAAGGGACTTCTGAAATTAAATTTGACTTATTTCAAAGTCTGGAAGATAAAGCTGTTCATGCCAAGCATATTACTGAATGTGATGAAATACTGAAGGACACTGCATATGAGGGAAGCACAGAAGAACTTTTGACTCAAAGTGTTGAAGAAGCTTCGCAACCTCAGACTACACAAGAACCATCAGTAGAAAATACTGATGCAAGTCATGCTTTAGTTGCAGCTGTTAATCCTGATACAAGTACTATTGATTCAAGAATTCCACTGCTTATCGAGCCAATTTCTGCAAGGCCAATGGAATCTTTCACTACATCATTAGGTAACACTTCTATCTCTACTTCTCTTAATACTGATAGTATGATTACAGATAGACTGGATACAAGGGACACCTCTATTTGTATGACTTTAGTTCACTCTCCTCAGCCACCTCTTATTTCTTTGACTTTAGTTCACTCTCCTTTCTTTGAATTTCTTTGAAAAAGAAGAGTGAAGAGAGGCAGTCTCCTGAACTGGCAAAAGGTGAGGTAGAAAAGAGTGAGAAGTTACAAACTTCTGGAGAGGTAGTAGTTACTATTGAAAGTAACTTAGGTCACATTGTGAGAAGTGATGAGATCATTTTAAAAGAAAAGAGAGATCTAGGAAATGTTTCTATTCCCATTGCAGGTCTTCAGGAACCAACAGTTCCATCTACTGTTGCTTTGAAATTGAGAGGAGTTATGAATCCTGAAGATAATGTGGATGATAAACTTCCTGAAGCTGATGATAGCTCAGATGATGATGATCATGATGATGATAATCCTGAGGCAATTCAAATACAGGCAGCTCTAAAAGCAAGTCTAGGATCTGCTCATGGATCTTCTAGTACGTATATGCAGTCTGTTACTCAAGAAGAGTTTAGAGGGGAGTACAGTTCTAAACTTCCTGAACGTACTCGATCCATGAGGGGATATGAATGGGATACTGAATGGAATCAGCCAGATGCTAAGATGAACTTCAATAATGCTCTTTTTCATTCCAGTCATATTTCCACTAGGATGTCTACTCCTGAGCTTAAGGCTCTTATAAAAAACTAGTACTCTTTTGGCAAAAGGATTGAAAGATGAAGTATGGACTATTAAGTCTGATAATGAAAAGTTTCATACTCGGTTTCTCAAGGATTATGCTGAGATTTCTACTACTTGCCAGCTTGATCGTTTAAGCACTTCTTTCACTACCAGGATGAATGTTGTGGAAAATAAAGTTGATACTCTGTCTTCTAAAATTGACACTATTGATGAAACTCTCAAGCTTATTTTATCTTTCTTTATTGAGGAGGGTTCTGATGTCAAAAAGGGGGAGAAGGTAGTCAGCAAAACAAAATGCACACCTAATCCAGTTGTTAGAAAGGATGATGATACTTCTGGAAATGATGGTGGTGGTGGTCAGTTAAATGAAGCAGAAACCTCTTATGCTGCTTTGGTGGCAAAGAAAAGTACATCTCATACTCAAACCAAGCAGTCAACTCATGTTTCTAGATCTGGCAAGAGAACCGTGAGAACATTGATAAAATCTCAAGTCATGATAGAAGAACAATTTCAAGCGCCTGGTCTAAATCAGTCACTTCCGACAATTCCTGAAGAAGGTGAAGATTTGCTTATTACTGATATAAAAGATGCTCTACATCTCTTCAAGAAGATAACTTCTAAGACAGGTGTGAGTGAAATTGTTTATCACAATGATGTTAAAGTTCAACAACATCATGCAAGGGAGGCTTTAGCCTTAGTTTCTAAAGAAAATGCTGACATTAGTACTCAAGAGTTTTTAGAAGAATAGAAGAAGATTCTTGAAGAAATTGAACGACAGAAGGAAGCTCCTACTGCAAGTAGGGGAAGAGGCAGAGGAGGTAGAAACAGAGGCATAGGAAGGAAAGCTGTACAGCAAGTACAAGGCAGACAAGATCAATTGGAATCAAAATTGAAGAAATTTCTGATGATAGAAAGAAGAAAACTCCACTTCGTCTTGAATTGGTTCCAGACAACAAATTTAATGATCCTAATGAAACTATCAATACAGAAGTTGAAGAAGAAAGTTTGCTGAGGGTTAGGAAGAAAAAGTCTGTTGTGAAAGCACAGGAAAGTGTTTCTGAAGAGTCTCGGGCAGATGAGATTAATCTAAGAAGGTTCAGGGAATTTGAAGAAGAAAGAAAACTCAAGAAAACTAATAATGACATTACTGAGGATGCAAGAATTGAGTACTTGAAAAGAATCTTTGAATCTGATAAAGATTTATGGTACGATTCCAAGAAAGTTTTTTAGGAGGAAATTCCCAGTGAACCAAAGCACAAGAAGAAAGGAAGAAAATGGAAACATGTTGATGATATGAAATATACTGGACCAAGGATTTTCAAATCTGCTGGAATATTTTTACCACCTCCAATGACACCTGGTCTTCAGAAAGCTAAAGTTTTTGAATCTGACAAATCTCCACCAAAATGGACCAGGATGCAATCTGAACTGACAGGGTTGGTACCTTACACTAGAGGCGGTATTGGTTTTAGGGATGCTGATTAGAATTTACAACTCATACAGATCAACATTTTCTTGTTAAGAAATTTGGTGATGAACTGACTATTGATGATCTTTGGGAACTTGAATCTGTTGCAATTGTTGCTTGCATTGTGGAATCTAAGAAAGTCGAAAAGATGTTGTACTTCATGAAGGACAAGAGCGTTAAGAAGTTGTTTATTCATGATGTGTTGTGCAAGACAACAAAAGAACTGAAATATGTTCTCTATCTACTTGAAAACAGAGTAATTCCTGATACAGAAGCCAGTATTTATCAAAACTAGTGTAATATGATCTTAAGTACAATTAGATTCAGATATCTAGATGGAGGATCAAGGTATGATGGTAATTATACTCCCATGTATATGAATACAGAAGGTCAAGAAGTAGAAATGCAAAGGGGTTTAGCTGTTAAAGAAGTAATTCTGATGCAAGAACAGTTGTCTTTGAATCCTGGTGGAAGAGATCTTGCATATTTACTGTTAGGAGAGTTGAATTTACCAAGAAGCTCAATTCAGAATCTCAGGGCTGGTATTTATCAGATTGACAAGAACAATGAAGAACTCAGGAGACTGAAGAAAAGACTGATTCAGATTCTAGGAGAAAAGGAAGAGGAGTTACTATCAAGTTTCTTGCAGATAAATAATTTCTTTGTGAGAATTTCTGAGACTAAGCCTGAAGATTACTTGTAGAATTTTGTTTTGAGTTTTTGACATCATTGAATCAAAGAATTTGTGCTTTATTTCATTAAGTACAAATTGGGGGAGACTGTTAGATATTGATTCAAGTGATATCAGGATCTGGATTGTTACTGATCAGATACTGATGCTGACATCATCAGTAATACAACGTCAGTATGAAGGTATCATCAGGATTAGAAGCTAGTCAGGATTTCGTGAAGATTCTCTTCAGACCAGAGATCAAGGAAGATTGATATGTCGGTTGCTAATTTGTAGGAAGACAGCTATCATACAAGATATGCATTCAGAGTAATATGTAATTGATTTAGAATATCTTGTGATTGATAGTATAGTTGCGTATGTTATATAAACACAGTTTAGGTTTTACATAATTGTAATCGCATACACGAGTTATCTTATAACCTAGCAGCTCTTAAGAACATAGGGATTTCTTAAGAGAGTTTGTAACAGTTTTATATCAGAATTAATAAAGCTGTTATTGATTCATACTTGTGTTATTTCTGTTTAAGTCGAAAATCTTATACAATTGTATTCAACCCCTCTTCTACAATTGTTAATTACTGGGCAACAAACACTATTCATACTTCATTCTTTCTTTTATTCCTTATATTTATTAAAAATGCCCTGGTCCTCTTTTGGGCATTACTTAACCCTTTTACGGAACCACTGGACTAATAACAGACATTAATTTGGATGACATGAGAATAACTTCCCTATTTGGAAATACCATATCTTATTTTCCTAGGAGATAGATTATTCTTATATATGCTGTCAACCACTAGCATTCTCCATGGCATATAAATATGTGAATCTCAATCCATTCCCTTTTTCATTCATTATAACCACCGTTACATCATAGTCGTATCCACTATTCATTCTTACATCATTACATAATAAAAGTTTTAATTCTATCAAAAATCTGGTTCTTACAGTCTCCCCTCCTTAAAAGGATTCCGTCCCGGAATCAGTTTGAAAACAAATGGGGGTACTTCTCTTGAATTGTGCTTTCTAGCTCCCAGGTTGATTCTTCTACATTGTGGTTCTGCCACAAGACTCTGACTAGCTGAATGACTTTGTTTCGGAGCACTTGTTCATTCCGGTCGATAATTTCCACAGGCTGCTCTACATAGGTCAAGTCTGGTTACAGATCAACATGCTCATATTCCACTATGTGCTTGGCATCCGGATTATACTTCCTCAGCATTGAGACATGGAACACATTGTGTACTTGCTGCAGGTTCGGGGGTAATGCCAGTTCATAAGCTAGCTTCCCAATACGTCTTAAAATCTCAAATGGTCCAATATATCTAGGGCTCAGCTTTCCTTTCTTTCCAAACCTCATTAAACCCTTCAAAGGAGATACCTTTAAGAACACTAGGTCTCCAACTTTATATTCCTTTCCTTTTCGAGCTAAGTCGGCATATGTTAGGAATAATTCATGAGTTGTGATGTTAAGAATAGAATTTTACTTATACTTCTTGTATATCCTGATTTTATAAAGGATTTAGCACTTTTAATAGGAAATATGTGTTATACAATTATCTGTAAGGTTTAGTCAGGAATGAACAGTGTATCGGAGACTACATGTCAGGAACAGAGAGCAAATCCTGATGAAGGTCTAATACTGATGATGATCAGATACTGATGCAGTGTGCAAGTCCTGATATCAGTCGTATTACTGATGATGTCATTATGGATGCTACAGAAACTAGCAAGTGCTATAAAACAGGATCATTGTTTGAAGAACAAGCAAGAAGATATTATGAAGGGAAGAATTTTCTATTGATGGAAACTATCAACTGGACGGCAGAACATTGTCATGTATAGATTATCTTTCTGTTATTAGTTGATAGGTAGCATTATAAATACTCTCTCTATATCATTGTAAAAAGTGTCGTAGTCGAACAAGTGTGAGTTGTAAGTTCGTGTGCGTAGCTCTGTATAAGGTTTGTATTCGAGAGTACGAAACAAACAGAGAGAGAGAGATTTGTATTGTCAACAGCTGCTAAAGGTATTTGTACACCTTTGGTAGAGTTTGTATTTGATCTTATTAATACAAACAGAGTTTGATTCATTCGTTTATTCTTGTTCATCTAACCAAGCAAAAAATCAGACACGATTATATAACTTGTATTCAACCCCCCCTTCTACAAGTTATTCGAGTTAACAACATATTTCTTTTGTCAATCCTGGGTTGCTACCAGCCGTCCTCGGATTGAATCCACTGCATCTTTTGTCCGTTGGACCATCTCAGGTCCGAGCATCTTTCGCTCTCCAACTTCATCCCAATACAAGGGGGATCGGTATTTCCTTCCATAAAGGGCCTCGTAAGGCGGCATCCCTATGCTTGAATGAAAACTATTGTTGTAGAAGAACATAAAACTATTGTTGTACTCATGTTTAGCCTGGTTCCTACACATTCTTGGAAGCATCTCCAAAACCTGGAGTTAAATCTGGGGTCTCGGTCTGATACTATGGTGACCGGGACTCCATGTCGTGCCACTATCTCTTTTAGGTAGATATCTACTAGCTTGTCGACCGTATACCTTTCGTTGATCGGGAGGAAGTGAGCTGACTTCGTTAGTCGGTCTATAATTACCCAAATGGCATCATGATTAGCTTTGGTCCTTGGTAAACCCACTACGAAGTCCATAGCTATATGTTCCCATTTCCATTCGGGAATCTCTAAGGGGTGTAGAAGTCCACTGGGCCTCTGGTGCTCTGCTTTAACTCGTTGGCAGGTCAAGCATCTGCTTACCCACTCTGCAACGTCCTTTTTCATGTTGGGCCACCAGTAGTACTCTTTCAAATCTCTATACATCTTGGTACTACTGGGGTGCACTGAATACCTTGAGTTGTGTGCCTCATATAAAATTTCATCCTTGAGTTCCTGATCATTTGGGATCCATATCCTCCACATGTATCTCATGATTCCTCCTTTATCCTTTTCACACTTGATTTCATCCCAAGTCATTAACTCCTCAGCTGAGTTCTTTTCTCCTTCCATTACCCTTTCTTGGCATAGCCTAATCTTTTCCAATAATGGAGGCTGAATTCGAATTTCCATCAACTTCTCTTGACCCTCTTCAGGTATCTTAATCTCAGTTTCCAACTTTTCAAAGTCTTTTATCAACTCTTCCTCCGCAGTTATCATCTTGAGCTTCTCTTTCCTACTAAGGGTGTCAGCCACCACATTTGCTTTGCCCGGGTGATAACGAATCTCATAATCGTAATCCTTGATTAGCTCTAGCCATCTTCTCTGGCGCATGTTAAGCTCTTTCTGCGTGAAAATGTACTTGAGGCTCTTATGGTCAGTGTAAATCTCACACTTCTCTCCATACAGGTAGTGCCTCCAAATCTTTAAGGCAAAAACAATTGCTGCCAATTCCAGATCATGGGTGGGGTATCAGATCTCGTAATCCTTCAATTGCCTTGACGCATATGCTATTACCTTACCGTGCTGCATAAGCACGCATCCCAATCCTTTATGCGAAGCATCACTGTAAATCATGAAATCTCATTTTCCATAGCGTCTATAATATCCTGCCAGTCCGATGAAACTCCTTACCTTTGTCGGAGTGGTTGGCCGTTCCCAATTTGAAACTGCCTCTATCTTGGAGGGGTCAACCAGCACTCCTTCTCTGTTGATTATGTGCCCTAGGAACTGTACCTCATTTTCCAGAACTCACACTTCGAGAATTTAGCATATAACTGCTCTTTCCTGAGTGTTTCTAAGGTTATCCTCAAATGTTCGGCGTGTTCTTTCTCCATATTTTAGTAAATAAGAATATCATCAATGAAAACTATCACAAACTTATCCAAATATTCCTTGAACACTCTGTTCATCAAATCTATGAAAGCTGCTGAGGCGTTGGTTAATCCAAATGACATCACCAAGAACTCATAATGTCCATATCTGGTAAAGAATGCAGTCTTTGGAATATCTTCAGGCTTAATCTTCAGTTGGTGATATCCAGTTCTCAAGTCAATCTTAGAGAAATACACAGCTCCTCTTAGCTGATCGAACAAGTCATCAATTCTGGGTAACGGGTACTTATTCTTTATGGTTAACTTGTTCAACTCTCGATAGTCAATGCATAACCTCATACTCCCGTCCTTCTTTTTAACAAACAATACTGGTGCACCCAAGGTGACACACTGGGTCTTATCATACCCTTATCCAACAATTCCTATAGCTGCTTAGCTAGTTATTTCATTTCTACTGGTGCTAATCGGTACGGGGCCTTTGAAACTGGCGCCGTCCCCGGGGCTAACTCGATAGCAAACTCAATCACTCTATCTGGCGGTAATCCGGGAAGATCTTGAGGAAACACGTCTTCAAATTCGTTAACTACCAGAATGTCTTGTATCTTGGGCGCCTCTTTCTGGGTGTCTATAACGTAAGCTAAATATGCTTCGTTCCCTTTTCGTAGCAGTCTTTTGGTCTACGCCATGGTTAGAATGGTCTGGGTCTGTCGTAGCCCCTTAAACACTATTTCCTTCTTCCCTGGGGTTTTCAACTTAACCTTTTTACCCTTACAATCTATCTGCGCATTATTGCGAGACAACCAATCCATTCCCAAAATGACATCAAATTCCCCTAGTTTAAAAGGAATCAAATCAACATAGAATGATCGTCCTCCTATTTCTAATTTGCAATCGGGGTGAATTTGATTAACTGGAACGACTTCCTAATTAGCTATTTCTACTTGCAAGGAATCCCTTAGTTGCTGGGTCTTAAGCTTCAATTTACGCGCATAATCTCTAGATATAAAGGATTTAGTTGCTCCAAAATCAAATAAAACATTTGCACTGACTGAATTGAGAGAAAATGTACCTGCTATCACATTCGTGTCCTTCACGGCATCTTGCACTGTCATGTTAAAGGTTCTGGCAGTTGGTGGCCTATTGGAAGCAGCTTTGCTTGCCCCTGAGGCTGCTAGCTTGCTCATCGGGCAATCCTTCCTCATGTGCCCTTACCGTCCGCATTGAAAACAAGTGCTATTATGGATGATCGTAGTGCAAGCGGTGGCATAGTGACCAGTTCATCCATACTTATAGCAGTTTATCTGTTTCAGGTTGCACACCCCGGGATGCCTCTTCTCACAAGTAGCACATAATGGTAACGGAGGTCGGGAAGGGTGGAAACGGGACACTCCTGACTGTTTGCCACCCTGGCTCACACTTGTGCTTATGGATGGTCGGAATCCCTTACTCCTTCTAGGTAGGGGAACCGTTCCTCGGTTAAACTTATTCGGGGGCCTTCCTCCTGTGGAACCTCCGCTCATGCTGGCATACTTCCTTTTTATTCCCCCTTTCTCTCTTTCCCTCTGCATCTGATCACTTCCTGCTTCCACAATGGTTGCCTTCTGCACCAAGGTGGCATAATCAGTAATCTCTAAAACTACCACTCTTTTCTGAATCCACTGTTTCAGCCCTTGTTGAAACCTGTTAGCTTTCTTTTCTTCGGTGTCCACAAATTCAGGTATAAATCTTGACAGTTCGGTAAATTTGGCTTCCCACTCTGTTCTGAATCCACTGTTTTAGCCCTTGCTAAAACCTATTAGCTTTCTTTTCTTCGGTGTCCACAAATTTCGGTACAAATCTTGACAGTTCGGTAAATTTGGATTCATAGTCAGCCACCGACAAGTTATTCTGCTTTAGCTCTAGAAACTTAAGCTCCATCTGGGTATTCATGAACTTTGGGAAGTACTTCTCTAGAAACAACTGTTTAAACCCATCCTAGGTTACGATAGCATCGCTTTCCATATTTGTTTTGGCCTCCCACCAATAATTGGCCTCTCCCTTTAGTAAGTAAGTAGCAAAGACAGTCTTCTGGGCCTCATCAATACTCAGAATCTCGAAGGATTTCTCCATTTTCTTGATCCATGCCCTTGCCTCAACGGGATTCGCCGATCCGTGGAACTCTGGGGGTTTGAGGGACTTGAAGGCCCTAAAAGAATTGGCCATAGTGGTATTGTTTCCTTGGGGTGGTTGGGGATATTGATTCAAATTCTGCCTGAGCAGATCCATAAATTGTCCCATGGGGTTTTCGCCTTGGTTTCCCCCTGCTACTCGACTTCAGTTTCCCCTTCTTCTACTTCCTCTTCGAATTCCGCAGTGTAGAAAGTTTCATCTGCTATCACATACTGGGAATCCTCTTATTCATTGTAATCCTGATCCTGCTCTTCATTATACTCAAGGTTTTCCTCATGTTGATTGCGACTCTCTTGGTCAGTAGACTCAAGGGGGTTAGCCCTAGTACCCATTCTTCTCGGAGGCATTTTACTGAAAATTTGGACAATATACATTAGGTTTATTCACCAATTTTAAAGGGTTTCCTTGCAATTCAATGTATGGTTAGATTTAAGATCCCATAATTCTATATTTCATGGCAACTTAATCGAAAGCAGTACGTGTAGATATAATATAGCAAACTAGTGATCGCGTCACAAGGAAACTGAAATGACTGAAAGGGAAATAAATATATACAAGGTACCGAAAGGTACAATATCCAGGTTACAACAACAGTTTTAGAAAAGTACAACCATCCGAATAACAACTAGTCAAAAGTGAAAAATGTTGTCTATCTGTCTAGTCTGCAACAGGGAAACTACATACTGAAACTATCCCACCAAAATCAGCACTACTATGCCGTAAAAGACTAGCCAACTAGACCACTATATCACTATTCCTACAGTCAGCCACGACGGTGAAACATCATCCGAACCCTCCTCATAGCGATGCGAAAAACCTCCTTTGCGTCCGCCCTGGATACCATACCATGTCCATCACTAGGTAGCTGTCGCACCCTCACTCGAGCCCTCAGCTTTATGCGGGTCACCGCCCTGTACATCTCCCTAGCCCTGGCACGTCCCCCACCATGATGCCCCATCCGGGCAACTCTCTCCTCTGATAACTCTCTGCGGGACTCTGCCAACCGGGCCTCAGCTATGGCCAGCTCTGTAGTTATAACACCCCCAGATCCGGGGTCCGGGATCCGGTCGTTACGATCTTATTTTCCATGATTGATACTTAATTTGAATCCACAATAAATAATTCACATGTTGTGACCCCACAATAATAACCACTCACACACACACATTTATAGTCCCAGAGATGAAATTGAAATAAGTCTCACATTACGGTTCCACGAATATAAGTTATTACAGACCAAAAGGATAACATCATAAGTTTAAGAGTTTGCCGTTGATTAACATTATTGATACATATAATTAAACTGGTAACCCAAAGGCTGCTGATCTATGCTACCTCAACAATGGCAGTGATGATATCAGCGGGTAGTCCTGTAGGGCGGGTAACCTGCTTGCGCCGAGTGTGTCTGACGCGAGCCATGTGACCTAGCTGTTGTTGTGACATAATAATAAGCAAGGGTGAGAAATAGCCCACCAATAATAATATAACTATACAGTGATATGTGTAATAGTTCAAAGATATATTTTGAAACCATATGCCATGCATTAGTGAAAATAGTGTCAGTTCAATATAAAGGATGAAGTTACAAGGTGATTCAACCCATATATATTTCGTGGAAGTATATGCTATGTCAAGATAAATGAGATAGCATCCTTTTTATAAAACAGGAACTTGCAAGGAAGATATTGCAATTCCAGTTTTAAATACTTTTCAACTCTGCCGACCATGATGATGTTGCAGAAAATAAATAGACTATGGATAGTGAACCAATACTGGAGTATGTCACGCCAGATGACACCGCCTTACGATGATCAGTCGTAGGTTGTGCACCTTAAGAGTTGTTTCTCTACATGTAGAAGGAAGAACATATGGACACCACCATACGCCGGATCTCCCTAGCCAACGGTTGGGCATAGACGGGGCCGCCGCCACTCGGACCCTATTTCAAGGATGGACTGTCCCACAGCCTCTTACACCGATCATCAATGATGGACTGTCCCACAGCCTCTTACACAAATACTCCCAGTTCGAGTAAATCCATGATTCTGAAACGTAAAGATTGTCCCCCTTTCCCCAAGTATAATACTTGTTGATAAGACTCCACAAAGTAGTCGTATCTAGTTGGAAAGGAAAATTCATCAATATTTCCCAAGCCGAGGCTTGTTAATGGATATCAACTTGTTCCAACAATACTACCCCTCGAATGATGAGAGGGTAAACAAGATTTCATGAATAATAGCAACCCAGTTGCGGGTGAAACGAATAATTTATGACCGGGCAGTCACAAGATAAATAACATTCCTCAAGTAAGGTTCCCTTACAATAGAATCGAAGGAATAATGGAACTACTGAGAACCTTTCTTGATAATATAATAATAATAAGGCTCTGTAATAATTTATATAGTGTTCGAAGGTCGATAATACTATTTGAATGAAGTAAATCATTTTTTTAAACGAGTTAGAAGAATTAAATAAATATTCCAAGAATATTTATTGAGTCACAGATATCGGAAAAGTGTTGCTCGGAATAATCTTTGAATAAATATTCAGAATAATATTCATTGAACAAATAATGAATATTCAATTTAATAATGATATTTAGTGATGAAATAATCATCAAATGGATATTTGAAATAATATTCACTGAATCAATAATGAATATTATACTTAAGAATGATACTCATTGATAACATAATGATCGACTGAATATTTGAAACAATATTTATTGAACAAACAATGAATATTCAACTCAGTAATATTTATAGAAGAAATGATTATCGAAGGAACATTTGAAATTATGTTCAATAATTGAATCGACTTTAAATGAATGTCGAAGATAATATTCATCGTCTCAAGGGAATATTTTGAATAATATTTGTCGAATAACTGGAGTTCGAATCAATGTTCAACTAATATTTATAAAATAAATAGAGATTGAATGAATATTCGAAATAATATTCATTTGAATATATAAGGCTCGAATGAATATTAAAATAATATTCATTAAATAAATAACTCGAATGAATATTCGAAAATAATATCTATTGAGTAAATAAGAATGAATATTCTTTAAGTAAATAACTTAACTGAGGGTTCGAAATAATATTCGAATATTAAATTGACTTTAGATGAATATTAAAGATAATGTTCATCGAATAAGTAAATATCTGATGAATAATCCGAATAATATTTATCGAATAATCTCAAGGGAATATTCCAATAATATTCGCCAGATAGTAAATGGGAAATATTTACTTAATTATTTTCCTCTGAAAATAATATCAATATATCAAGAAATAACGACTCCCGGTCTATAATCAAAGAATGAGATTCAATTGCCCTTCGCCTAAGGGTCTTTACAATATCCGGCTTATAACCGATATATATCTATCTAGCTTATAAGCCAACATTTAAATCAGGGAACTAGTATATCATTACGACTTTGAAAGTAGGCATGCATGCTATGGCATATGTACTGTAACATCAAACATATATATATTCACAACAACAGCCTTAAAGAAGGATTTAAAACATGCCTGGGAATCGAGTGCGAGTAGGGGTAGTGGTAGCATGTCCTGGGTCAGCCTGGTGATCTATAAATAGTCAAGGCATTCGGGATTAATCACTTAACACCTTTCAAAAGGTTAAGTATAAACTTAACTTAAATCGAAACACGTTTTCAAGTCGTTTCGTTATACCCCTCTAATTCACTCTTATTATTGCTTTTATTATCCGACACTTGTTCGTTAATAAAGCATGACATTACACTTATATATGGTAAGTATTTGATTTGTAAAAGTTTTAAATTCGAAAGATTATACCTCGAGATTTATCGATCGTTTTCTAAGTGGTTTACCGTAGTTATAACCAAGTATACTCTTTAGGGGTACTTTCGTACTTAACCTTGATTCGAACATTTTTATAAAATCGAAAAACGATCTTTTTAATACGAGGTCTTCTTTCACACCATCCTTATGATCTCTAATATTTAATTACCAAGATTCGCCACTGCGATACATATTTTACACGGTTCAATTTCAATTACGAATTCGCATTCTCAGTTTCGAACCCCTTATATTCGATCGACCATAACTCCTAAACCGTAAGTCCATTTTATGCAATCTTTATATCAAAACGAAGCTTGTAACATGATCTAGCTAACCATGGCTGAATATGAAACTGTACAGTGAGTTTTATTAACTTTCAAGATCGGATTTCAAGATTAAACGAAAATTGGGCATTACGACGGTTATAAATCGAACGTTCTAATAATCGTAACACCAAAACCAAGCCACACCGGGCACCAATACAACTTATACACATGATTCTCATATCAACAAGTTCAAGAACACAATATTATACCAACATAATCATCATCTCTTAAATCCATTAGATCTACTACATAATCATGTTTATAACATCACCACTAAGCTAGATCAACCAAGAACATGCTTATAACTCAAGACAAGAGCTAGGGTTTCAAGTTGTTATACCTTCTTGAGAGTGTGTACTAGCCTTACAAAGCTTGGTATGGTCCTTAAGAGTGCTTAAGCTTGCCAGATCAATCAAAAGAAACAAGAAAATCAAAGATTAGTTCATGAGAAACACTATTCATCATCACTTTGATGATTTATTTGAAAATGGAAAAAGATGAATTTGAAGCTGAAATGTTTAGGGGATCTAACCTATGATATGAAGTACTCACCATAAAAATTTCAAGATCAAATGATGGTGGGAACCCCCTTTTTAGCTTGGACCGTGAGCAGCAGAATGGAGAGGAAATGAGAGAGAGTTTTGTGTTCTTTTGCTTGGCTCTTGGAAAATAATTGCATAAAGTGAAGGCATTGGATAATATCATGGTTAAAGTAGCTTTATTAAAGTGGTGATGTAATGGATGATGAAATTAGGATGGACAAGTGTTGATTTGTTGTGGTTAGGATGATAAAGCAAGCTAAGTACTTGGTTATGTTCTAAACATGCTAGTTACTTATGTAACTAATTGGTTTCTAGATATTTTCTTACTTGCACATGCATGCATCTTGTTCTCTGCTTGCTCTCTTGTCCGGTTATTGCTCAATTCGATTGATTGTTCGAGGAAATAACTCGTTGATTTCTAGTTAGGGTTTTACCGAAAACCTTCTTAATATAACTACTAACATTCTCAATCTTTCTTTATAATTCTTGAATTTAAATTCCTTAAATCCCTTTAATAATTCCTTAAGTCTTGCAGTGTCCAGGGAATTCTCGGAGAAAATAAAAGTGCTATTTTTATGAATCCGACAGCTTTTACATACACTTATTTTCCTCCTGGATCACTAATACGAACTCAGAAATCCGTTCCGAATACCGGATATAGCATTATTATAATAATATTCCAAATTCCACCAAAATCACTATTCATCACTTATTTTTATTTAATTCCTATAATTAGGAAAATGAACCTGGTTTACCCTCGAGTGTTCCTTAACCTTTTTACGGAACCGTTGGACTATAATAGATATTGATTTGGATGACACAAGAATAATCTTTCTTGGAATAATATAACTTATATCTTTAGGAGATAGATCATTCTTATCTATGCTGTCAACCAAAAGTATTCTTCATGACATACGAGTATTTGAATCTAAATCCATCCCATTCATTCGATAAACATTTGTTACATCGCAGTCATAACCACTATTCACTCCTTTATTATTACATAAGAAAAAGTTTTAATTCTACCAAAAATCTGGGTTCTTACAGTCTCCCCTCCTTAAAAGGATTCCGTCCCGGAATCAGTTTGAAAACAAATGGGGGTACTTTTCCATCATTGCACTTTCTAGCTCCGAGGTTGATTCCTCTATGTTGTGGTTCTGCCATAAAACTCTGACAAGCTTGATGACCTTGTTTCGGAGCACTTGATCTTTTCTGTCTATGATTTCCACAGGTTGCTCTACGTAGGTCAAGTCTGGTTGCATATCCACGTGCTCATATTCCACTATGTGCTTGGCATCTGGGTTATACTTCCTCAGCATTGAGACATGGAACACATTGTGCACTTTCTGTAGGTTCGGGGGCAATGCCAGTTCATAAGCTAGCTCCCCAATACGTCTTAAGATCTCAAACGGTCCAATATATCTAGGGCTCAGCTTTCCTTTCTTTCCAAATCTCATTAATCCTTTCCAAGAAGACACCTTCAGGAACACTAGGTCTCCTACTTCATATTCTTTTCCTTTCCGAGCTAAGTCGGCATATTTCTTTTGTCGATCCTGGGTTGCTACCAGCCGTCCCCTGATTAAATCCAATGCATCCTTTGTCCGTTGGACCATCTCAGGCCCAAGCATTTTTCCCTCTCCAACTTCATCCCAATATAAGGGAGATCGGCATTTTCTTCCATAAAGGGCCTCGTAAGGCGGCATCCCTATGCTTGAATGAAAGCTATTGTTGTAAGAGAACTCAATCAATGGCAAGTGGTCATCCCAATTTCCTTTAAAGTCTATAGCACAGACTCTCAACATATCTTCTAGTGTCTGGATGGTCCTTTCACTTTGCCCGTCCGTCTGGGGATGGTAAGCTGTACTCATGTTTAGTCTAGTTCCTACACATTCTTGAAAGCTCCTCCAAAACCTAGAGTTAAATCTGGGATCTCTGTCGGATACTATGGCGACTGGGACTCCATGTCGCGCCACTATCTCCTTGAGGTAGATATCTACTAGCCTATCGACCGTATACCTTTCGTTGATCGGAAGAAAGTGAGCGGACTTTGTTTGTCGGTCTATAATTACCCATATGTCGTCATGATTTGTTTTGGTCCTTGGTAAACCTACTATGAAGTCCATAGCTATATGTTCCCATTTCCATTCGGGAATCTCCAAGGGGTGTAGAAGTCCACTGGGCCTCTGGTGCTCTGCTTTCACTTTCTGGCAGGTCAAGCATTTGCTTACCCACTCGGCAACGTCCTTTTTCATGTTGGGCCACCAATAGTACTCTTTCAAATCCCTATACATCTTGGTAATACCGGGGTGCACTGAGTACCTTGAGTTGTGTGCCTCATATAAAATTTCATCCTTGAGTTCCTGATCATTCGGGACCCATATCCTCCACATGTATCTCATGATCCCTTCTTTATCTTTTTCACACTTGATTTCTTCCCCAGTCATTAATTCCTCAGCCGAGTTCTTTTCTGCTTCCATCATTCGCTCTTGGAATAGCCTAATCTTTTCCAACAATAGCGGTTGGATTCGAATTTCCATGAGCTTCTCTTTACCTTCTTCAGGTATCTTAATCTCAATTTCCAACTTCTCAAAGTCTTTTATCAATTCTTCTTCCGTAGTTATCATTTTGAGTTTCTCTTTCCTACTAAGGGCGTCAGCCACCACATTGGCTTTACCCGGGTGATAACGAATCTCGCAATCGTAATCCTTGATTAGCTCTAGCCACCTTCTCTGGTGCATGTTAAGCTCTTTCTGCGTAAAAATGTACTTGAGGCTCTTATGGTCAGTGTAAATCTCACACTTCTCTCCATACAAGTAGTGCCTCCAAATCTTTAAGGCAAAAACAATTGCTGCTAATTCCAGATCATGGGTAGGGTATCGGATCTCGTAATCCTTCAGTTGCCTTGACGCATATGCTATCACCTTACCGTGCTGCATAAGCACGCATCCCAATCCTTTATGCGAAACATCACTGTAATCACGAAATCTCCTTTTCCAATCAGGCAACGCCAACACTGGGGCCGTTACCAACCTCTTCTTCAGCTCTTGAAAACTCTTCTCGCATTTTTCAGTCCATTCGAATTTCTCAGTTTTACGGGTAAGTCGAGTTAATGGGGCTGCAATCTTTGCAAAATCTTGAACAAATCGTCTATAATATCCAGCCAGTCCGATGAAACTCCTTACCTCTGTTGGAGTGGTTGGTCGCTCCCAATTAGAGACTGCCGCTATCTTGGAGGGGTCAACTAGCACTCCTTCTCTGTTGATTACGTGCCCTAAAAATTGTACCTCATTTTTCTAGAACTCACACTTTGAGAATTTGGCATATAATTGCTACTTCCGGAGTGTCTCTAAGGTTATCCTCAAATGTTCAGCGTGTTCTTCCTCTGTCTTTGAGTAGATCAGAATATCATCAATAAAGACTATAACAAATTGGTCCAAATATTCCTTGAACACTCTATTCATTAAATCCATGAAAGCTGCTAGGGCATTGGTTAATCTAAACGACATCACCAAGAATTCATAGTGTCCATATCTGGTACGGAATGCAGTCTTTGGGATATCTTCAGGTTTAATCTTCAATTGGTGATATCCGGTTCTGAAGTCAATCTTGGAGAAATACACAGCTCCTCTTAGCTGGTCAAACAAATCATCAATTCTGGGTAACGGGTACTTGTTCTTGATGGTTAGCTTGTTCAACTCTCGATAGTCGATGCATAACCTCATACTCCCATCCTTTTTCTTGACGAACAACACTGGTGCGCCCCAAAGCGACACACTGGGTCTTATTATACCCTTATCCAACAATTCCTGCAATTGCTTTGCTAGCTCTTTCATTTCCACTGGCGCCAATCGGTACGGGGCCTTGGAAACTGCACCGTCCCCGGGGCTAACTCGATAGCAAACTCAATTACTCTATCTAGCGGTAATCCGGGAAGATCTTGAGGAAATACGTCTTCAAATTCGTTAACTACCGGATTATCTTGTATCTTAGACGCCTCTTTCTAGGTGTCTATAACGTAAGCCAAATAAGCTTCGTTCCCTTTTCGTAGCAATCTCTTGGTCTGCGCCATAGTTAAAATGGTCTGGGTCTGCCGTAGCCCCTTAAACACTATTTCCTTCCTCCCTGGGGTTTTCAACTTAACCTTTTTACCTTTACAATCTATTTGCGCATTATTACGAGACAACCAGTCCATTCCCAAAATGACATCGAATTCCCCTAGCTTAAAAGGGATCAAATCAACACAGAAGGAACGTCCTCCTATTTCTATTTTGCAATTGGGGTGAATCTGATTAACTGGAACGACTTCTTGATTAGCTATCTCTACTTGCAAGGATTCCCTTAGCGGTTGGGTTTTAAGTTTCAATTTATGTGCAAAATCTCTAGATATAAAAGACTTAGTTGCTCCAGAATCAAACAAAACATTTGCACTGACTGAATTGAGGGAAAATGTACCTGCTATCACATCCGTGTCCCTCACGACATCTTGCACTGTAATGTTGAAAGTTCTAGCAGTTGGTGGCCTGTTGGAGGCAGCTCTGCTTGCCCCTGATGCTGCTGGCTTGTTCATCGGGCAATCCTTCTTCATGTGACCTCGACGTTGGAAACAAGTGGTGCCTTGGTTGGAATTCGGGGTGACCGTGGTACAAGAGGTAGCATAGTGACCTGCTCGGCCACACTTAAAACAGGTTACTGGTTTCTGGTTGCACCCTCCAGGATGTCTTTTCCCACAAGTGGTGCATACGGGCAATGGAGGTCTAGAATGGTGGGAACGGGACACTTTCGCTTGCCGGTCGCCCTGGCTCATACTTGCACTCCCAGATGGTTTAAATCCTATGCTCCTCCCAGGTAGGGAAATTGCTCCTCTGCTAAACTTATTCGGGGGTTTTCCTCCTGTGGAACCTTCGCCCATGCTGGCCTGCTTCCTTTTTACTCCCCCTTTTTCTCTTTCCCTCTGTGCCTGATCACTACCTGCATCCACAATGGTTGCCTTTTGCACCAAGGTGGCATAATCAGTAATCTCTAGAACTGCCACTCGATTCTGAATCCACTATTTCAGCCCTTGCTGAAACCTGTTTGCTTTCTTTTCTTCAGTGTCCACAAACTCTGGTACAAACCTTGATAACTCAGTAAACTTGGCTTCATAATCAGCCACTGTCATATTGTTCTGCTTCAACTCCAAAAACTTAAGCTCCATCTGGGTTTTCATAAACCTCGGAAAGTACTTCTCTAGAAACAACTGTTTAAACCTATCCCTGGTTACAATAGGATCAGTTTCCATATTCTTCTTAGCTTCCCACCAATAATTGGCCTCACCTTTTAACAGGTAGGTAGCAAAAACAGCCTTCTGGGCCTCATAAATACTTAGAATCTCGAAAGATTTCTCCATTTCCTTGACCGAGGCCCTTGCCTCTACGGGATCAGCTGATCCGTGAAACTCCGGGGGTTTGAGGGACTTGAAGGCTCGGAAAGAAGTGGCCACATTGGTATTGTTTCCTTGGGGTGCTTGGGGATATTGGTTCAAATTCTGCCTAAGCAGATCCATAAATTGTCCCATGGGGTTTCCGTCCTGGTTCTCCCCATGCTGTTCAACTTCAGTTTCCCCTTCTTCTACTTCCTCTTCGAACTCCGCAGTATAAAAGGTTTCATCCCCCATCCCATACTGGGAATCCTCCTGTTCATTGTAATCCTGGTCCTGTTCCTAATTATACTCAAGGTTTTCCTCAGGTTGATTGTGACTTTCTTGGTCAGTAGACTCATGGGGGTTAGCCCTAGTACTCATTCTTCTCGGAGGCATGTTACTGAAAATTTGGACAATATACATTAGGTTTATTTACCTGTTTTAGAGGGTTTCTCCTCACAATATCGATGCATAATTGGATTTAGGATCCCACAGTTCTATATATCATGGCAGTTTTAATTGAAAGCATTATATGCAGATATAATATAACGAGCTAGTAATTGCGTCATAGAGAGACTGGAATAACTGAAAGGGAAATAAATATATACCAGGTACCAAACGGTACAAGATCCGACATACAACAACAGTTTTAAAAAGTACAACCATCCGAATAATAACTAGTCAAAAGTGAAATAAGCTGTCTATCTATCTAGTCTGCAACAGGGAACTACAAGCTGAAACTATCCCTACCAAAAATCGGCGCTACTATGCCGTACAAGACTAGACAACTAGACCAATACATCACTATCACTGCAATCAGCCACGACGGTGGGCCAAAGCTCGAACTCTCCCCATAGCAAGGCGAAATATCTCCTCTGCATCAGCCCTGGATACCCTGCCGTGACCATCACTGGGTAACTGTCCTACCCTCACACGTGCCCTAAGCTCTATGCCGTTCACCTGTCTATACATCTCTCTGGCTCTGGCACGCCCCCTACCCTGGTGCCTCAGCCGGGCCTCCCTCTCCGCCGCTAGCTCTCTGCGGGACTCTGCCAGCCTGGCCTCAGCCACGGCTACCTCAGTAGTAAGTCTGGCCACAACATAGTGGTGTACACATGCTGGGACTTCCTCAGCTGGAACATGGGGTGGAGGGGCTGGATCTGCTGGAAGGGCAGCCTCTGCCTGCTGCGGCTCTGGTGTCAGCTCCTCGAACTCATCAGAAAATGGGCTCCCATGAAGTAGTGGTGGGGTAGGGGCTCTCTCACCAGAGAAGGGTGGCACACTAAGTCCAGAACTCCCTACAACGTCATCTGCGGGCTCATCAGCATCTCCCTCTGCACCCTCATCTACAGTCATCACCTGCTCCGTGGTCATGTCAGTATCCTCCCCCAAAGTCCTAATCTCATATACAAACCAGAAATCCTCCCCCTCAGCAACTAACTCAGCGTCCTGCCCTGCCTGGACCTCCTCCGGGTCCTCCTCCTCCTCAGACTCAATGACATCAGCATCATCGTCAACCTGGACCTCAGGGTCCTCCTCATCTGACTCAACAACATCAGTATCATCATCAACCTGGACCTCAGGGTCCTCCTCCTCTGACTCATCAACATCCGTATCAGCATCAACGTGGACCTCAGGGTCCTCCTGGGCAGCCATGTCGCTCGCCTACACAAGACGAACTATATTACTATCACGATACTTAAAAGTTCCCATAAGGGTTTTAGGAGAACTTGGCAAGAGTTCTTATTATATTAGTGAATTTATTATTATATAACGTCGCGTCATCTCTTGGGATATATAACTCTCTCTCTGATACCATTTCTGTAACACCCCCAGATCCGGGGTCCGGGATCGGGTCGTTACGATCTTATTTTCCATGATTGATACTTAATTTGAATCCACAATAAATAATTCACATGCTGTGACCCCACAATAATAACCACTCACACACACACAGTTGTAGTCCCAGAGATGAAATTGAACCCCTTATATTCGATCGGCCATAACTCCTAAACCGTAAGTCCATTTTATGCGATCTTTATATCAAAACGTAGCTTGTAACATGATCTAGCTAACCATGGCAGAATATGAAACTCGACAGTGAGTTTTATTAACTGTCAAGATCAGATTTCAAGATTAAACGAAAATTGGGCATTACGACGGCTATAAATCGAACGTTCTAATAATCGTAACACCAAAACCAAGCCACACCGGGCACCAATACAACTTATACACATGATTCTCATCTCAACAAGTTCAAGAACACAATATTATACCAACATAATCATCATCTCTTAAATCCATTAGATCTACTACATAATCATATTTATAACATCACTAACATCACCACTAAGCTAGATCAACCAAGAACATGCTTATAACTCAAGACAAGAGCTAGGGTTTCAAGTTGTTATACCTTCTTGAGAGTGTGTATTAGCCTTACAAAGCTTGGTATAGTCCTTAAGAGTGCTTAAGCTTGCTAGATCAATCAAAAGAAACAAGAAAATCAAAGATTAGTTCATGAGAAACACTATTCATCATCACTTTGATGATTTATTTGAAAATGGAAAAAGATGAATTTGAAGCTGAAATTTTTAGGGGATCTAAACTATGATATGAAGTACTCACTATAAAAATTTCAAGATCAAATTATGATGGGAACCCCCCTTTTTAGCTTGGACCGTGAGCAGCAGAATGGAGAAGAAATGAGAGAGAGTTTTGTGTTCTTTTACTTGGCTCTTGGAAAATAATTGCATAAAGTGAAGGCCTTGGATAATATCTTGGTTAAATTAGCTTTATTAAATTGGTGATGTAATGGATGATGAAATTAGGAGGGACAAGTGTTGATTTGTTGTGGTTAGGATGATAAAGCAAGCTAAGTACTTGGTTATGTTCTAAACATGCTAGTTACTTATGTAACTAATTGGTTTCTAGATATTTTCTTACTTGCACATGCATGCATCTTGTTCTCTGTTTGCTCTCTTGTCCGGTTATTGCTCAATTCGATTGATTGTTCAAGGAAATAACTCGTTGATTTCTAGTTAGGGTTTTACCGAAAACCTTCTTAATATAAATACTAACATTCTTAATCTTTCTTTATAATTCTTGAATTTAAATTCCTTAAATCCCTTTAATAATTCCTTAAGTCTTGCAGTGTCCAGGGAATTCTCGGAGAAAATAAAAGTGCTATTTTTATGAATCCGACAGCTTTTACATACACTTATTTTCCTCCTGGATCACTAATACGAACTCAGAAATCCGTTCCGAATACCGGATATAGCATTATTATAATAATATTCCAAATTCCACCAAAATCACTATTCATCACTTATTTTTATTTAATTCCTATAATTAGGAAAATGAACCTGGTTTACCCTCGAGTGTTCCTTAACCTTTTTACGGAACCGTTGGACTATAATAGATATTGATTTGGATGACACAAGAATAATCTTTCTTGGAATAATATAACTTATATCTTTAGGAGATAGATCATTCTTATCTATGCTGTCAACCAAAAGTATTCTTCATGACATACAAGTATTTGAATCTAAATCCATCCCATTCATTCGATAAACATTTGTTACATCGCAGTCATAACCACTATTCACTCCTATATTATTACATAAGAAAAAGTTTTAATTCTACCAAAAATCTGGGTTCTTACAGTAGTCAGTCGGTTCACCACGAAGTTATGCACCCCTACAGGTATCCCCTCAAGCGGAATATGGGGTGGAGTAGAGGGATCTACCGGCTGTGCGGCCTCCGTATGCTGTGGGTCTAGGGTCAACTCCTCAAACTCATCAGATAATGCGCTCACAGGTAGTGGTCGTGGGGTAGGGGCTCTCTCACCAGAGAGGGGTGGCACATAAAGTTCGGAACTCCTATAGCATCATCCACTGGCTCATCTCCACATCTCCCTCAACACCCTCATCTCCATCCTATCCTAAAACAGTAGCCATCACCTGCTCAATGGACATGTCAGTATCCTCCTCCATCACTCTAACATCATGTACAAGCTGGGCCTCCTCAGAGTCCTCCTCATCAACATCCTCAGCAACTATCTCAGTATCCTCTCCTGCTTGGACCTCCTCCGGGTCCTCCTCCTCCTCAAACTCAATAACATCAGTATCAGCATAAACCTAGACCTCCTCAGGGTCCTCATCTTCTGACTCAATTACCTCAATGTCCGGAACATGTCCTCATCAGGCAAGTGCTTATAGATGCTTCCTGGGTAGCCATGTCGCTCGCCTACACAAGACGAACTATATTACTATCATGATACTTAAAAAGTTCCCATAAGGGTTTTAGGTGAACTTGGCAAGAGTTCTTATTATCTTAGTGAATTTATTATTATATACGTTGCATCATCTCTTGGGATATATAACTCTCGCTCTAATACCATTTCTGTAACACCGCCAGATCTGTGGTCAGGGATCGGGTCGTTACGGTCTCATTTTCCATGATTAACACTTGTCTTGAGTCCAAAATAAATAAGTAACATGCTGTGACCCCACAATAATATCCACTCACACACACACAGTTATAGTCCCAGAGATGAAATTGAAATAAGTCTCACATTACAGATCCATGAATATAAGTTATTACAGACCAAAAGGATAACATCATAAGTTTAAAAGTTTTGCCGTTGATTAACATTATTGATACATATAATTAAACTGGTAAACCAAAGGCTGCCGATCTATGCTACCTCAGCAATGACAACAATGATATCAACGGGTAGTCCTGTGGGGCGGGTAACCTGCTTGCGCTGAGTGCGCCTGACGCGAGCCATCAGTCCTAGCTGTTGTTGTGATATAATAAATAAGCAAGGGTGAGCAATAGCCCACAGTTCAAAAGTATATTTTGAAACCATATGCCATGCATTAGCGAAAATAGTGTCAGTTCAATATAAAGGATGAAGTTACAAGGTAATTCAAAACATATATATTTCGTGGAAGTATCTGCTATGTCAAGATAAGCAAGATACCATCATTTTCATAAAAGAGAAACTTGTAGAAAAATATTGCAATTCAAGTTTTCAACATGTTTCAACACTGCCAACACAGATGGTGTTGCAGAAGATTTCCAATCTTGAAAGATGAACTAATACGGGAGCATTGCCGCGCCAGATGCCCTGACGTTTAAGATGATCAGTCGTATGTCATGCATCTCATCAGTCGTTCTCCACATGTAGAAGGTAGCTCCGACGGATTTACTTGTCTACCGCCCTCTGGAACTCCTCAGCCAACGGTTGGGCTATTATTGGACCTGCGCCACTCGGCCACTTACGTGTCTCCTAGTTCATTTAACATCCATCACTGTGAAACGTAAAGTTCGTTTCCCTTTTCCCCAAGTATGATACTTGTTGATAAGACTCCACAAGGTAGTCATATCTAGTTGGAAAGGAAAATTCACCAATATTTCCCAAGCTGCTGCTTGTTAATGGATACCAACTTTTTCCAACATTCTTACCCCTCGAATGATGAGAAGGTACACAAGATTTAATGAATAAACACCAACCAAGTTGCGAGTGAAAAAAATAGTTTCAACAATTTATGACCGGGTAGTCACAAGGTAAATAACATTTCTCAAGTATTGTTCCCTTATAATAGAATTGCATGAAGAATGGAGTCACTGAGAACCTTCCTTGATAATATAATACTAATAATAAGGTTCTGAAATAATTTACATAATATTTGAAGGTCGAAGATGATATCTTAATGAAGTAATTCATATTTTTAAAGCGAGTTAGAAGAATTAAATAAATATTCCCAAGAATATTTATTAAGTCAAAATATTGAAGCAATAATCCTAATATAAGATATTATTCAGAATAATCCTCGAGTAAATATTCACAAGTAATGTTCATTGAGTAATTAATGAATATATAAATAAGCAGTACTTCTCAGATAAATAGAGCTCGAATGAATATTCGAAATAATATTCACTGAACAAATAGTGAATGTTCAAATTAATAATACTTATCAAATAATTAAAACTCGAATGAATATTCGAAATAATATTCACTGAACAAATAGTGAATATTCAAATTAATAATACTTATTAAATAATTAAAACTCGAATGAATATTCGAAATAATATTCACTGAACAAATAGTGAATATTCAAATTAATTATACTGATTGAAGGAAGAATTACTAAATGAATATTCGAAACCATATTCGATAATTGAATCGAATTTAAACGAACATTGGAAATAATATTCGTCGAATAAGTGAAGTTCACATGAATATTCCAGATAATATTCATTACATGGATACAGCTTAAAAGGAATTTTAGAAATAATATTTAATAAGTAATTAATCTTAAATGAATATTCAAAGTAATATTCATCAAATAAATAATGGGAAAATATTCACTTAGATATTTCCCTTCGAAAATAATCGCGATATATATCAAGAAATACTGACTCCCGGTCTATAATCAAAGAATGAGATTCATACGCCCTTCTCTAAGGGTCTTAGTAATATTCGGCTTATAACTGATATATTAACTATCTAGCTTATAAGCCAACAATAATTCAGGGAACAAGTATATCAATACATCTTGAAAGTAGGCATGCATGCTATGGCATAGGTATAACTGAAAGCATATATATATATATATATATATATATATATATATATATATTCATAACAACAGCCTTTAAAAAGGATTTGAACTTGCCTGGAAATCGTGTGCGGGTGGAGGTAGTGGTAGCGCGCCCCGGGTCAGCCTGGCGATCTATAAATAACCAAGGTATTCGGGATTAATCACTTAACACTTTTAAAAAGGTTAAGTATAAACTTTATTTAAGTCGAAGCACGTTTTCGAATTATCTCGTTATACACCTCTTAGTGTAACTCTTTTTCCTCACCGATACGATTCGACATTTGTTCGCTATTATGACATGTCATCATACTCACACTTGATACATACTTAAGCCATGTAAACTTTAAGGTCGATCATTTATGAATCAAGATTGTACTACGAGTTTTATCGCCCGTTTTCTAAGTCATTTACCAAAGTCATAACCAAGTATGCTTTTAGGGGTTCGTTCGCGTTTAACCTTGATTCGAACATTTTTATAAAATCGGAAAACGATCCATTCGACATGTGGTTTTTCTCACACCTTCCTTTTTACCTCTAACATTTAGTTATAAAGATTCGCCACTGATTTCATAATATTAAAGGATACCAATTTCAGTTACGAACTTTCATTTACGATTTCCAACCACTTTTACGAATTTAATCATAACTCCTAAACCATAAGTCCATTTCCTACGGTCTTTATATAAAAACGAAGCTCATAATATTATCTAGCTTTTCATGGCGGAATACAAAGCTAAACAGTGAGCTAAAGCTACTGTGATGCATGGTTTTTGAAGGTTTAACGAAAATCGGTCATTACGACGGCTATAAATCGAATATTTCCAAATTCCAAACTTTCCAATAATCATAGTTTCCACTCCAAACAACATATACATGTTATTTAACCATGAACTAAGGCCAAGTAATGCCTTTCCGTTCATCTAAACTATTTTAACCTTCACCAAAGCCCAATCATAATCATGCTTATAATCATGCTAACAGTACCATAACTACTTAGATCCATCAAGAACAAGCATATACTTAAAGTAAGAGCTAGGGTTTTTGATGAGATATACCTTCCTTTGAGAGTTCTAGAGCCTTACTAAACCTTGATCTAGTCCTTGGGTTGCTTAAGCTAGCTTAGATCAAACAAAAGAAACATGATAACAAAGATTAGTTCTTGAAGAACACTATTCATCCTCCTCTTTAATGATTTTTTTGAAAATGGAAAAAGAAGAGATTGAAGCTATGATTTTTAGGAGATCATTTATATGAAATATAAGTCTCACCACAAAAGTTTCAAGATCAGTTGATGGTTGGAAGTGGGATTTCTCCCCTTGAATTTCCAAGAAAGTCGAATGGAAGGTTTTGGAGAGTGGTGGTGTTTGTTTTTGTTCTTCTTGCCTTAGTCTCATCTAAAATGCATTATTGTCATGAGAATAGATAATATCTTGTGTTAAAGTAGCTTTTATAAAGTGATGATGCAAGGGATGTTGAAAATGGAGAGACAAGTGTTGATTTTTTGATGGTTTAAGGCTAACCAAGTGGTTTGCTTTCTAAGTGTTTGGTTTAATCTCTAATCATGCTAGTTACTTGAGTAACTTTGTAGTTACTAGATATTTATCACTTGCACATGAATTCCGTTAACTCGAATAACTTGTAGAAGGGGGGGGGTTGAATACAAGTTATATAATCATGTCTGATTTTTGCTTGGTTATATGAACAAGAATAAACGAATGAATCAAACTCTGTTGTATTAAATAAATCAAATACAAACTCTACCAAAGGTGTACAAATACCTTTAGCAGCTGCTGACAATATAAATCTCTCTGTTTGTTTCGAACTTCCGAATACAAACCTTATACAGAGCTACGCACATTCACACACGAACTCACGACTCGAACGAACTCTTTTTACTATGATATAGAGAGAGTATTTATAATGCTTCCTATCAACTAATCACAGAAAGATAATCTATACATGACAATGTTCTGCCGTCCAGTTGATAGTTTCCGTCAATAGAAAATTCTTTCCTTCATAATACCTTCTTGCTTGTTCTTCAAACAACGATCCTGATTTATAGCACTTGCCAGTTTCTGTAGCATCCATAATGACATCATCAGTAACACGACTGATATCAGGATTCCATCTTACATCAGGATCTGACCATCCCATCAGTACTTGATCAGTAGTTAACTTGACATATCAGGATTCAATCTCAGTTCCTGACATGTAGTACTCGATGCACTGTTCATTCCTGACTAAACTTTACAGATAACTATCTAACACATATTTCCTATACAAAGTGCTAAATCCTTTATAGATCAGGATATACAAGAAGTATAAGCAAAATTTTATTCTTAACATCACAACTCATGAATTATTCCTAACAATCTCCCCCTAATTATGCTTTAAAATATGAAGCTTAAATCTGAGTTGTTGATGTCAAAACATATAACAATACAATCAGAATAGAATTTATGAATTCAAAAAATCATGAAGTTAAGTACCTCCTCTTTCAAATATAGACATAGTATCCAGTACTTAGACGAAAGAATTCAACTATTTGATGCTTCTTTTCCTTTACCACTTCCATGATGAGATTCACCTCTGTCACAATCTTTATCTCCCCCAGTTCCTCTTTTATCCCCAGTCTGTTGTTGTTGTCTTTGAATTGTCTTTATCTCCTCCTTTTTGACATCAGCAACATTAATTCCAAGAGATTCAGTAACAGAACAAATGAGATTCATCAGAACTGCTTGATTTTCCATAATAGTGACTTGGTTATCTTCAAGTGTTTGAAGTCTTGATTGAATTTCAACTTGAGATTTCTGAATATCTTGTAGAACTTCAGAATCAACTTCAACTTTGGAAGTGTTTGGAATATCTTCAGATTCAAGTCTTGTAGAAGAAGTTGTCTGTGTAGAATGATATTCAAGTAATAAAACTTGATTAGATTTACAAACATCTTCATCTCTCTGATCTGAAGCTGCAATATGATCATCTTGTCCTTCACCAGTATTCTGTGTACTAACATCTTCAAAGCCTGACTCCTCCTTAGATTGATCAGATACTGTTGATGTCTCAATTCTTGCTGATATTGGTAGTACAAACAAAGGAATACAAGAATCATTAGGAATTTCTTCTGGTACAAGTGGTGTAGAAGTTTGTCTTAGCCTTTCACCTCTTCTGTTGATAATTCCTGCAAGCCTTTCTTTCTGCTTCTGAGCTTTAACTTCTGGCTTTTCATTGTACTTTGCTAAGTCATGCTTCTCATACATCTTGATAAAAAAAATAAGTACCAGCATCCATACCAAGATTATTAGACCAAGATTCAGGAAAAACCTGATCCTAGAAATCAAACAATGGTGGTTTCCTAATTTTCTCTCCCTCACTATGGAGTTGATCATCCATACCCTCAGTCTCACTTTGACTATCTAAAGTCAACACTCTTTCTACCTCTCCTTTTGCCTGGTCAGGAGCCAACCGCTCTGATTGTGGATCAATATCCATCTTTTCAAGTGTATCACTCAAATTTGGATAAGTGCTCTCATGACCTACAGAAAAATAGAGTTTAGAAGAAGTTTTTATACCTGAACTCACATGGAGAGAGGGTTCCTCATTTGGCAAGGGGCTTGAGGTTTTCTCCAAGGAGTGAGCTGCTATAATCTCTGAACCCTTACAATCATCTTCTTTTCTTCCAGAGACTACATGCTCCAGTATACCACTTTCAGGTTCTCTACTAGACTCTGATGTCTTCAGTAATACTTCATTAGACACCCTAGTTAGTATGTCACCGTCTTTAAGTGTTGTTTGCTGAGACTCACCCTCAAGGTGGATAGACTCTGACTGAATAATATTTGTTTGATCTTCAAGAAAATTAGTCAAAGTTATTCCTCCCATATCATTGGGTTTCTCACTTGCAATTTCAGTCATCACAGAAGACCTTTCAACATCAGCTATCACAGCTCCTGAGTCATCCAACCTCTGACTAGATGGTTCTTGTGTTGCAGTGACTGTGATCTGATCTTTCCTACTATCCACCACTGGTGCAATAGTATCTTCTGTTGACTACATTCCTCTATCTACTTCCTCCAGTTGTTCACCTTGAGCTGAAGCATCTTCAATAATGACATCCTTGTCAAATAAATATGCATGAAGTGATTGAAGTGCAACATGCTTCGAGAGTCCAAATTTCTTGACTAATTGTCTTCTGACAGATACATAGAAATACATCTTCATTAAGTCAAGTCTTTGATGTAGAAGTCCATATTCATCTGGAAATAAAAGTTTTGGTACTCTTTCAACCAGAAAATCTAGAACAGGCCTTGACAACTTCACTTTGAGAGAAATTAGTCCCATAGCCTGTCTGTATGATAATGTAGTTTCCCATGAAGAATCAATATCCAAATCTCTATGGTCATTTGCTGACTTGATTGTAGCTTCATTTGTAGAGACCTGCATGATATTAGTTGGACTAGACTCTGTGTGTGTAGGTGACAATTGAATCTTTCTCCTTGTTCTCCTGTTATAGTGAGCAAAAGATTTATCCTGAGAAGACTCAAGAGGTGTAGACATAGAATTGATCTTGGGATGAGATTTTTTTTCAATAGACACAGTCTTTTGAGAGACAGTATCCAGTAACTGTTTTCCCTTTTTAAGTACTACAGTCTTTTGAGAAACTGCAGTCTGGCTGTGACTAGGTGCTTCATCTCTTTGTCCTAGCTTAGAAAGTCGAATTGCAGCCTTCAATTTTTCTCTCTCAGCAATAGATATATTATCATCATCTTCACTAGAACTACTACTACTTGACACAACAAATCTTCTCTTCCTTACAACTGATGTCTTTTGAGAAACACCAGAGGTTGGTTTCTTTGAAACAATAGGCTGTGGATTAAAACTTTGTTCTTGAATTGTTTCAGAGACTATAATGTTTTGGGCTACTTGGGTAGACACAGGTGGGTTCTCCTCCAAATGAGATTCCTGAGCCATTTCACCACAAAAGAAAGAAGAATTGTAGAGAGTAGGAAGATGAGTTTTAAGAATTACCTGAACATGATATGAATAATGAATTGCAGGTATTTCATCTAGATTCTTTTCATTGTCCTTCTTTGTAATGTCAGAGAAAATTCTCTTTTGCTGTACATAAGAAGAAACACAATGTTTTCTACCAAATCTAGCTTCAACATCAGGAATAAAATGGTTAATAAACATTTGCATAAATCTATGATAATAAACCATTTTCCTGTTTTGATCTCTTAACCCAAGTTTAATACTCATCTCACTTAAGATAATGTGACCAATGTTAATTACTCTGTCATAAAGCAAACTATAAGCAATATGTAAAGTAACAGAAGTAATTTGATCAAAAGAACTACATTTACCAGTAAAGCATTTAGCTAATTGATCAAAGAAGAAAGACCACTCTTTCCTAAGACAAGATCTTCTTAACTGGCTCATGTTATCTAAAGGTCCATTATAACCTAATGCAGATAACATATTTCTTACATCATCATTAGATGGTACATTCTCATAATTCAAACTAACAGGTAAGTGAAGTACTGAATTAACAACAGATTCAGTAATATCAAAAGAATCTTGTCCTAAGTGTAGAACAATCTTACCTGATTGACTCTGAGTAGAATCAATTACCTCAGCATTCTCCCAAGCTTGTGTAACAGCTGCTTGATTAATCTGTGGAGATGCTGTCAATGCATAACTTAATGGTCCATACGCCAGAAAGTCCATGATTTGATGAAAATCAGTTGACACTCCTTCCTTGTTGGTGATAGCTGCTACATGATTGTTCGTCATAAAATCAAAGTCACCAAACTTGAAAGCTACTGATTTAGGTAATCTTCTTTGAGCTTCCATTTTTGAACTGAAAAGAACTTGAAAAATTCTTGAAATGGATTAGTGATTTTGAAAACTTGAGAGTGTTTTTGCTTTAGAGAATGTAAAATTAGAGAAAGCAATTACACGATTAGAGTTTCAAAACAGATATATTTCATAAATCTTTTAGACCATTATCCCACGTTGACACGTAGATTGACAGGTGTCAGTCCCTGAAAAGTGCGGTTATCCACGATTTTTGGAAAATAAAATCCAAAATTGATTTTCATGAAATAAATCAGGGTATTATCAAGATAAAAAATTCAATACTGATCAGCTTCCTTTTCCTGTTGTGACCTCCCATCAAAATAATCACAAAATGCAATGTGATTTAAAAATAATAATTCTCAAATCCTGATGGTCACACTTGAAATCCTGATCAATATCATCCTGATTCCAGAGACTTAAATGGAGTTTCCACGTGGCATTTTCCTTTTATCTGAAAAAGAAATAAACAATTAATCTGAACAAAATCAATTGGTTAGATATATTCGACATTTCTTGAAAATACAAGAAATAAAGTCACACGCGATAATTAGCATCTGACTTCATTGATAGTTCCAAGTGACTGTTCAGCTTCTTACGCCTTTCTATAAAAGAAACAGATGCCTTATGCCATTCTCCATAAACCTTTCAATTTCTTTTCTTCTCAACAATGATCCTAAAACCAAAATTCCATTCAAACCCATTCTTTAGGTTTTTCACAGTCGATGAACATCCTGTTATTGATCATCTCTTTGGAGAGACGACTTTTTTCATCGAGCTAGTCATGGATGGAGTAGTTTTAGATAATATCCAGAGGTTTCTCCTAGAACATCCATCTGTTGGATACAATCTTCCCCTAACCTCCTCAAAACTTGAGGATGAAAAATTTGGCCGAGAGTCTGAGGTTGATCTTGATGGAGATGCTATTCATTTAAGTTAGCTACTCCCATTCAAGTCGCCCAGACAAAGAATCCAAGAGCAGACGAGGCTGTTCAAATCCCCTGATGGATTTCTTGATGCTGCTCCTTGTCCTGTGTCTCAGAATCCATATCATTAGACAAGTACAGGATTATCAGTAGAAGTTAGACAAAAAGATGTTGTATTTCATTTCCATGTATGTAATGCTTTCAATTAATGAAAATACAATTTCTTATTATCTACTTGTCTTTTGATTTTATTGAATGATTATATAAACTATCAGTATGAATGAATTAAAACTTGCTTGCATAGACTTAACACATCACAGAATTAGATTACTACACAAAGTAAACGTCAGGATCTGAAACAATTTTCACAATCCTGATACTGACACAATACTGATGACGTCAGCATCCTGATAACAATTCTAATCCTGATGATTATTAAGAAGTCTATCATACTGAAATTTATCAAGGCAAAGTGTTATAGCTAAAGCATTTAACAATCAAATATAGATCCTGACAAGAATATCAAGTCTATAAGCTGAAAACAACATACCTTGCTACTTTTGCAGATGTTAAAGATCTAGAAATTTAACATTCCTAACTCACTTACTAATCTACTGAATGTAGTCTCATCAAGTGGTTTAGTTAGAATATCTGCAAGCTGTTTGTCAGTAGGAACAAAATGAAGTTCCATAGTACCATTCTCAATATGTTCTCTAATAAAATGATACCTGACATCAATGTGCTTAGTCCTTGAATGTTGAACTGGATTTTCTGCAATTTTAATAGCACTAGTATTATCACAAAACATAGGAATATTACTAAGTGTCATACCATAATCCATTACCTGATTTCTTATCCAAAGGAGATGTGCACAACAACTGCATGCTGCTATGTACTCAGCTTCTGCAGTTGAGGTTGAAACAGATTGTTGCTTCTTGCTTGCCCAAGAAATCAATCTATTTCCCAAGAATTGACATGTACCTATAGTGCTTTTCCTATCTATCTTACACCCCGCATAATCAGAGTCTGAATAGCCAATTAGGAAGAAATCAGATTCTCTAGGATACCACAAACCAAGATTTGGAGTTCCTTTGAGATATCTAAAAATTCTCTTCACATCAATTAAATGAGATTCCTTAGGATCACTTTGGAATCTAGCACATAAACAGGTAGAAAACATTATATCTGGCCTACTTGCAGTTAGATATAACAATGAGCCTATCATGCCTCTATAACTAGTATTATCCACACTCTTTCCCTTAGAATCAGAGTCTAGTTTAGTGGCTGTTGCCATGGGTGTTTTTGCAACTGCACAGTCTTGAAAGTCAAATCTTCTTAAAAGATCTTTGATATACTTTGACTGATTAATGAAAATGCCAGTCTCAGTCTGTTTGACCTGCAAGCCTAAGAAATAATTTAATTCACCCATCATGCTCATCTGATACTTAGACTGCATAAGCTTGCTAAACTTAGCACACAACTTTTCATTAGTAGAACCAAAAATAATATCATCAACATAAACTTGAACTAAAAGCAATTCACCTTTTATCTTTCTAAAGAATAGAGTTTTGTCAATTGTACCTCTTGTGAAGCCATTTTCAAGAAGAAATTTAGACAAAGTCTCATACCATGCTCTTGGTGCCTGCTTTAGTCCATAGAGTGCCTTATCAAGTTTGTAGACATGATTTGGAAACTTTGGATCAATAAATCCAGGTGGCTGTTCCACATACACTTCCTCAATAAGTTTGCCATTTAGAAAAGCACTCTTTACATCCATCTGGTATACCTTGAATTTTGAATGAGCTGCAACTGCAAGAAACATTCTGATTGCTTCCAATCTTGCTACAGGTGCAAAGGTCTCATCATAATCAATGCCTTCTTCCTGAGAATAACCCTTGGCCACCAGTCTTGCTTTGTTTCTTACAATCATACCAGATTCATCTAGCTTGTTTCTGAAAACCCATCTTGCACCAACAATAGATCTATCTTTAGGTCTTGGTACCAGTTTCCAGACTTTGTTTCTCTCAAACTCATTTAACTCCTCCTGCATTGCAATTACCCAATCAGGATCCTGTAAGGCTTCTTCAACCTTCTTAGGTTCATTCTTTGAGAGAAAGCAACTATACAAGCATTCATTTTGAATTGATCTTCTAGTTCGAACACCACTATTTGGATCACCAATAATCAAATCTTCAGTATGATCCTTTGTCCATTTTCTAACAGGTGGTAGATTGACTCTACTAGATTCTCATCCTAAGTTAGTGGTATCTCTTGTAGAAGAATTCTCTCTGCCTTCAATAACTCCCCTTTGATCAATAGAATCAGTAGATTCCATATTGCTGCTAGTTACTGATCTTTCCTCAGTAGACTCTGAAAGATCAGCTCCTGATGGAGTAGACTCTGAAAGGCTAGTCTGCTCCTGATGATCACTATGTTCTTCTTGATTCATTTGCTCCCCTTCAACAGTAGCATTCCTTTGAGAAGCAATAGAAATTCCTTCTGGAGAACCTTCATCATCAATGGAGAGTATCTTAGAATTCTTCAGATTTTCAAATTCCAATTTGTCATGACTCTCATCAGTTTACAGAATTCCAAATTTCTTATCATCAAATGCAACATGAATTGATTCCATAACAATGTGAGTTCTGAGATTATAAACTTTGAAGGCCTTAGATGCTGAATATCCTAGAAAGATTGCTTCATCCAATTTGGCTTCAAATTTTCCAAGTTGTTCTGGATGAACTTTTAGGACATAGCATTTGCATCCAAAGATGTGAAAGTATTTCACACTTGGTTTCTTTCCTTTGATCATCTCATAGGGAGTTTTTCCATGACTATTTACCAAGGTACATTTTTTAGTGAAACATGCAGTGTTAATAGCTTCTGCCCAAAAATAGGTTGGAAGTTTTGCATCTGCAAGCATGGTTCTTGCTGCCTCTATGAGAGTCCTGTTCTTTCTTTCCACTACACCATTTTACTGAGGTGTACCAGGTGCAGAAAATTGTTGAGTGATTCCATTGTCTACACAATAATCCTCCATTGTAGAATTCTTGAATTCTGTACCATTGTCACTCCTAAGTACTTTGACTTTGTACTCAGATCTATTCTGAATATTCTTGACAAGGTCAATGATTTCCTGAGGAGCTTCATCCTTCTTGTGTAGAAAGAACACCCATGTGAACCTTGTGAAATCATCCACTATCACTAGAGCATATCTTTTCTTGCTGATAGACATAATGTTTACTGGACCAAACAGATCAAGATGTAACATATGAAATGGTTCAGTAATTGAATTTTCAGCCTTGCTCTTGAAAGTGGTTCTTCTTTGCTTTCCAAGCTGACATGCATCACAAAGTCCATCTTGCACATAATTTGCCTGAGGTAGGCCTCTCACCAAATTGTGCTTAACAAGTTGATTAAGCTTCTTTAAGTTGAGATGTGAGAGTTTCTTGTGCCAATTCTAGCTTTCATCACTTGTTGCTTTGCTGTAGAGACATCTAACAATTCCTTTAGATGTATCACTTAAGCTGGCTTCATATATGTTACCATGTCTTTGACCATTTAGAACAATGTCTCCATTCTGCATATTCAAGATTTTTCATCCTTCTCTGTCAAAGATTGATTTGTAACCTTTATCATCCAGTTGACTTATGCTTAAAAGAGTATGTTTCAAGCCTTCAACCAGTGCTACATTTTCTATGATGACATTCCCAAAAACAATTGAGCCATATCCCAGAGTTTCTCCTTTGTTGCCATCTCCAAAAGATATTACTGGGCCAGCTTTCCTCTCAAACTTTGTAAGCAGGGACTTCTTTCCAGTCATATGTCCAGAGCATCCACTGTCCAAGATAATTGAATGCTTCTTTCCTGTGCCCTGCAAATAAAAAGTAACTAGTTAGAATTTTTTAGGACCCAACTTTGATTGGATCCTTTCTTACTAGATTTAGAAACAACAGGCTTTGAAGATTTTGCCTTTACTTTACCTGTTGCAGAGTCAACCTTAGACTCTGATTTCACAAACTGTTTGTGACTAGGAGTTTCAGATTTAAGAGAATAATAATCATAATATAGTTCATGATATTCTCTACACATGTAAATGGAATGAAGTAAACTACCACAATGATAACAAGCTTTTTGTGGTTGGTATTGAATTTTCTGAGTCTTGGGGAATCTGGACTCAGTTTTCCAAGAAGGTTTTTGATTGCAGTCTAGGGCCAAATGATTATGATTTCCACACTTATAGCATTTTTTCCTAGGTGCATCAGGTACATTCTTATAATTATTCTCTTTGTTAATACCTTCTTTTCCATTCCTATTTCTCTTGATCTTGCTAGACTCTGAAAGACCATCTAATCTCTGTTTCAACTGAGACTTAGACAGAAACCCTATGTTTACATTCTTAGGTTTCTCTAACACTTTCTCATCTGAATTACTATTGTTAATCCTTTTGTGTACAACAGGGGTACCTTTTGAATCAACAAATTTAACATGATTAGGTTCAGAAACAATTTTCTTACCTTCAGATTTAGATGTGCTAGCTTCTACTTTACTATCATCATTGACAATAGCTACTTTTTCTTCTTGTCTAGCCTTATCAAAACCTAAACCATTAACCTTACCACGAATTCCATTTTCGATGATTTCTTGTGTCTTTTTACCAGAAATGTTAATGGTCTTAATCACATCTCTCTCTTCCTCTAGTTCTTTTCTGACATAGTCATAAGCCTCAAGAATAACACTGTAATCATGCTTAGCTTTATCAGAACTTAACTTGTATTCTTTCATTTAAATTAACTCAGATTCAAGAAAATTATTTCTATCAACTAATTTATCATTCTTAATCTTAAGTTCATCTTTTTCACAAGTAAGAATTCTAAAATTAGTCATAAGATTCTTAAACTCAACATGGATAGATCTAATTTCATCAGAATTTAAGTTATCAAATGAATCAAGAGAGTGAAGTGATACCTTAACAGAGGATGGAGAAGTTTTCTTTGGAGATCCAGGTTTGTCTGAAACATTTACCATCAGTGCAATGTTGTCATAATCCAATTCATCTTCAGAATCACTGGAATCTGCCCAATCCTTCTGTGTGACCATAAGTGCATTACCCTTTCCTGAATTCCTAGGCTTTTTACACTCACTAGCAAAGTGTCCAAGCTCGCTGCAATTAAAGCACTTGATCTTGGCCTTATCAATCTTGACAATTGTACTTTTACCTTTGTCACTCTTCTTCTCCTCCTTCTTTTGAAAAGGTCCTTTGCTAAATCTTCTCCGGTTGAATCTTGCTTTCCTGAAAGCTTTAGCAAACATAGCAAAGAGTTCCTGCATCTCAGATTCAGAATCATTGTTGTCAGAGTCTATATCAGTAGTCTCTGACTCAAAACTCTCTTTGCTTTTCTTCTTCCTTGAGTTCTTTACAGCAATCTCTTCATGCTGTTCTTCCGGAAGCTTATTTAATTCAGATTGAGCAGTAAGTGCAACAGTCTTCATCTTTCCTTCACTCCTGCTCTTTTTCTGTTGCTTGTCAAGTTCATAAGCTCTCAATTTTCCATATACTGCCTCTAATGATATCTCATCCAGATCATTCGCTTCCTCAATTGCAGATATCTTCTCATTGTAGAAATCAGGCAAAGCTTTCACGAACTTTGTATTCATATCCTCCAAGTCATAATGATAAGTGGATTTTATATCCACTAAATTACCTTCCGTTTGGACTTTAATTGTTTGCATGTTCTCAAGTTTCGTTGTTATTTGATACGTTTTTATGTAAATTGTGTAGGTTTTATCATTGAAGGCATTTGGTGCTAAAATGGTGATTTTGGTGGTGTGAATTTAATCTGGAGCTTGCACAAGAAAATAAGAGCATGGCAACAAGTCAAGTTGTAGAAGTGTCAAGTTGTAGAAGTTTTGAAGCAATTCCAGGGCCAAGGAGGCGCCCTGGCACTTGGTTAGGCGCTATAGCGCGCGCAAGGAACCAACAGGCGCGCATTCCAGGAGCTTCAAGGCGCTGTTGTGCTTGAATTGGGCGCCGTTGCGCGAGTGTAGTGCAGGAGGAAGGCGCCACGGCGCGAAGTAGGGCGCTACTGCGCGCGCAGGGGTTGAATTCCAGGGGATTTGGAGCGCTCTTGCGCGTATCTGAGGCGCAGTTGCGCGGCCTTGGGGCTGTGTCGAGGCGCTGTGGCGCTGTGCGGAGCGCTCTTGCGCGTTGTGCATGCGCTATGGCGCCTGTTGGGTCATCTTTTGGCAGTTTTTGTGTCTTGTTCCGGGTCGAGTATTTTGGGCCTATTTTTAGGGCATCTATTTATGTAATATCTAGACTTGAAAAACATATCTATGGTGGTTCTTAGTTTTTTCTTAGCAACTATCAACACTTTTCATCTAGATTTCAAGAACATTTTCAAGGAAATTCTCCAAGCTAGTGACAAGCAAGGATTATTCTTGGAACCTTTGTACTCTTCTATTTTGGGGATTTAATTCTAAACCTTATTTCTTCTTCTATATTTAATTGTTTATTTTAGAATTATGTTATCAATTGAACCCATGATGGCGATGAGGTCGATTATGGGCTAATTCGTTATCATGGGGTTTTAATGGATTTTGCTATGGATTCTAGTTATTGAGTGTTAATTATGCCTTGGTGTGTGATGGAATGTATTGATTGTCTAGTATGTTTATGCTTATTCGTTATAAGTGAGTCGCGAACACTTGTAATTGTTTGTTTAATCCTAGTGAATGCGAAAGTGGATCTAGGGTTTAGAACAATTCATGCTAGCATAGGTTTTTGCATGTGAAGAACATGTATTAATTTGTGATGTAATTTTAACCGTCTTGCATCGACTATGTGGTTTAATGGGTGCTTGATTTTCAACCGGTATGTGTTCAATTGCTATAGACATATAGGAACTACACATATTTGGTGACTACTTGACTTCTATCAATTGTGGATGATCAGTAGGATGGTATATGCACAACGAAAGTTGGTGTGTATCAGTTTAGTGCATCTAATCAGTAATCAACTCTGTCACATGCTAGGCTAAAGGGCATAAGATTCTAGATGAAGGAGTAAATGAAATTGAAATCCCATGTTTGTTTCTTATAAATTAATCCTTAAGTTATTTTCTCGTAATTGGCTTAGTTGGTAATTAATCTTTAGTAAATCAAAACAAAAATTGTGATTGTCTTAGCAGTGAGTGTAAATCGTAAGCTGGTGCATAAGTGAACATAACAAACAATTTGAGTCTCTGTGGGAACGAATCCTATTTACTTTATATTACTTGTTGACCACGTTCTCTTGCGTGAATAAGTGCGAACAAGTTTTTGGCGCCGCTGCCGGGGACTCGGTTCATTGTTTGTTTAGTTTATGATCTTGTCATCAATTTGGATTAAATTCACTGACTTAGACGTTTTTCTCACTCATTTACTTTTGGGTTTCTCAGGTACTATCTGGAGCGTGTATGCTTACTCGATCTCAAGCTCGAAAAGGAAATCTGGAAGAAGAGAAGTTCGAAGAAGAATTAGTGGAGGACAGTGAAGAAGATTTGGAAGTTACTGGAGAAATGGCAGATAACAAGGCGCTGAAGGATTATTCTCAGCCCAAGATTAATGATATTCAATCGAGTATTGTGCGGCCGGCTATTGCTGCAAATAATTTTGAGATCAAGCCGGGCACAATCCAAATGGTCCAGAACTCAGTCCAGTTTGGGGGTTCACCTGTTGAGGATCCCAACATGCATATCAGGGATTTCATTGAGATCTGTGACACCTTCAAAACCAACGGAGTTTCTGAGGACGCTATCAAGCTAAGGTTGTTTCCCTTCTCTTTGAGAGACAAAGCAAAAAGCTGGTTGCATTCACTTCCAGCAGGTTCCATCACTACCTGGGAAGATCTGGCACAAAAGTTTTTGACTAAATTCTTTCCTATGGCAAAGACTGCTGCCATGAGGAATGCTCTTACACAATTTAGTCAGCATTCTGGTGAATCACTGTGTGAAGCTTGGGAAAGGTACAAAGAGATGCTCCGGAAATGTCCCCATCATGGGATGCCGAATTGGATGGTCATCAATAGCTTCTACAATGGGTTAAGTCATTCTCGAGCAATGCTTGATGCAGCATCTGGAGGAGCTCTATGGGCCAAATGCTATGAAGAGGCCTATGACTTGATTGAAATGATGGCTGCAAACGAGTATCAGAATCCGACACAGCGTATTCCACAAGGTAAGGTTGCAGGTGTACTTGAAATGGATGCCACAACAGCTATAGCAGCTCAGCTACAGGCTCTAACCATGAAAGTGGACTCATTGGCTAAGGTGGGGGTTCAACAAGTCGCCATGGTCTGTGAATTGTGTGCGGGGGCTCATGACACTAATCAATGTGCAATTTCTAGTGAGTCGGCACAGTTTGTCAGCAATTATCAGAGGCTTTCACAACCTGCTCCCAATACATATCATCCCAACAGTAGGAATCATCCTAACTTCAGTTGGAGCAACAATCAGAATGCCATGCAACAACCATCTCAGGGTCAGCAGTATAGTTCAAGGCAGTTCAACAATTCGGGTTATCAACAACCCTATGCCCAAAGGCCACCATACAATCCACCTGGATTTCATCAACAGCAACCTGGAAGTCATGTGCAATCTAATGAGAAGTCAGAAATGGAAGAGTTGCGAATGATGTACAAGAGTCAAGCAGCATCTCTGAAAACTCTTGAAAATCAAATGGGCCAACTGGCCAATGCTCTTTTGAACAGACCTCAAGGGCAATTACCTAGTGACACGGAAGCTAATCCAGGTAAAAAGGAGGTCAAGGAACAGATTCACGCCGTTACGTTACGTTCTGGAAAGGTTACAGATGATCCGGGAGTCAAAAAGTAGTTTAATGAAGAACTTGAAAACGCTGTGAACAGTGATGTGGACGCGGGCGCGTCTGAGGGGACTGTCCGGTCTTCTAATTCAGCTCTCCCGGTCATTCAGAAGGCATCAGGTGAAGAAGGAAAGGAAAAGTCAGATGGGAAAACAGGTTCAGAAATTACGGAAGCTAGCAAAGAAGTATATCCGCCTCCGCCATTCCCTAAAAGGCTTCAGAAACAGAAGTTTGATAAGCAATTCGCAAAGTTCTTGGAAGTGTTCAAAAAGTTGCACATAAATCTACCATTTGCTGAAGCACTTGAACAAATGCCAAGTTATGCCAAGTTCATGAAGGGCATACTTTCGAGGAAATTGAAGCTCGAGGAGTTAGAGACCGTCGCTTTGACGGAGGAGTGCAGTGCTGTCTTGCAACAAAAGTTGCCACCTAAGCTGAAGGATCCGGGGAGTTTTACCATACCGTGCATCATTGGAAATTTGTCGTTTGACAAATGTTTGTGTGATTTGGGGGCAAGCATCAACCTCATGCCCTATTCGGTTTTCTTGCAACTTGGTCTTCCGGAGCCTAAGCCTACCAACATGTCACTCCAGTTAGCTGATCGCTCAGTTACCTACCCTCGAGGAATTGTAGAAGATGTTCTGGTAAAAGTGGACAAACTCATCTTTCCCGCGGATTTCGTCATACTTGATTTTGAAGAAGACAAGAAAATCCCTATCATTCTTGGGAGACCATTCTTGGCCACGGGACAAACCTTGATTGACGTGCAAAAAGGGGAACTTACGATGAGGGTGCATGACCAAAATGTCACCTTCAATGTTTTCAAGGCTATGAAGTTTCCAACTGAAGAAGAGCAATGTTTGAAGATAGATTTGGTGGAGTCAGCAGTGCAATCTAAAATTGAGCATCTGCTCTTGAATGACACATTGGAAAAAGCACTGATTAGTGATTCTTTATTGGAAGAAGATGAGATAGATGAGCAACTACTACTTCTTGATGCTACTCCATGGCAAAGGAAATTCGAGAGACCAGTGGAATCGTTAGGTCTATCTGAATTGAAGGGGTCACATCAGCGGTTGAAACCATCCATTGAAGAAGCTCCAACTCTAGAGCTCAAACCACTACCTGATCACTTAAGGTATGCTTCTCTTGGTGAGTCATCTACTTTACCTGTGATTATTGCTGCTAACTTGTCAGATTCTGAGGAAGACAAGCTCTTGAGAGTTCTTAGAGAATTCAAATCAGCTATTGGATGGACCATAGCAGACATCAAGGGAATTAGTCCAGCTTACTGTCAACATAAAATTCCTTTAGAAGAAGGGAGTAAACCAACAGTGGAAAATCAGAGACGTCTAAATCCAATCATGAAAGAAGTTGTGAAGAAAGAAATCATCAAATGGTTGGATGCAGGGATCATCTATCCCATTTCTGATAGTTCATGGGTAAGCCCAGTTCAATGTGTGCCGAAGAAAGGTGGCATGACTGTAATCACCAATGAGAAGAATGAACTTATCTCTACTCGCACAGTCACTGGTTGGAGAATCTGTATGGACTACCGGAAATTGAACAAGGCCACTAGGAAAGATCATTTTCCTTTGCCCTTTATTGATCAGATGCTGGACAGACTTGCAGGTCAGGAGTACTATTGCCTATTGGATGGATATTCTGGGTATAATCAAATCTGTATTGCCCCTGAAGATCAGGAGAAGACGACTTTCACATGTCCATTTGGTACATTCGCTTTTCGGCGAGTCTCTTTTGGTTTGTGTGGTGCACCTGCTACTTTTCAGAGGTGTATGATGGCTATCTTTTCAGACATGATTGGCAAGACCGTAGAAGTTTTCATGGATGACTTTTCTGTAATCGGTCTCTCTTTCGATGAATGTTTGAATAATCTGGGTGCGGTTCTGAAAAGATGTGTGGAAACTAATCTGGTGCTTAACTGGGAGAAATGCCACTTCATGGTTCAGGAGGGAACTATTCTTGGGCACAAGGTGTCACGGAGAGGTTTAGAGGTGGACAGGGCAAAAATAGAGACAATTGAAAATCTTCCACCACCTATTTCAGTGAGAGGGATTCGTAGTTTCCTTGGTCATGCAGGTTTCTACAGGCGTTTTATCAAAGACTTCTCAAAAATCTCCAAACCGTTGTGTAAGCTCTTGGAAAAGGATGTTCCTTTTAAATTTGATGAAGAATGTTTGACCGCTTTCGAGACTCTGAAAAAGAAATTGGTTTCAGCACCAGTGATCATTACTCCCGATTGGAGTGAACCTTTCGCTATGATGTGTGATGCTAGCGATTATGCAGTGGGGGCTGTTCTCGGTCAAAAGAAAGACAAAGTGTTTCATGTGATCTATTATGCAAGCAAGACTCTTAATGATGCTCAGTTGAACTACACTACCACTGAAAAGGAGCTGTTGGCCATAGTCTATGGTTTTGAAAAATTTCGCTCTTACTTGCTAGGTACAAAGGTAATGGTGTACACGGATCACGCGGCTATTAGATATCTGCTCTCTAAAAAGGACTCCAAACCTCGTTTAATTCGTTGGGTACTTCTGTTACAAGAATTTGATGTGGAGATTAAGGACAGGAAAGGGACAGAGAATCAAGTAGCTGACCATCTTTCTCGTTTGGAGGACTTGGGTAAATCTTCTCGAGACAGTACCATCATCAATGAATTCTTCCCGGATGAGCAATTGTTTAGGGTACAAGAAGAGGAGCCATGGTACGCAGACATTGTGAACTTTCTAGTTAGTCAAGTCATTCCATCTGAATTTTCTTATGCACAAAGGAAGAAGTTCTTGCATGAAGTTAAATGGTATCGTTGGGACGAACCATATCTGTTTAAACAGGGAGCTGATCAGATTCTTAGAAGATGTGTGCCGTACAGTGAAACAGAGGCTATTCTGAGGGATTATCACGCCACGACATATGGTGGCCACTATGGAGGTGAAAAGACTGCTACTCGTATTCTTCAAGCAGGGTTCTATTGGCCTTCTCTTTTTAAGGATGCTCATCAGTACGTCTTAAGGTGTGATCGTTGTCAGCGTGTTGGTAACATATCGAGGAGGGATGAGATGCCCCTTAATGTAATGTTGGAAGTGGAAATTTTCGATGTTTGGGGAATTGACTTCATGGGACCCTTTATCTCTTCATGCAACAATCAATATATCTTGCTAGCAGTTGATTACGTCTCTAAATGGGTTGAGGTCAAAGCACTTCGGACAAATGATGCCCAAGTCGTGCTTAATTTCCTTCAGAAGAACATTTTTACCAGATTTGGTACTCCTCGAGTCATTATCAGTGACGAAGGCACTCATTTTTGCAATCGCAAGTTCACTAATCTTATGGCCAGATACAATATCAATCATCGGGTAGCTACAGCATATCATCCTCAGACCAATGGCCAAGCTGAAGTGTCTAATCGGGAAATCAAGCGTATTCTAGAAAAGGTGGTGAGTCCTTCAAGAAAGGATTGGTCTCTGAAACTCGATGAAGCCGTCTGGGCTTATCGAACGGCATATAAAACACCTTTGGGAATGTCTCCGTATCAGCTTGTCTTCGGGAAGGCTTGTCATTTGCCGGCTGAATTGGAGCACAAGGCCTATTGGGCTTTGAAAAAGCTAAATTTCGATCTTACAGCCGCGGGTGAGAAGAGAATGGTGCAACTCCATGAGATGGACGAGTTTCGCTTGCAAGCCTATGAGAACAATAAACTCTACAAAGAAAAAGTGAAGAGATGGCATGATCGTCATTTAGTCAACAAGGTATTTGTTCCTGGACAACCCGTGTTGTTATTTAATTCTCGTCTTCGTCTATTTCCAGGCAAGCTTAAATCGAGATGGTCAGGGCCTTTTGTTGTAAAAACCGTGTTTCCGCATGGAGCGGTTGAGATTTTTGAGAAATCACCTGATCAGTCATTCAAAGTCAATGGTCAGAGATTGAAACCGTACTTTGGTGAGGTATCGAATCGTGGGGCTGAAACCGCGGTTCTTGCAATTACTGAGTAAATCATGGAAGTCACGTCAAGCTATTGACGTAAAAGAAGCGCTTCGTGGGAGGCAACCCACGCGTTTGGTGTATTCTTTGAAAAAAAAAATATATATATATATATATAGCAGGGGGAGCCAAGCGCAATAGCGCCCATTTGAAGCGCCACAGCACTTGGCGTCCCAGATTTCCAGGGCACAACTCGCGCAACTGCGCTAGCCCCATGCGCAGCAGCGCCCGAGCAAGCTGAATCCAGGAGGTTCAACGCGCAATGGCGCCTCTCTATGGCGCAATGGCGCTACCCTGCCTATAAAAAAAAAAAAAAAAAAAAAAAAAAAATAGAAAACCTGTTGTAACAAATGACCCAGCCGAAACCAACATACATCCCACATCTCTTATACTTCTAAACCTAAATTTCTCTCTACCCAAATCTATACCTCATCCCCTTTCTTCAATTCAATTCCTACATCTTCCAAACCCATCTCAAATCCTATTCCACTAATTATCTCTACATAATCACCTATACACACAAATCCCCTCTTTATTCCAAATCATTCAACTTCCATACAAGCTTCAAGATTTCTCTAATTCAAGTTTGGGGGAGTGCTTTCAAGGTTCTCATCTTCAATTCAAGTGGTAATATTCTCTCTTAAATTAATTATTTAGTGAATTGAATTGTTGGAATTGGGATATTGTGTGTGGAAATATATTGTGGATTTTTTGGGTGTTTGTTGACATTGGGTTGTTCTAAGAGTGGTATGGCTCCCAAAAGAGTACGTGTGCCGAGTAGTAGTAGTTCGGAGGAGGAGGTGGCGCCGAATTATGATGTTGATAAATTTGTGTCTAAGGCGGCTCAAGATGAGTTCGAAAATTTATTATCAAGAGCTGTTGTTCAGGAGAGGGGTTTTGAGCCTTCGGGTGAGGATGGTGAATTGAGCGATATGGTTAGGGAGTTGGGTTGGGTGATGTTTTGTGCTAAGCCGGTGGCAGTTCCCTTGAGCATTGTTAGGGAATTTTATGCTAATGCCAAGGATGACAAGAATGGAATCACTATGGTTAGGGGGCAGGCAGTTGCTTATAAGCCTGGGTATATCCGGCGTGTTTTGTCTCAATCACCGAAGCCTAGGAATGTTGAGGATTGGGGGCAGAAAACTAGGGATGATGTTGACCTAGATGCTATCATAGCGGGGATGTGTATCCCGGGTACGGTTTGGAGGTATAAGGCAGGTTCTACCACGCCGAGTACATTTCCGGCAGCTGCTTTGACGAGGTATGCCCGAGCTTGGTTCTTGTTTATTTGTGCTCGTGTAATGCCTACTACTCATGTTACTGATGTTAGTGTTGAGCGTGCCATCATTCTGTGGGGTATTTTGAACGGGAAGTATATTGATCTGGGAGAATTAGTCTATCAAAATATCTTGAAGTTCTTGAAGGGTGGTACAACAGGTGGGATCCCACATGCAGTCATTATCGCTGAGTTGTGTGTTCATGTGGGTGTTCGTTGGCATAGTGATGAGACGCTGCTCAGGCCGAGGGGTTCTATCAAGCACGCAGCTATTAATAAGATGGCGGAGTGGTCGGGTGGTGTTCCTCACCCGAGGGGTCTGGGTTATGTTGAGATTTTTGAGGAGGGTGGTGCTCCACCACCGGTTGAGCAGGTACCTCCGCAGCCACACCTAGACCGAGCGGGACCTTCTCAGGCACAGACGAGTCAGGGTACTGTGGTTTTCAGTGACGCTCAGTTCAGACGCATGTTGAGGCGTCAGGATACTACGAATGCCATGTTACACAGATTTGCTTCAGACTTGACTCAATCATTGGATGGAGTGTACCAGCAGCAGGGTTTTCAGGTCACATGGCCTATCTTTGGAGCGCACCACGTCTATCCACCACCAGATACACCACCCGAGGAGGGTGACGATGCCGACGACTAGGGGAGTATCTCTTGTACCCTTTAATTTTACCTTCAATGAGGGCATTGAATTTTTTAAGTTTGGGGGTGATTTTAGGGTAGCAAGAGTAGTTGCATTGCATATTCATGCATATTCATGTTAGTATGTTTGCATTTAGTTTTGTCATGCCATTTAGGATGCCATGTCATATAGCTTTAATTAGGATTTATTATTATGTTGTTCATGCATTTCATGCATTTTATATGATTCCATATGAGTGTCTGTTTCTGGCTCGATAGGTCGACGTTAATTTGGGTGTGATGACAATGAATAGAGGGTTGATTTAAGTACTTATGAAATTGACTTGCATGTGTCGGGAACACAATCTTTTCACGGTCTCACTGTTTGCTTTTGAGCTAGATCGAGTCATACCTGGTTTGGGTGTTGAGATTTAATCACTTATTTATACTTAGAATTTTCGTTATTCCCTTTATAGCGTAGGAACATTAAAGTCTAAGTTTGGGGGAAACCAGGAATTTTCATGCTAGTTGTTAATATGTGTCAATAAAGGCTAGGCGTCAAATGGTTAGTAGCCAGCTCATATTTATATGAGTAGTCTAGGGTTGGAAATGAGAAAGTCTCATTCCAGATTCTAAAAAAAAAAAAAAAAAAAAAATATATATATATATATATATAAAAAAAAAGAACAGAAAAAAAGAAAAAAAAAAGAGTCAAGTATTGTTTGTTAATGCAAAATTAACCAGAGTGAGCTCTTTAATACTCGAGTAATTAAGTCTGAGGGGACTTAGTCCTAGTGACCTAAGGCTTTATAGTCTGGGATCCACTGACCCAACACTCGCTACATGGGTATTATTGTATAAGCCTTTTGGGGTCTCATTCATTGCACGGTTAAATAAGCATGCGTATTGTATATGTAGTGTCGTAGTATGGTAATAAAGCATGAGTTTCTGTCTACCTTGGATGAGGGTGGAGGTGTTCCTAGGTTATGGAGTGTCTAAAGTCTATTCTGTTTATAAACATGTGATTGTTTTGGCGAAGAATTGGTTATGCCTTTGATCTAGTTTCGAGAGTATATCTAGTGAGAAATGCACACACCACGTTTCCGAGCATGTACTGTTAGTATACGGGGCCTTAGTCGAGCTCTGTTTGGAGTTGTTGCATTCGTTGAGACGTTTGCTTGTTGAGTTGGTTTCGGATAATTTGTGTGGGATCATTGCATTAGGACATTTTTCGTATTATCATGGCATGTAGTTATTAGTTGCATTCATTCTTCATTTTTAAACTGAGTTTGCATTGCTTGAGGACAAGCAACGGTTTAAGTTTGGGGGTTTGATAAGTGGATTTTATATCCACTAAATTACCTTCCGTTTGGACTTTAATTGTTTGCATGTTCTCAAGTTTCGTTGTTATTTGATACGTTTTTATGTAAATTGTGTAGGTTTTATCATTGAAGGCATTTGGTGCTAAAATGGTGATTTTGGTGGTGTGAATTTAATCTGGAGCTTGCACAAGAAAATAAGAGCATGGCAACAAGTCAAGTTGTAGAAGTGTCAAGTTGTAGAAGTTTTGAAGCAATTCCAGGGCCAAGGAGGCGCCCTGGCACTTGGTTAGGCGCTATAGCGCGCGCAAGGAACCAACAGGCGCGCATTCCAGGAGCTTCAAGGCGCTGTTGCGCTTGAATTGGGCGCCGTTGCGCGAGTGTAGTGCAGGAGGAAGGCGCCACGGCGCGAAGTAGGGCGCTACTGCGCGCGCGGGGGTTGAATTCCAGGGGATTTGGAGCGCTCTTGCGCGTATCTGAGGCGCAGTTGCGCGGCCTTGGGGCTGTGTCGAGGCGCTGTGGCGCTGTGCGGAGCGCTCTTGCGCGTTGTGCATGCGCTATGGCGCCTGTTGGGTCATCTTTTGGCAGTTTTTGTGTCTTGTTCCGGGTCGAGTATTTTGGGCCTATTTTTAGGGCATCTATTTATGTAATATCTAGACTTGAAAAACATATCTATGGTGGTTCTTAGTTTTTTCTTAGCAACTATCAACACTTTTCATCTAGATTTCAAGAACATTTTCAAGGAAATTCTCCAAGCTAGTGACAAGCAAGGATTATTCTTGGAACCTTTGTACTCTTCTATTTTGGGGATTTAATTCTAAACCTTATTTCTTCTTCTATATTTAATTGTTTATTTTAGAATTATGTTATCAATTGAACCCATGATGGCGATGAGGTCGATTATGGGCTAATTCGTTATCATGGGGTTTTAATGGATTTTGCTATGGATTCTAGTTATTGAGTGTTAATTATGCCTTGGTGTGTGATGGAATGTATTGATTGTCTAGTATGTTTATGCTTATTCGTTATAAGTGAGTCGCGAACACTTGTAATTGTTTGTTTAATCCTAGTGAATGCGAAAGTGGATCTAGGGTTTAGAACAATTCATGCTAGCATAGGTTTTTGCATGTGAAGAACATGTATTAATTTGTGATGTAATTTTAACCGTCTTGCATCGACTATGTGGTTTAATGGGTGCTTGATTTTCAACCGGTATGTGTTCAATTGCTATAGACATATAGGAACTACACATATTTGGTGACTACTTGACTTCTATCAATTGTGGATGATCAGTAGGATGGTATATGCACAACGAAAGTTGGTGTGTATCAGTTTAGTGCATCTAATCAGTAATCAACTCTGTCACATGCTAGGCTAAAGGGCATAAGATTCTAGATGAAGGAGTAAATGAAATTGAAATCCCATGTTTGTTTCTTATAAATTAATCCTTAAGTTATTTTCTCGTAATTGGCTTAGTTGGTAATTAATCTTTAGTAAATCAAAACAAAAATTGTGATTGTCTTAGCAGTGAGTGTAAATCGTAAGCTGGTGCATAAGTGAACATAACAAACAATTTGAGTCTCTGTGGGAACGAATCCTATTTACTCTATATTACTTGTTGACCACGTTCTCTTGCGTGAATAAGTGCGAACACATAATATTTACCATGCATGGTCATCTCATTGATGAGTTTTGTAAACCTATCAAAGGTATCAGTAAGTGACTCACCAGAATTGGATTCAAAGTACTCATACTGTTGTATGAGTAGTGTCCTCATATTCTTCCTGACAGGCTTAGTTCCTTCACAATGAACCTTAAGATTGTCCCATATATCCTTAGTAGTTTTACAAGAGAGAACATAGTTAGTGAGAACAGAATCAAGACTGTTGAATAATATGTTTCTCACTTTAGCATCTTTAAGAACATTCTCTTTGTCCTTATCTGACCACTCGGATTTTGGCTTCTCTGCTGTATGTTCTGGAATAACCACACCATCAACAGTTGGTTGTCCAACGATCTTTGTTGGAACAAAAGGTCCATCTCTAATTCTGTCAAGATAATCAGGATCTGTTGCTTCCAGATGATGCAACATCTTTACTTCCCATAGAGTATATTCGTTTCTCTTGAGCATAGGAATTTTAGTATTCCCATCCTTGTAACCAGACATGATTGCAGATCTTTATGATTATTCAAAATCAACCTGCTCTGATACCAATTGTTAACTCGAATAACTTGTAGAAGGGGGGGTTGAATATAAGTTATATAATCGTGTCTGATTTTTGCTTGGTTATATGAACAAGAATAAACGAATGAATCAAACTCTGTTGTATTAAATAAATCAAATACAAACTCTACCAAAGGTGTACAAATACCTTTAGCAGCTGCTGACAATATAAATCTCTCTGTTTGTTTCGAACTTTCGAATACAAACCTTATATAGAGCTACGCACATTCACACACGAATGATAATTAAGTAGAGTTTATATCCACTTGGAGCGTTCCATATCGGCTTAAATTGATTGTCTTGGACTCAAGTTTGTGGTGGTTTTGATGTGTTTTGTTTAGTTGTGTAGATTTACGAGAATGTTGATTAAGGTTGATGCTTCTATCGTTTTTGGAGAATAAATTGATTAAAATTCGGATTTTTGAGACGGTTGCGCAGTCTACACTGCTTTGGACATATCTGGAGTTCTAGAAGTCCGTTTTCAGCGATCTTACTGCCCACGCGAAGCTTGGGAGATTTTCTATAATATGGGACAGGTGTTGCATGAGCAGGTTGCGCGTGGTGGGCGCACGTTGCACGACAAACAGACTGATGGGCGCAGGTTGCACGCGCGCGGTGCCGAAAAATTACAGTTTTTACTATTTTGGTCATATCTTGAGTTTTAGAAGTCCGTTTGAGGCCCGTAAGCAGTCCACGCGAAGATAACGGAATTCTCTATCATTCTAAAGTGGTCCAGAGGTCCAAATACAACTGGAACGGTCCAGAAATACTGAAGAAAAGTCAGCTACGAATTTTCCTTAAAAACAGAATCAGTTTAGGAAACGTATTTTGCAGAAATTCTATTATAATTCTGTTTTGGTATTTTCTTGCTGGGCAAGACTTATGGAGCCTATATAAACACATCCAACCTTTTTAATTTGTATCATTAGGATTAGAACCATTACATATCAATTACTTAGATTTATTTGTATCTTTTTATACTTTGTTTTTATCATGGTTTCACCAGATCCCATGATGACGAGAGATTCGATTATGAACTAATCGTTGTCATGGGATTCTAACGGATATATTTATGGAGCTTTAGTATCTTGATGCTTTACAGAACTATGTGTGATGTATATTTGATATCCTCGTATGGTTGTGCTTTATGAATTTAGATGCGTAGCTAACATCTAATTTGTTAATCTCTTGTGAAGCGAGAGTGGATCTTGAGATTTAGAACTTGCCATGCTAGCATAGGATAGGTTGATGTTTTAACATCATGATTTGTGGCGTAAATAGAGATATTATGCTGCCCTATGTGATCAATGTGGATAACTTGTTCTTCAACCGTTATGTTTTCAAATTCTATAGAGATATAGGGTCTAAGCATAATTGGTGTCTATTCATCTTCTATCTCTTTTTGTGGATGTATGTTTAGTTTGGTATTCGTATACTGAGAAGTAGCGTATACTTGTTTCGTGTTGTCCGATCAGATATCATAACCATGGCATATGGTGAATAAAGGCGTCAGATCTAAGCAAAGTATTTAATGAAGTTAGGATTCCATGTTTTCTCTTGCAGAAGTAATTTGATTTAAATTCTTGTTAGTTAGTTAATTCTTAGCTTGTTAATTTAATTCTTAGTTAATTTAGTTTATTAAACCCAAATTTGTTAATTGTCTTAGCAGTGAATAATAATCATACATTGTTGCATAGGTACATCTACTGAATTAAAACCATTACCAGATCTCTGTGGGAACGAACTCAACTTATATCTATATTACTTGTGATCACGTACGCTTGCGTGAATTAGTGCAAACAAGTTTTTGGCGCCGTTGCCGGGGATCATCGGTGTTTTATTTTTGGTTTATGTGCTTGTCAATAGTGGTCGTTAAAGTTCACTGACTCGGATTGCTTTTTCTCATCTATTCTTGTATTGTTCGTTGGTGTTTCAGGTACTTGTCAGAGAGCGTTGACGTTGAAGATGGATTTTCTAACTTACTATGGAGTTCAGCAGGTGGCTAGTGTTTGTGAGCTATGTGCGGGCGCACATGAGACGTATCTGTGCTGGACAACCAAGGTGGTATTCAACAGCCTCAGCAATGTGAGCAGTGTTTGGGCGTTCATGATCCCTTACAATATTGTTACTACGAAGGAGTTGATCCATATGTCACTTATGAGGAGCAACAATATTTTCAATACCATCCTCAACAGTACCGGCAAGATGTTCCAGATATGTCATATGTCTTTGGTAGTGAAGAGTTTCAACATCAGCAACGTATTCCTACTTTTCAGTCAGATGAGGTTGATGATTTGAAGGAGATTAGGATGCTTGTAGAGAATCATGAGAAGTCTATCAAATCTATGGGGACACTTGTTGCTCAAGTTTTGAGTGCCTTGGAACAAGAGAAACAACAATTCATATTAGAGGCAATTCCAGAGAATAACGGTGACTTGGAGCAAGGTACTGCATGCTTAATTGAGGAAGACAAATTCCAAGGTGAGGTGAGCGTTCCCAAGCCATGTGAGGAATTTGATCATGTTAGGATGGTGGATGATTTAGAAAGGGCACTATTTGGGATAGACACTGATGAGCTGCACAAATTTCAAAAATTGGTATGTGCGTACCAAGAGGCTGGTGACCATGGGAAAGATGCAGGTCTTCTACTTGTCTCGGAGTATAAAGATGGAGGTAGCACATTAGAGCCAATGGAGGAAGTTCTCTTTGAGGAACCAAAGGCTTCAGTAACTTACATTTACCCTCCTCCATTATATTCAAGCGAAGCCCGCGAGTGTGTGTTGTTCTACAAATTGACAGATTTTGGGTCAACAGATGAAGGCATTGGAATAGGACATAGTTGTTACACGAATAGGCCAAGCGAGGAGAAGTGGCAGAAAGTGTGTCGTCGTGATGAAGATGAAGTCTCACGAAGAGATGACCAGGCAAACTATTATCATCCTTAATGGAGGCTTGGAAGTAACGTCAAGCTATTGACGTTAAAGAAGCGCTTCTTGGGAGGCAACCCAAGCATTGTTGTATACTGGTATGTTTTCTACTTTCCCTCGTATTTACTTCCATTCAATGAGGACATTGAATTTTTCAAGTTTGGGGGTGGTTTGAGGGATAAGTAGTGTATATATATATATGTGATTGTTAGTCATTGTGTTCATGTAGGATTTCATGCTTTGCATATTAGTAGTAGTAAATTATGCATTTATGTTCATGCTATCAACGTTTATTTCATATAGGACATTCTGTTTTTATGTTCGTATATCATGTGAGTTCATAATAGTTGCATTTGCACCCATGCTTAATAGGAATTTTGTGTTGTTGACGCTTTTGATTGAGAAGTGATATGCTTTGTTCTTGTGCACACACATACACTAGTAAGTTGAAGCTAGTAGACTTATTGAATGTTGTAAGTGATTAGAAGGACATGAATATGTGCAAGATGATTTAGTTTGCATGATTTGAATACAAGTCGGTGCGTTAGAGAGATTTTTGCTTGGGATTGAGTATGTTTTTCCACCAAGTGAGCTTTTGAGCCTTATTGCATATTTGTTGCAATTTATTCGTTTGCTTGAGTGTCCACGGATTGTTTGCATTGCTAGCAGTTGTTTGAGGTTTTTCTTGAAATGCATGACATTAATTGACGATTAAAATGATAAAGGCATTAGGAATAACCGCATATTTTCCCATATTACCACACCATATTTACATGATCAATTAGTTAACCCGTTGAGCTTAATCCTATTTTTTCGGTGACATACCACATTACTTGCCTAGACCTTTTTCTTGTATTGGCCGTACAATAATTTGAACCCACATTGTCAAAGGCTAGTAGAGTGTTTAAGGGAGTAATAAGGTGTGAAAAGTGAGGTTTATTGTTGGTCTTACTTTTGGAGGAAATATTGAAAATTGGGTTTGGTTGTGTACTTGATAGTCGGCATGTGTAATGAAATTGTGGGATCATTGTTATTGTTTATATTATTTTTTGTGTTATATTTAGATCTCGAAAAAAAAGGAAAAAAAAAAGAAGAAAAAAAATATATATTATGAGAGCATGTTTGTGTTTGTTGTGATCCTATTTTAGTCGACTAGTCGAGTGTTTGTTTTTAGTAAAAATTATGTGGGGGAAAAATAGGGTGTTGTGTATGATTTATTATGGAACTTACTAGCTTTTGACACTTCACCTGTTTTGGCTTATTTGATATATCTTGTCCCTAGCCCCGTTACAACCCAAATAAAGACCTTTTGATTATCGTCATTGATGTATGTTGTGTTAAGAGTTAGATTGATACCAAATATCAAGCATGCTTATGATTTCGTTGGAATTGAGTGATACACTTACCCTTGTTCTTGAGTGAATATTCTTTTATGAGTGGATTGTGAGTGTTTGCTTGTTTTGGCGTATGAGATCCCGAGTTTTGTCTCAAAGATGTACTCTTGTAGGCTTAGCATGTTTACTAACTTATTCTTACATTTGACATGGACTTGTGAGAACTTATGCATGTTCATTGAGTAGACTATGTGAATACTTGCACTTTTGACACCAAGACATTGCGTATTTACTTTGATTCTTAAGTTGATATGGCATGAGAGGATTTGAAGGTATGGTAGGATATTAGTTCTAGATTATTTGCATTTTCATTTAGTTGCATTCATGCATTGCATTGCATTAGGTTATATGGATTTTGTGGGTACATTCACTATAGGCCCTCACGAGACCTTACTCGTCCACTAGGGCTGCCTAGGGGTTTAAAGGGCTTGTTGCATATGCCAAATGCAACCGTGATCACCTACGGAAGTGGTACTAGTTAGTTAGTTACTTGTAATTGTTTATGCTTGAGGACAAACATCGGTTTAAGTTTGGGGGTGTGATAAGTGGAGTTTATATCCACTTGGAGCGTTCCATATCGGCTTAAATTGATTGTCTTGGACTCAAGTTTGTGGTGGTTTTGATGTGTTTTATTTAGTTGTGTAGATTTACGAGAATGTTGATTAATGTTGATGCTTCTATCGTTTTTAGAGAATAAATTGATTAAAATTCGAATTTCTGAGACGGTTGCGCAGTCTACACTGTTTTGGACATATCTGGAGTTCTAGAAGTCCGTTTTCAGCGATCTTACTGCCCACGCGAAGCTTGGGAGATTTTCTATAATATCGGATAGGTGTTACACGAGCAGGTTGCGCGTGGTGGGCGCACGTTGCGCGACAAACAGACTGATGGGCGCAGGTTGCACGCGCGGTGCTGAAAAATTACAGTTTTTACTATTTTGGCCATATCTTGAGTTTTAGAAGTCCGTTTGAGGCCCGTAAGCAGTCCACGCGAAGATAACGGAATTCTCTATCATTCTAAAGTGGTCCAGAGGTCCAAATACAACTGGAAAGGTCCAGAAATACTGAAGAAAAGTCAGCTACGAATTTTCCTTAAAAACAGAATCAGTTTAGGAAACGTATTTTGCAGAAATTCTATTATAATTCTGTTTTGGTATTTTCTTGCTGGGCAAGACTTCTAGAGCCTATATAAACACATCCAACCTTTGTATTTTGTATCATTAGGATTAGAACCATTACATATCAATTACTTAGGTTTATTTGTATCTTTTTATACTTTGTTTTTATCATGGTTTCATCAGATCCCACGATGACGAGAGGTTCGATTATGAACTAATCATTGTCATGGGATTCTAACGGATTTATTTATGGAGCTTTAGTATCTTGATGCTTTACAGAACTATGTGTGATGTATATTTGATATCCTCGTATGGTTGTGCTTTATGAATTTAGATGCGTAGCTAACATCTAATTTGTTAATCTTTTGTGAAGCGAGAGTGGATCTTGAGATTTAGAACTTGCCATGCTAGCATAGGATAGGTTGATGTTTTAACATCATGATTTGTGGCGTAAATAGAGATATTATGCTGCCCTATGTGATCAATGTGGATAACTTGTTCTTCAACCGTTATGTTTTCAAATTCTATAGAGATATAGGGTCTAAGCATAATTGGTGTCTATTCATTTTCTATCTCTTTTGTGGATGTATGTTTAGTTTGGTATTCGTATACTGAGAAGTAGCGTATACTTGTTTCGTGTTGTCCGATCAGATATCATAACCATGGCATATGGTGATTAAAGGCGTCAGATCTAAGCAAAGTATTTAATGAAGTTAGGATTCCATGTTTTCTCTTGCAGAAGTAATTTGATTTAAATTCTTGTTAGTTAGTTAATTCTTAGCTTGTTAATTTAATTCTTAGTTAATTTAGTTTATTAAACCCAAATTTGTTAATTGTCTTAGCAGTGAATAATAATCATACATTGTTGCATAGGTACATCTACTGAATTAAAACCATTACCAGATCTCTGTGGGAACGAACTCAACTTATATTTGTATTACTTGTGACCACGTACGCTTGCGTGAATTAGTGCAAACAACGAACTCACGACTCGAACAAACTCTTTTTACAATGATATAGAGAGAGTATTTATAATGCTTCCTATCAACTAATCACAGAAAGATAATCTATACATGACAATGTTCTGCCGTCCAGTTGATAGTTTCCATCAATAGAAAATTCTTTCCTTCATAATACCTTCTTGCTTGTTCTTCAAACAACGATCCTGTTTTATAGCACTTGTCAGTTTCTGTAGCATCCATAATGACATCATCAGTAACACGACTGATATCAGGATTCCATCTTACATCAGGATCTGACCATCCCATCAGTACTTGATCAGTAGTTAACTTGACATATCAGGATTCAATCTCAGTTCCTGACATGTAGTACTCGATGCACTGTTCATTCCTGACTAAACTTTACAGATAACTGTCTAACACATATTTCCTATACAAAGTGCTAAATCCTTTATAGATCAGGATATACAAGAAGTATAAGAAAAATTCTATTCTTAACATCACAACTCATGAATTATTCCTAACAAATTCATCTTGCTTTCTGCTTGCCCTTTTGTCTGTTTTTTGCTCAATTCATTGATCGTTCGTAGGAATAACTCATTCGTTTCTAGTTAGGGTTTTACCGAAAACCTTCTTAATATTAATATTATCATTTTCCATCTTTCTTGATAACTCTCGAATTTAAATTCCTTAAATCCCTTTAATAAATCCTCAAGTCTTGCAGTGTCCAGGGAAATCTCGGAGAAAATAAAAGTGTTATTTTTCTGAATCCGATATCGTTTACATACACTTATCTCGCCCCTAGATCATGAATACGAACTCCGAAATCCGTTCTGAATACTTCTATATAGCATCGTCTAATAATATTCTCGTTTCCACCAAAAACACTATTCATACTTCATTCTTTCTTTTATTCCTTATATTTATTAAAAATGCCCTGGTCCTCTTTCGGGAGTTACTTAACCCTTTTACGGAACCACTGGACTAATAACAGACATTGATTTGGATGACATGAGAATAACTTCCCTATTTGGAAATACCATATCTTATTTTCCTAGGAGATAGATTATTCTTATCTATGCTGTCAACCACTAGCATTCTCCATGGCATATAAATATGTGAATCTCAATTCATTCCCTTTTTCATTCATTATAACCACCGTTACATCATAGTCGTATCCACTATTCATTCTTACATCATTACATAATAAAAGTTTTAATTCTATCAAAAATCTAGGTTCTTACACTAGGTCTACTTCCTACAGGCTTCTTGGCTTTTGGATTGACACTTTCACTCTTAGAGGATGCTGGTTGTTCACTAGATTGTGCCTCAACCTCATCATTCAACATTTTCTTAATGAGTAAGGCATCCTCATCAATTTCAAATGTTGATTCTTTAAAATTGGAGACTCAGCCTTTTTCAAAATGTGAGGCACTTCCTCCTGAACAACTATGTCATCTTCAATGACAGCATAGCCTTTCCTCTGTTTAAGAGTGCCATAGTCAAGTCCAATGGCAGTCTTGGGTTTAGCTTGAATTTTTTCATGGTAGGATTGCAATTGACTAGATGAGTTCTTAAAGGTTTTCAGTTTGAATTCATTTTCAGCTAGTTCATCCCTAAGAGACTTTTCAATCTAACTAGCACATAGAACCTTATTATGTAGATATTCAACTTCTTTCTTAAGGTTTTCTACTTGCATAGCAGTTAACTCAAGTTCCTCATTCTTTTTTATTAATAGTTCATTTTTAGCTGACAGTTTAGCAATTTCCTCATTAGCAGCAGTCATATTAGTATGAATATTAAACATTTCAACAGATAGTTGTTCAATTATATTCTTGTACTCAGAAACAGACATGTCTATGGTAGTGAGAGATGGTACCTGAGAGTCTGATGAAGATGCGTCATCCTTGGAATTGGCCATCAAGGCATAGTTGCAAAATCCTTGCTCTTCTTCATCACTATCAGTATCATCCCAACACTTCCCTTCAGCTATGTAGGCCTTGCCTGGTGTTTGCTTTTCGAGAAGGGCCTCATACTTAGCTTCAAGCTCTAGAAACTCTTTATCCTTCTTTTTAGGCTTCTTGCATTCACTAGCAAAATGCCCTAGGTCATTGCATCTATAACATCTCACAGATGACCTATCCACATAGCCAGTTTTGAATTTACTCTTGTTTGGCTTCACAGGTGCTTTACTCTTGTTGAATGAATGGTCTTGGGGTTTAGGTTTGAAGGGTTGGTTCCTCTTGAATCTGATGTTTGGAAATTTTCTGGCCATGAAAGCATATGAGGTGTTTTCCATGCCATCTAGCTCTTCAAGAGTATAGAACTCTTCTTCTTCCTTCTCCTCAACTAGTAAACTTACTTCAGCTTCAGTTTCTTCATCATCCACTATCTCCTCTATTCTCAACTGACTTGTAGATGCTTCTAGGTCTTGAACAGATTTGCTGACAATCAAGGCACATGATGTGTTTACCATCCTGCCTTGGTTGGCTTGGATAGCCCTCTTTTGAAGCAACTCAAGCTCATGAGTCTTTAAAACCCCCATAGAGTACATCATATGTGATTTTGTTCAAATCTCTTTCCCTTAGAGAAATGACCCTCTGCTCTAGGTGGTTAATTTGGAGAAGACAATAGAAACTTCATATTCAGTTCTTTAGTGTTGTAAACCTTTCCATTCATCTGCAACTCAGTAACCAGCTTGTGAAATCTCTCAAACATATCAGTAATGCTTTCCTTGGGCTGTGCCATGAAGGATTCAAACTGTGTGACCAGTATCTGTTTCTTGTTTTCCTTGACCTCATCTGTTCCTTCACATAGAACCTCAATATGATCCCACATCTCTTTAGCAGAAGTGCAAGATGCTATGTTTGCAAACATTGACATATCCATTGAGTCTATGATTATCAGCATGAGGTGACTATCAAGAGCAACCATCTCCTTTTTTGATTCTATCCATTTGGATGGTTCGTTGGCCACATAAGATCTTGGAGTAGTTGTAGTTCCAACAGTCTTCTCCTGAATCTCCTGTTGTGGAACAAAGGGACCATTCTTGAGAATCTCAAGATATAGAGGATGAGAAGCTTTGATGAACAACATCATTTTTATCTTCCAGAGATTGAAATTCTCTTTGTCAAACTTAGGGACCTTCACCGTTACTGTTGTCTTTGGTGTATTCGAACTCATAATCGTTTTCTATTTTGATCAACAGCCTGCTCTGATACCACTTGTTGAGTATTGAATACGACTAAAGAATACAGAGGGGGGTGAATGGATTCTTGAACTTTTCTTGTTCTTGAATTTGTGTAGCAAGATATGAGTTTGTGTGTGCAGATGTGTAGGTGCGGATAATGAACAACACAAGACATAATATCACTTTAGTCTAATATTTTATTAGATAATGATTTGCTACTATCTGTGAATACAAATGATAGTATTCTCAGCTTCATTTTTCTCAGAGAGATGTCTCTTACAATGTATGTGAAAAACTTTCTAAAAACTTAATCTCTAAAGAAGTGAGGTTATATTCTTATAGAACATGAATACAACCTACTTACTACAAATAAGGTAGCTAAACAAGTTTACTTTCCAGTGTGTCTATCCTTTTTGAGTAAGCATCCAAACGGCTACAGATTTGACTTTGTAAAGTTCTGTTCAGATCCACTTCTTTAGCTCTTTGTCTCTTCTACATCTCTCCAAGCTTCTTTGTAGGCTTTCCAGAGCACGATACAGATTGTGGTCCATAAAGTGCTTTGGCTTGTTGCAGGTTTCTGACTTGTACAATTTCTCAGTAGTTTGTCTCCAAGAATGTATTCGAGAAGTGGCTAAGTGATTGATTCAAGAACTGGGATTAAATAACTCTGAGTTCTCGAATACTGTATATTTGACATATCGAATCACTTCTCGAATAACTCTTTTCTCCAAGGATCCTTGAGTTGTCGAATAGAACACTTGACTTGTTGAATCCCTGAGATGTCGAATAGCTTTTCTGATACCTTGAGATATCGAATGGACCTTGACTTGTTGACTCCTAGAGAACTCGAATGATGCTTTGACTTGTTGACTTTCTAAGTTCTCGAATAGAGTAGTAGACATATCGAATCTCTGAGATATCGAATGAGATATCGAACAGTGTATTCAGAGATATCGAATAGTGTCTTTTGAGATATCGAATCCCTGACTTCTCGAAGGCTAGACTTCTCGAATATAACAAACATACTTCTCGAATTGGTACTTAGGCAAATTCTTCATTTCTTCAAATCCCAACTGTGATTATTTGATAGTCTTGTTCTTCAAGCTTGAGGCATGAACCTTGGAATTTCTTTCAAGCATTATTCTCAGACTTTTAAGTACAATTACACAGACAGGAATTGATGCCTATTACAAGTACTAAACAAGTAGAAACTCTACAACTAGAGGTTCCCTCAGTTAAGAGGTCATGTAAGTAATGCAAAGCATTACAAACAATTAGGCTTGTTATTCTATGTATACAGGCATGTCTCTGTGACTAACACTTTTATGTTATTATAATCTAATATTGTTAATATTATTTATGACCCATTATTGTATAAAATATTACATACTATTATATTTCTTTATTTTTTAATTTTGGTATGAATATGAGTATGTCACTTTTCCTTAACAATTTTCATGTAAAATTTCTTATAAAAAATTTATTACATAATTTAAAAGCTCATATTTAATAAATTATAATGTACACAGATCAATCCAGTTAATAATTTTATAAAAATACTATCTTATTTGCAAAAATACTATCTTATTTGCAAAAATACTTTCTTATTTGTGAAAATACTATCTTTTGTATTCAGTTGCATATGTGGTTGCATATGTAATTTTTTTTATGCTGGGGTGATTTTGGTGGATTTGGGTTGCAAGGCTCCGCTAGGGGCCATATTCAACTGAATGCAACCATATGCAACAGAATTTCTGATTGCAAGTTCCATTTTTCAGTTGTCATTTTCGACCACTTTTTTGGAATATATATTCCAAAAAAGTGGTCAAAAATGACAACTGAAAAATGGAACTTTCTTATGCAACTTAATGCAACCACATGTAACTGAATGCAACTTTCGTTTTTCAGTTGCATTCAGTTGAATATGGCCCCTGCCGGGGCCTTGCAACCCAAATCCACCAAAATCACCCCACCTTAAAAAAAGTCGATGAACAGTAACGTGCCACGTGGCATGGCAGGTTACTGTTCATCCAAAATATTTTTAATTTTAAAAAATAAATTAATTAAAATTGGGTTGAAAAAGGAAAGATAATATTTTTGCAATTAAGATATTAAATATGCAATGAATTAAAGGAGATGGTATTTTTGCAAAGAGAAACTTTAAACCTAGTATTTTTTATAAATTCTCTATATTTTATTTGTATGTTAGCAAATATTTATAGCATACTAGCCTAAAACTCGTGCGATGCACGGATTTTTTTAATATTATATAAAAAAATTCATTAATTTAAATTATTTTGATAATAATTATATAAATGTTATTCGTGATATTTCTAGAAAAGGAGAATTTTTTGTTTGAAAATATAGAAAAGATGATAGGTTTTAGTTGAAAAGGGTAATCGATTAATTATTAGTAATTATAAAATTATTAATTAATTTTATTAAATAGAATGCGCGTGATATGATTAGAAAAAGAGAGGATTTAATTAGAAAAAATTAAAAAGGTAATATGTTCTAGGTGAAAAAGGTAATTGATTAGTTTATAGTAATTATAATTTAATTACGTTATTTTACTAAATACAATTGCTCGTTATGTTTTTAGAAAAAGGGAAATTGATATTGTCCGTGATATTTCTATTAGAAGAAGGATTTTAGTTAGAAAATATAGAAAAGATGATACGTTTTAACTGAAAGAGGTAATCCGTTAATTAATAATATTATAATGTTATTAGTTTATTTTATTAAATAGAACCGCCCGTGATATAATTGAAAAAAGAGAGATTTAAGTTAGAGAAAATAGAAAGGAAACGTGAAGATGAAATGATTTATATGAAAAATGTAATTGATTAGTTTATAGTAATTATAATTAATTATGGTATTTTACTAAATAAAATTGCTCATAGTTTTTAGAAAATGAGAAATTAATGTTGCCCGTTATATTTTCTAGAAAAAAGGAATTTAATTAGAAAATAGAAAAGATGATATATTTTAGTTGAAAAGATAATCAGTTAATTATTAGTATTATAATATTATTATTTTATTTTTATTAAATAGAAATGCCTGTGATATAATTGGAAAAAAGGACGTTTTAGTAAGAGAAAAGAAAAAAGGTAACGTGTTTTGGCTGAAAAAGGTAACCCGTCCATGATATAATTGGAAAAAGAAAGATTTTAATTAGGAAAAAGAGAAAAGGTAACGTGTTTTGACTGAAAAAGTTAATTGATTAGTTAATAGTAATTAGGAAAAAAAGGAATTTAATTAGGAAACATAGAAAAGATGATATATTTTAGTTGAAAAGGTAATCGAAATTTTAGTTATATAAAATATAAAAGATATTGTATTTTACCTAAAAAAGGAAATTATTTAGTTCTTGAAAAATAGAAAAGATAATATGTTTAACCTGAAAAAGGAAATTAATTAGTTAGTAAATATGTAATTGAATAAGGGTAAATAAGTAAAATCAACAGGTACCGTACCGACCGACCGACCGACCAACCAAACTTTTAATGATTCGACTTTTATATAATAGTATAGATTGTTATTATATTTTCAATTAATACATTTTAAATAAGTCTTTAATAATAATAATTAAATACAAAAATATAATAATATAGGAATTTGAAATTGAATATAATGTTAAATACAAATTACAAATATATTAAAAGAATAAATTTTGTATCTTGTATCCACTTATCTATACTATATTATAAAAGACGAAACATTAAAAGTTTTGGGACGGTACGGTACGGTACAATACTTACCTTATTTAATTGTTTTACTTTATTACTATTAATTATTTTACTTACTTATTAAAAAACAAAACACAATCTTTTCACGAAATATCACAATCAGCTTTTCCCAACACTTCCCCTAAATAATAAATAATAACTGACCAACTACCTTTTTCAGCTATTACCTTTTCTAACTCATTTTCTAACTAAAATATCTCATTTTCTTCTAAATAATAACTAACCAATTATCCTTTTCAGCTATTACCTTTTCAACCTTTACCTTTATAACTTTTTCTAACTATAATCTCTTCTTCCCAAAAATATGATCGTTTTAATTAATGAAATAAACTAATAATATTATAATTACTAATAACTAACTGATTATCTTTTCCAACTAAAATATCTCATTTTCTCCTGAATAATAACTAACCAATTTCCTTTTTCAGCTATTACCTTTTCTAACTTTTCTAACTAAAGTCTTTTCTTTCAAAAAATATAGTTGTTCTAATTAATTAAATAAATTAATAATATTTTATTTACTAATAACTAACTAATTACCTTTTCCAACTAAAAAGTAATTTCTTTTCTATATTTTCTAATTGAAATATCTCATTTTCAAACCTGATTTTTTATTTAATTATCCTAACTTAAATCTATATTATCTATATATTATAATAGCCGAAACATTATAAGTTTGGTCGGTTGGTACGGTATATTTTACTTATTTACCCTTACTTAATTTTACGTTATTATCCATACTTAATTATTTATAGTTACTAATAACTAATAAATTTTCTTTTTCAGGTAAAAGATGTTATCTTTCTATTTTTCAATAACTAATAAATTTCTTTTTCACGAAAATATGAGCAATTCTATTTAATAAAATAAAATATTATAATTATAATTACTAATAATTAACTAATTACTCTTTTATTTTTATTTTCAGTTGATTTTACTTATTTACACTATTGATTTTACCTAATTACATATAAAATTCATTCTAATAACTAATCAATCTCCTTTTTCATGTTAAACATATTACCTTCTCTCTTTTTCAATAACTAATTAATTTCCCTTTTCAGTTAAAACACAATATCTTTTATATTTTATGTAACTAAAATTTCTCATTTTTTAAAAACTCTACGAGCAATTTTGTTTATTAAAAATAACATAATCATATTAGAATTACTATTAACTAACTAGCATAATAGCCCGTGCGAGGCACGGGTCATTTCTAGCATTGTTGAACATCACGAAGATGTGTATTATTTGAACGATTTGGTGATATTTTTATACATTAGAAATATATGAAACAAATTTGGATCACGTATGTGAGAAATGCACGATCACCAAAAATGTGGGAGGATACCGTTTGGCTTCTGATGCCAAAGCAACTTCTTCCTCGACCACCAATAGGCAAGTATATGTCTTTGCAAGCATTTAAAGGGAAATGACCATGCAATAATTATTATTGAATGCTTTCATGTTTGAAATTTTAGACATTTTACAATACATTTTAAAGATTACAAGACCTTAATTATTGTAACATACAAGATCTTACTTATTAAAGTTAAAGTCTGAGGTACTCCCTTTGTTCTCCTATTATATATTGAAGAAGATACACTGTTATATAGCACTATATACGTAATCTTAATTATAGTACGTCTCATAATTCAACGATATATTTTTTTTAGTTATTTAATCGATAACTGATAATCGACATGGAGTACAAATCTCATATATGTATATATACATAAATGTTTCAAATTCCTTTCAAAACTTCATATCTTTCTTATTTCGCTAATTAATTTGCTATATTTTGTATAGTATTTATCATACCGTCTTATAAATAAACTATATTATATGTAATTATTAACCAATAATCGATATGTAATCCAAATCGCATTTGTATATTTTTTTTATAAATTTTCTTAAAATTCATATTTTTAGTATGCCTATAGTTTAATTGATTCTAATTTGACCAACCAATTTTAATTTAGTGCATTTTTTATTAAATTTCACAACAAAATTAACCACGAGCACTTCATATGTGATATTGTTAACAAAATTGTTGATCTCAAAGAATAATGATTTTATCTATGAATTTCATATATGAGATTATGAACAAAACAATTTATCTCAAAATAATAATCATTTTCTCCATTTCAAAAATATAAGAAAATTTTCTGTAAAATTTATTTAGATGGGTAGGTCTATAAATAATTGTAAAAAAAAAAATGCACACAAGTTATAATATAAGTAATTTTATCTTAGATGAATGGTTTAATATATATTAAACATGATATAACCCAAAAAGTATTTATGTATATGGTTAATGAATTCCATTATAAGTATAAATGTCCATCTAGCCAAATTGGTTGGTGATTTTAGTTTCATTATGAGAGGTCATGGGTTCAACTCTTTGGAACAACAATATTTTTAAATATTATAACTGAGTTAGGTTCGGGAGCTAATTTATTTGCTCAGGATGCAGGTTAAATTTTCTTAAAATTCATATTTCTAGTATGCCTATAGTTTAATTGATTCTAATTTGACCAACCAATTTTAATTTAGTGCATTTTTTATTAAATTTCAAAACAAAATTAACCACGAGCACTTCATATCTATACTATTATATTAAAGCCGAAACATTGAAAGTTTTGGTTTTCGGTTTGGTTATCCTATTTATTGAAATAAAAGTTTTGGTTTTCGGTTTGGTTATCTTATTTACTAAAATAAATAATAACATAATATAATTAATGGTAATGGTTATCTTATTTATTAAAATAAATAATAACATAATATAATTAATGGTAATTAACTAATTGCCTTTTTCACATTTACTTTTAGTTGAATATATTGCCTTTTATAAACACCTAAAAATCAATCGTATCATATCTTTCAATCATTCATATTTTCTTTCTAATTAAAACATGTTACCATTTTGATTTAAAACTAATTTATTAATAATTAATAAAATATATAAAAAAATCCATATATGTTGTTTATAATAAGATAACATTAGTACCTAAAAATATCAACCGTATCATATCTTCCTATCATTAATATTTCCTTTCGAATTAAAACGTGTTACCTTTTTTATTTAAAATAAATAATAAAATAATATAATTAATGGTAATTAGTCGATTGATCGTATCATATCTTTCCGTCATTCAAATTTTCTTTCTAATTAAAACATGTTACCATTTTGATTTAAAACTAACTTATTAATAAAAAAATATTAAAAATCCATACAAGTTATTTATAATAAGGAAACAGTAGTACCTAAAAACATCAATCGTATCATATCTTCCTATTAAAACTCCTAAAATAAATAATAACATAATATAATTAATGGTAATTAGTCGATTACCTTTTTCACATGTGGTTTTTGGGTTGGTTATCGTATAAAAGTTTTGGTTTTCGGTTTGTTTATCCTATTTACTAAAATAAATAATAACATAATTTAATTAATGGTTATTAGCTGATTGCCTTTTTTCATGTTTACTTTTAGTTTAAAATATTACCCTATATAAACAACTAAAAATATAAATCATACCATATCTTTTAATCATTAAAATTTCTATTTAATAAACACGTTACCTTTTAATTTAAAACTAATCTTTAATCATTAATATATATCCAAAAATAGTAGCTGATTACCTTTTTCACGTTTACTTTTAGTTTAAAATACCACATCTTTTAATCATTAATATTTCTATCTAATAAACACGTTACCTTTTACTTTGAAACTAATATACAATCATTAATATATATCCAAAAATAGTAGTTGATTCTCACTCACCCCCGAGATTTGTTAGAACAGATACTCATAAGGCATATAAGCCTAAATAGCCAAAAAAAAAATATTACCCTTTATAAAAAAATAAAAACATAAATCATACCATATCTTTTAATCATTAATATTTCTATCTAATAAACACGTTACCTTTTACTTTAAAACTAATCTTGCAATCATTAATATATATCCAAAAATATTGCACCATATCTTTCAGCCATTAATAAACACCTAAAAACATGAATCATACCAAATCTTTCAATCATTAATATTTCTTTTCTAATTAAAACAAGTTACCTTTTAATTTAAAACTAAACTTGCAATCAATAAAATATATCAAAAAAATATCACATCATATCTTTCAATTATTAATAAAATATATTAAAAATAAATATACATTTTATAAAATTATAACATATTAAAAGAAACTTGTGCATCGCACGGGTTATAAGCTAGTGTGATATTGTTAACAAAATTGTTGATCTCAAAGAATAATGATTTTATCTATGCATTTTATATATGAGATTATGAAAAAAATAATTTATCTCAAAATAATAATTATTTTCTCTATTTCAAAAATATAAGAAAATTTTCTGTAAAATTTATTTAGATGGGTAGGTCTATAAATAATTATAAAAAAAAATAATGCACACAAGTTATAATATAAGTAATTTTATCTTAAATGAATAGTTTAATATATATTAAACATAATATAACCCAAAAGGTTATATGTATAATGTATGTGGTTAATGAAATTCCATTATAAGTATAAATGTCCATCTAGCCAAATTGGTTGGTGAATTTAGTTTCATTATGAGAGGTCATGGGTTCAACTCTTTGGAAAAACAATATATTTTAAATATTATAACTGAGTTAGGTTCGAGAGCTAATTTATTTGCTCAGGATGCAGTTTTGACAAGTACTTGTTTTCCTATTATATATAGAATAGAAAGATTAATTACCTTTTTCAATTAAAACACGTTACATTTTCTATTTTCTCTAAATAAAATCTCTATTTTTCCAATTATATCATGAGAGGTTCCATGTAATAAATAATTATAATATTATTATTATAATAATAATAATTAATCGATTACCTTTTTCAGCTAAAATACGAGCAATTTTATTTAGTAAAAATAACATAATTAAATTGTAATTACTATAAACTAATCAATTACCTTTTTCACCTTAAACATGTTGTCTTATTAATTTTCACATTACTTTTTCTATTTTCACTAACTAAAATCTCTTTTTTTCTAATTATATCATGGGTCGTTCTATTTAATAAAATAAAATAATAATATTGTAATACTAATAATTAACCGATTACCTTTTTCAGTTAAAACATACTATCTTTTCTATATTTTTTTTTAACAAAAATCCTTCTTTTTCTAGAAATATCATGGGCAACATTAATTTCTCCTTTTCTAAAAACACTATGAACAATTTTATTTAGTTAAATAACATAATTAAATTATAAATATTATAAATTAATCAATTACCTTTTTTACCTAAAACATGTTACCTTTCTAATATTATCTAACTAAGATCTCTCTTTTTCCAATTATATCACGGGTGATTCGATTTAATAAAATAAAATAATCTATATATATACTAATAGCAGGAGATTGGAGAGTTGAGGTGGCGGCTCAGAAATTCTTGAAAATAGTTTTATTATTTCTACATTTATCGATCCCCTCAAATAGTGGCGCCTGAGGGAACAAGATATCGAACCGCTGTGTCTACTTTCGTTTTCATGTTATTTTTCAAACACTCCTAAGAAAACCTGTGCGTAAGATTTTTTTACTGCCAATTATGTCTGTATGATCATTAGTTAACCTTGCATTACTTGGTCTCACTTACTCATTTTTCATTTTATTATCTTAACCCAAAAAGATTAATTCATCAAATATTATTCAAGATCAATCATTATTTTTATCTATATTAAATATTCATATCATATCAAAACATGAATGAAACAACTCTAAAAAAAATACATTCGTTATTTTTATCATATCATTTTTATTCCTTATTCAAAATCATTGTAATTCTTTTTGACAACAATAAATGGACGATTTTAACTTTTGATAAATTTGTAATCAGTGACCGTCCACAAACAAATTACATAGGTTGTGATCAACTCGATTAAATTGAATAAAACCGATCCTTTTTTCGTCGATTAAATCAATAAAAAATTATACATTCGTTGTTTGATTATTTTGTGTTGGAATAAATTAATATTCTAATTAAAACATTCTTATGCTATTACTAATCAATTAATCATGCATATATGTTATGAGATGGGAGACAAGGTTTAAGAACGTTAATTAGTTATATTTAATATTTAAAATTTTTATTATAAGAATTAATATGTTAACATTGTAGTTTGGTATGAAAAAAAGTAAGAGACCTTCAAGGAACTGATTTTTGGTATTTTAAACAAATTCTCACTTGCTGAACATTAAGTAAGGGTGTTATAAAACGAGCATCTGCTTTGAAAACAATTATGTGTACATAATTATTATAAGATTTAATATAAGAGTATTAGAATATGTGAGCATCACTTTAAACATGTGTCCATGAATTTGTTCTTACAAAATGCTCAGAAAAATTAATTAAATGTAGAGATAAGGATGTCGGATCATGAAGTATGACTAACAATATGTATTTCAATTCTGCTTATTTCGTCATACAACCAAATATATCGACAAGTTAAGTCAATTACACCTCTCATCACAATTACATTTTACTTCTTTACATCATACAATCAAATTTACTAACAAATTAAACAATCACGTCTTTAATAATGCCATTGACAATAAAAAAGATTCACAAATGTTATTTTTACTTATCCAATGTCAACTTTGCAAATGTCTATCAATATTGAATTTAAAAAGTATTTTTTATGTAAGAAAATAGGTGTCGTCAATATTTTCGAAATTATTATAATTAATATTCAAGAGTTTAACCGAAATATGTTTTCTTTCTGCTAATTATTTTCTCTTTAAATTATAAACATTCAAATTTAATTACATTTTACACAATTTTCAATTCATCATATCAACTTCCAAATAATATAATTTAATAAACAATGATATTATATAAATAATTTTTAAAAATATTTTTGTGCCGCGCGTAGTGCGGCTTTGTTACCTAGTAATTTTATAATTGCTAATAATTAACCGATTATCCTTTTCAACTAAAACCTACCATATTTTCTATATTTCCTAACTAAAATCCCTTATTTTCTAGAAATATCACGGATAATATTTATATAAATATTATTAAATCATCTCATTTAAAAATTTAAGTCTTCAAAAATCATGTCTTAAAAAAATTAATTCAAATTAGTGAAAAAAATTATTTAAAATTTAAAAAGTCCGTGCATCGCACGGGTTTTAAGCTAGTATGTATTTAACATTACTTGTATACATTATTAAAAAGAAGAAAAGTACATTTATTACTTAAAACTCTTAGTTTCTTGGTTATTTTTTTTATTTTGATTTTTTTTAATTGCTCGTAATCTATGTATATTATAATTCCTAAATACTTTTTGCCCTGTACTACCTGTTTTAACGTTTCTAAAATTGTTCATTTTCTTCCTTAAATTGTACAATAAGGGACTCAAAAGTAAAATCACTTAGCACTGAAAAATATTCAAAAAAAGCCACGTAGGCACCAATTAACCGAAATTACTTAACAATCTCCTAATTTTTTGCATCTTAATTTATGATTCTTACAATCCAAATTTGGAAGTACTGTAAAAAACGTTGTAGCTTTAGGTTTACAGTTCTACAGAGTCATGCAGCGAAGTTGTGACTGATTTATACAGTTCTGATCATATAATCAAAATAATATCCGATATTCAATCATCATTGTGTGAAAGAGATACCGCGCGCTTCTGTCCGTTCCATGGATATATTACCACGTAAAAGAGGAAGACCTGTGTTGAAAACTTCATCTACAGTTGATCTGAATTCTGTTGAGCAGTCAATCATTGTCAATATTAAAAAGAGAGGCAGACCAAAGAAAGAAACGATTGTATCAAGTACAAGCAATCGTGTTAGATACAAGTCTATGATTTTTTTTTCTGAGAATCAAATCTTAGGTATCGCTCATTTTCATATGTGATCAGTATCATATTTATCCTAATATAAATATGGTCAATGCCCACAATGTTAATGTGAGGAACAATGATAAGGAGAACCTACATCACAATGTTACTGGATCATCTCAGTTTACAATTGTTATCCCTCATATCCCCACTGGCATTAATGAAAACAATATACCATCTCTGAATTCAGGTAGGTATTTTTTCATAATTCTTCAACATTTGTACAAATGAGTTACATCAGATTTGAAGTAGTTGTCATTTTTTGTTTTCCAGTTAAAGTCATTGGTATATATGAATTTGTACACTTTGCTGAAATTAATGACTGGCCTATGTTACACTTGATTCGATCATCTCTGAGTAAGTGTATTATTGTTTATATGATCGTATCTGAGTGCATTTTGTAAATGCTAATCGTTTCTCGCAACTAAATATATAGGTTCCACAAATACGTTATCTACTAATCTTTCATTGCATATGTTTAGTATATCTTTAATTTGCATATATTTTTATGAACAATTATTGTTTAAGTTTTTCATATTCACAGATAATCTAATGTTGAGGACACCTGCAAATGGATTGAACAACATTCTCCGTCCTTTAAGTGACATCACGAATCAAAGTAGTCCACAATGTTCCCTACTTTTAATCATGATACCTTACATTTTTTGGTTTAAAGGATATGTAATTTGTGTTGGTCCCGGAGTATTGCAGAAGGGGGGTTGAATGCAATACTGATAAAATTCAATCTCTAAAACAACAACAATGATAAAGATTATAAGTTATCAGTAGATGTATGCAAACAAAAGTGAAACAAGATTTCTCACAAAATAAATGTTTTATTTATCTTGTGCAAAGTGTTGCTACAACCTAGAGAAAATGTTTCTCCAGCTTCGTTGTCTTGAGAGATACAAGATTGCTTCGTGTGTTGTTGTGTGTGTGTGTATCAAAGAATCTGATATGTGTATCAAAGTAGACTAAGATACTCTGTTGTCTCTATCGCATGGGGTGTTGAGCTGCTGTCATTTTTAAGTGGCAGCTCATTATAATTTGCACACCCATGTGACTTTCCTATATTGCTATACAGATAGGATACACCTTATATAAGAAACCAAATTTTCGGTAGAATTAAAACTTTTTATTAAGTGTTGAGAAAAGAAGGAACAATGATTCCGACTCCAAGGTAGTAACAGTTAAAATGAATGAGTGTTGAATGGATATAGATTCCAAGGTTTATATGTTAGGAAGAATGCAACGGGTTGACAACCTAGATTAGAATAATCTATCTCCTAGAAAGATAAGATATGGAAATTCCAAGTAGAGGAAATATTCTCATGTCATCCAAATCGATATTTGTTATTAGTCCAGTGGTTCCGTGAAAGGGTTAATTAAGGAACGCCCGAAAGAGAACAAGGACATTTTAATAAATGTAAGGAATAAAGATGGAATAAAGAATGAATAGTGCTTTTGGTGGAAATGAGAATATTATGAGATGACACTATATAGAAGTACCCGGAATGACTTTCTGAGTTCGTCTTAGTGATCCAAGGGGAAAATAAGAATATGTAAAAGTTGTCGGATTCGGAAAAATAGCACTTTTATTTTCTCCGAGATTTCCCTAGACACTGTAAGATTTAAGGAATTAATAAAAAGATTTGAGGAATTTAAATTCAAGAATTATAAAGGAGGATTGAGAATGGTAGTATAAATATTAAGAAGGTTTCCGGTGAAAGCCTAACTAGAAATCCTTGAGATATTCCTTCGAACGATCAACGAAATTAAGCAATAACCGCACAAAGAATCAAGCAGAGGGTCAAGATACATGCATGTGCAAGAGGATATGATCAAGTAACCAAGTAGTTACACAAGTAACTAGCATATTTAGGAAAGAAACCAAGCACTTAGTTGAATCTTATCATCTACACCTCAAAACACTAACACTTGGCAAGGATGATGCATGCAATGACTTAATCACTTTATTAAAGTGACTTTATACAAGATATTTTCCAAGGCAACACAATAATGCAAGAGATTAGATCTAGAGCAAGCAAGAGAACTCCATTTTCTCTCATTCTTTCAAATTGCCCAGCAAGAACACCTCAAAGAAGAAAATTCATATCTCCATTTCTATCCATGATAAAATCACCAAATTTTAACCAAAGCCTCTCCACTCCATGGGCAATATTCAATCAAAATTTCATGGTATTATAATGAGTGTAGCCTAGTCAAATCTCCTCTCCAAGAGAAGAAACCAAACTTTCCAGATTGTTTGACTGTTTCTGTGATGATTTTCAAACGGCCATATCTCCTTCATTGCTCAATGAAATTTGGTGTTCTTTAGCTTGTTGGAAAGCTGATTAGATGATCTACAACTCTCCTTTATAAGGCTCGTCAAGAAAACCTCGGTAAGGCCTTCGTTTTTCATGATCTTTCAGCTGGGTTATAGAAACTCCGAAAATCTCTAAGTATATTCTTGATGTTTCTTGATAGTTTAAGCTTGGTTAAGGAGTTCTAAGGACTAAAAAAGTTTATAAAGGCTATTTCACTCTCCAAGGAAGGTATAATTCTTAAGGACCCTAGATCTAGTTTTGAGATTTATGATGTTCTTGGTAGTTTAGAGATTAGTATGATTATGATGTTATATTAAGCATAATTAATTGGTGGTTTAGTTGATCTAAGTAAAATGATGCATATGATGGTGAAATCAGATGCTTATGGACTGATTATAGTGTATTTATGCCCGGTGTGGCTTGGTTGATGTTTGGTCGTGAGTTAAAAATTTAGAAACGTTCGACTTATAGCCATCGTAATGCCTGATTTTCGTTAGGCCTTAAGAATTCGTGCATAACAGTTGGTATTAGCTTCTGGACTTGATAAGTATATGACATAACCTTGTAGATCTCGAGCCATAGATCGTTTCGGCACAAAAATTGAACCATTTGGACTTACGGTTTAGGAGATATGATTAAATTACTAAAAGTGGTTCGAAACCGAAATCAAAATTTCGTAATCGAAATTGATCCCCTTTATTAGTGTTTTCTCAGTGGAGAATCTTGATAATTAAATACTAGAGATCAAAAGGAAGGTGTGAGAGAAAACCTCATGACCAATGGATCGTTTTCCGATTTTATAAAAATGTTCGAATCAAGGTTAAGCGCGAACGAACCCCTTAAAAGTACACTTGGCTATAACTTCGGTTTTGACTTAGAAAACGGGCGATAAAACTCGAGGTATAATCTTGGTTCGTAAATTACCGACCTTAGAACTTATACGGCTTAAGTATATACCAAGTGTAGGCATAATGACGTGTCGTAATAACGAACAAGTGTCGGATCGTGTCGGTAATAAAAAGAGTCACACCAAATGGTGTATAACGAGATGATTCAAAAAACGTGTTTCAACTTAAGTTAAGTTTATACTTAGCCTTTCGAAATATTAAGTGATTAACCTCGGATATTGTGACTATAGATAGATCATCGGATCGACCCGAGGCACACTACCCCTACAGGATTGCCAGGCAAGTTTCCAATACTTGGAACTGTTGTTGTGATAATATATATGATGATTGTTGTATACATATGCCATAGCATGCATGCCTACTTTCAAGTCTATTGATATACTTGTTCCTTGAATTGATATTGGCTTATAAACTAGATATGAATTATCAGTTATAAGCAGGATTGTTTTGTTAAGACCCTTAGTGAAGGGCGTATGATATTCATTATTTAAATATAAGACCATGAGTCGGTATTTTGTGATATAAAGATAGTCGTGGAAACCCGGAGGGATTCCAGCGACAGATTAATATTCATTTTGAGGAATGTTACTTATAAACATTAGTTATATTTTCATAAAGTATCAATTACTTGGAAATCTTTCGAGAAATGTTATTTGAATATTATCTCAGTCAAGAAATATTAGATGAATATTATTTTCGAATATTCATTTAGAGTTTGATTATTAATGAATAATTACTTTGATATTCATTGGAAATTTTATCTGTTAAATGAATATTACTTTCGAAGATTCATTTAAGGTTTTATGTACTCGATGAATATTATTTTAAAATATTCATTGGAAGTTCTATTTAGTTAAGGAATATTATTTCGAATATTCCTTTAAAGTTTTGATTACTAAAAGAATATTCTTTGGATATTCATTTAGAATATTATTTATTAAGTGAATATTATTTTCAAATATTCATTTAAGGTTTGATTTATTAAGTGAATATTATTTTCAAATATTCATTCAAGGTTTGATTTATTTAGTGAATATTATTTTAAATAATTAATTGAGTTAATTATTTAATGAATATTATTTATGAATATTTATTCGAGGATCCTTCCGAGTAATATTTTATATTAAGATTATTCCTTCAATATTTTTGACTTAATAAATATTCTTTGAATATTTATTTAATTCTTCTAACTCATTTTAAAAACGATTCACTTCATTCAAATATTATCTTCGACCCTTAGATATTGTGTAAAATATGTCGGAGTCTTTTTATGACTATTTTATCAAGGGAGGTCCCCAAAACTCTATTTTTATTTAAATCTATTTTATAAGAAGATTTAAATACTCGCTCAAATTTCCAAAAGCATATAAGGGGACCCCACTTGAGAGCTGTTATTTATTTGATTGTCCGGTCATATACTTGTTATACTACCTTTTCACTCACATCTTGATTCTTTTCAAATATCGATATGAGTCTTTTTGGTTACCTCCTCCACACTCGAGGGGTAAGATTGATGGAACAAGTTTATATCCATTAACAAGCATCAGCTTGGGAAATATTGGTGAATTTTCCTTTCCAACTAGATACGACTACTTTGTGGAGTCTTATCAACAAGAATTATACTTGGGGAAAGGGGAACGAACTTTACGTTTCAGAGTTATGGATGTTAAATGAACTAGGAGACGCGTAAGTGGCCGAGTGGCGCCGGTCCAGCAATGGCCCAACCGTTGGCCGAGGAGTTCCAGAGGGCGGTCGACAAGTAAATCCGTCGGAGCTATTTTCTACATGTAGAGAACGAATGATGAGATGCATGACATACGACTGATCATCGTAAACGTTAGGGCATCTGGCGCGGCAATGCTCCCGTATTAGTTCATCTTTCAAAATTTGAAATCTTCTGCAACACCATCTCTGTTAGCAGGGTTTAAAAGTGTTTGAATCTGGAATTGCAATATTTTTCTGCAAGTTCCTCTTTTATGATAAATAATGCTATCTTGCTTATCTTTGGCATAGCAGGTACTCCCACAGAAATATATTTTGAGTTACCTTGTAACTTCATCATTTACCTTATACTGGTACTATGTTCGTTAATGCATGGCATATGGTATCAAAGATATTTTGAACTGTTATATATTATTACTATTCAGTTATATTCTTTTTGGTGGGCTATTGCTCACCCTTGCTTTATTTATCTATATCACAACAACAGCTAGATCAGATGGCCCGCGCAAGGCGCACTCAGCGTAAGCAGGTGACGGTCGTCAGAGGAACAACCACTGAGGTCATAGCTACCATTGTTGAAGAGGCAGCTACTAGCAGGCTAGTTGTTAGCATGTGAGTATCAAATGTATTCATTATATGGCATATACAATGGGATGACAAAGAGTATGTAATGGTCAATTGTTAACCTTTTGGGTTGTAAGAACTCAATCTTGCGATTAATAATATTTGGTAATTACTCTGATTTCATCTCTGGGACTATAACGGGTATGTTTTGTGTTGTTGTTTTGGGTCACAAGGTTGTACTTTAACTTTTGTTGGTTTTGTGGAAGGAAATTGAGACCGTAATGACCAGATCCCTAACCCCGGATCTGGGGGAGTTACAGAAATCGTATCAGAGCGTTACATTATAAATCCCAGAGATTATGCGACGTTAAAACAATAAATTCACTAAGATAATAAGAACTCTTGCCAAGTTCATAGTCGGACTACTTAGTGTAGTACTGACATATAAAACCCGTATGGGAACTCTTAAGTATCATGATAGTAACTTAAATCGTTCTCGTATCGACTAGTAAGACGACAACCTTGAGGCGCATGGGCAACAACACGATGATGTTTGATTATATGTTGACGATCGAATGGTGGATTCGATAGAGTACCCTACTGAGGACCCGGAAAAGGTTCCAGCAGAGGAGGAGAATCCTATTAAATACAGGGAAGTTTACCCTCGAGGATATGAGAGCTGCAGCCAGAGAGACCGTAAGAGTTAAGGTATAGTGCTCAGAGAAGTGAGCGTAAAGAGCTGAGATATTACTAAAAGAACTAAAGAGGCATATTGGATTCATAGCTGGACTGCCGGATAAAGTACCAGCAAATAAAACGGATTCGAGGAATTACATAAGATCTTATATGGGGTTAGATAAGAATCCTTAAAGACTTCCAGATTGAAGGGAAAAGAGTGAGAATGATGCATGATTATCAAAGGCATCGATATATGTCGGGAAGCAGAGACAATTGAGATAGAGGCAGGAAGTGTCATATCATTTGATAAATTGGTTAAGCTTGAATATTGTTAATATTAATTCGCCATGAGAAGGCAAATTTCATAGGTTATAATTTATGAAACCAAATTGAGATTGATAAGGTGGTTTTATTCAGTAAGGTGTCCATTTTATGAAGGGATCAGCTTAGAAAGTATAGATAGTGGAAAGTGATGGCCTGAATGGATAAAGTTACATAAGGAAGTAGTAAGCGAGACAATGATCTCGGAACCTACCAGAGGAAAAGACCCATAAGTCAATGATAAACTCGTAACGAGGCTATTGTCAGAGACTAAGTATAAGGTTATTTTAACTCAGTGGAATGATGAACCAGAAACATTGGATGCATGTGATTTAGAGGAAGAATAAATTCTTTCTTTTCCTTGAACGGACTATAGTAGTTACATTGGTTACTCCGATGCGAAACCATAAATGGATCGAGCAATACGATCAGTGGTTAAGAGATAATGGAAAATATTTTAAAGATTAGACCTAAAGGAGCAAGTGTCTGCCAAGTTCTCTGAGTATGAATTCTGGCAATGAAGTTCCGTTATTAGGATATGCGATCAACAGTGAGTAGTGTTGGTGGACCCTGCCGATTTAAAGGTAGTCTCAATTGGGAAAAGTCAACCACACCAACAAAGGACTAAGAAGTCGAATAGGCAGAAAAACGGGAGAAAATCTTCCTAGAGCTAAAGATGAAATTGGTGACGACCCAGCGTTGGCGTCGCCTAAATGGAAGAAGGAGAATTTTGCAATATTTTATGAAGCATCTCATACAGGGTTAGGCACTGTGCTTAGGCAGCACGATAGTGTAATTTCGAATATATTTGGACAACACGGTTCACCAGATTCGGATGGCCTTGGTAGTGCCAATTTAGTGGAACGACTAACTTTGACGGTAGTGTTCCTTCTGAAATTAGTTGTTAGGTAGACCGGTATTCAGTAGTATCGACTATTAGGATGAATATGTATTGGGAAGATGTGGCATGTTTTAGTTTAAAACTTTTGATTTCCCTTCTAGGGGAGGTATATATATTTTTGGTTTCTTTCCAATGATTAAACTCCCAACTTTATGTCAAGCATTTCGTTATTATAACTGTTTATGGTTCTACCCGCTTGGATGTTCCTAGAAATATTCTTCGGGTATCGAAATGGATCTTCTTAGTGTTACCAGTGGGTGGATAGATTGACTGAAATTTCCCTAATTCTGGAAAGGAATTTGACGAATTTTGGCAAACCTTGTCTTTCTGATTATCGGAATACGTCACTGAAGAGAGTGGAAACTAGAGCAAACCCTATGGATTGGGTAAGGTAGCCGCTATACGGGCTGGTAGACAGACCCCGATTATTATGATTGATTATAGAGACAAAATTATGAAGTTGAGATTGGACGGAAAAAGGGAAATGTAATGAACAAACAAGCCGGACTGAGAAATTCTGGGATTGACTTGATTGAAAAGGCTGTTATGCCAAGAGTGTAAACTTTTGTGGCACATGGAATTAATAAGAATAGTTTAAAAGATAAAAGTAATGGAAGGTGACCGGAGACGGTACAGAGAAGTCGATTGACTTATATGGAGTAAAGTTTTGAAAAGATCAAAAGGTATCAAAGAAGAAGGCACTATGCCGGCAATTGCTAGAAAAGTAATGCTATTAGCCAACCACTAAACTCACATATTTTAGTGTGGCCAGTGGAGGCCAAGTCACAAAGGATGTTAACTCGAATAACTTGTAGAAGGGGGGGGGGGGGGGTTGAATACAAGTTATATAATCCTGTCTGATTTTTGCTTGATTATAAAAACAAGAATAAACGAATGAATCAAACTCTTGTTTGTATTAATAAGATCAAATACAAACTCTACCAAAGGTGTACAATACCTTTAGCAGCTGCTGACAATACAAATATCTCTCTGTTTGTTTCGAACTTCTCAAATACAAACCTTATACAGAGCTACGCACACGAACTCACAATTTCGTCTTACGCCTCACACTCTTTACAATGATATTGAGAGAGTATTTATAATGCTACCTATCAACTAATAACAGAAAGATATAATCTATACATGACAATGTTCTGCCTTCTAGTCGATAGTTTCCTTCAATAGAAAACTCTTTCCTTCATAATATCTTCTTGCTTGTTCTTCAAACAACGATCCTGTTTTATAGCACTTGCCAGTTTCTGTAGCATCCATAATGACATCATCAGTAACACGACTGATATCAGGATCTGCACACTGCATCAGTATCTGATCAACCATCAGTATTGGACACGTCATCAGGATTTGCTCTCTGTTCCTGACATGTAGTCTCCGATACACTGTTCATTCCTGATTAAACTATACAGATAACTGTTCTACACATAAAACCTATATACAGTGCTAAATCCTTTATAAGATCAGGATTACAAGAAGTATAATGTGTAAATTCTATTCTTAACATCACAACTTATGAATTATTCCTAACAATCTCCCCCTATTTATGCTTTAAAATCTGAAGCATAAATCTAAGTTGTGGATGTCAAAACATATAACAATACAACCAGAATAAAATTTATGAATGTAGAATTATGAAGTTAAGTACCTTCTTCACAGATGTAGACGTTTATCTAGTACTTAGAAGAAAGAATTTTAACTATTAATGCTGCTCTTCCTTTACCACTTCCTAGCTGAGATTCACCACTGTCACTCCTGGTTCTTCTTTTTACTACCATTTGTCTGATCTTTATCTCCCCCAGCTTTAGATTTATCTTTATCTCCTTCAGTCTGGTAGTGTTGTTGTTGTCTTTGAATTGTCTTTATCTCCCCCTTTTTGACATCAGCAACATTAATTCCAAGAGATTCAGAAACAGAACAAATGAGATTCATAAGAACTGCTTGATTTTCCATAATTGTGACTTGGTTATCTTCAAGTGATTGAAGTCTTGTTTGAATAGCAATTTGAGAATTCTGAATATCTTTCAAAACATCAGAATGAACTTCAATGTTGGAAGTGCTTCTAGTATCTTCAGTATCAGAATCAGAAAGAACTTTATCTTCAAGTCTTTTAGAAGAAGTTGCTTGAGTTGTATGATATTCAAGTAATAAAACCTGATTAGAAGTATCAACGTCTTCATCTTTCTGTTCTGGAACTGAAACATGATCATCATCTCCTTCACCAGTATTCTGTGTACTAACATCTTCAAATCCTGACTCCTCCTTAGAGTGATCAGAGACTGTTGATGTCTCAATTCTAGCTGATATTGGAAGTACATACAAAGGAACACTAGGATCATTAGGATCTTCATCTGGTACATATGTATCAAGAGATTGCTTTATCCTGGCACCTCTTCTGTTAATGATTTCTGCAAGCCTCTCCTTTTGCTTCTGAGCTTTAACTTCTGGCTTTGCATTGTGATGTGCTAGGTCATTCTTCTGATACATTTTGATGAATGAATAAGTACCAGCATCCATACCCAAATTTTCAGACCAAGATTCAGGAAAAACCTGATCCCAGAAATCAAATGATGGTTTCCTAATTTTCTCTCCCTCACTATGGAGTTGATCATCCATACCCTCATTCTCACTTTGACTTTCTAAAGTCAACACTCTTTCTACCTCACCTTTTGCCTGGTCAGGAGCCAGCCGCTCAAAATGTGGATCTAAGTCCATCTTTTCAACTGTATCACTCAAATTTAGATAAGTGCTCTCATGACCTACAGAAAAATAGAGTTTAGAAGGAGTTTTTATACCTGAACTCACATGGAGAGAGGGTTCCTCATATGGCATGTGGCTTGAGGTTTTCTCCAAGGAGTGAGCTGCTATAGTCTCTGAACCCATACAATCATCTTCTTTCCTTTCAGAAACTACAGGCTCCAGTATACCACTTTCAGGTTGTTTACTAGACTCTGATGTCTTCAGTAATACTTCATTAGACACCATAGTTAGTATATCACCGTCTTTAAGTGTTGTTTGCTGAGACACACCCTCAAGGTGGATAGACTCTGACTGAACAAAATTTGTTTGATCTTCAGAAAAATCAACCAAAGTCATTCCTCCCATATCATAGGGTATCTCACTTGCATTCTCAGTCATCACAGAAGACCTTTCAACATCAGCTATCACAGCTCCTGAGTCATCCTTCCTCTGACTAGATGGTTCTTGTGTTACAGTGACTGTGATCTGATCTTTCCTACTATTCACCACTGGTGCAATAGTATCTTCTGTTGACTGCTTCACTCTATCTACTTCCTCCAGTTGTTCACCTTGAGCTGAAGCATCTTCAATAATTACATCCTTGTCAAATAAATATGCATGAAGTGATTGAAGTGCAACATGCTTCGAGAGTCCAAATTTCTTGACTAATTGTCTTCTGACAGATACATAGAAATACATCTTCATTAAGTCAAGTCTTTGATGTAGAAGTCCATATTCATCTGGAAATAAAAGTTTTGGTACTTTTTCAACCAAAAAGTCTAGAACAGGCCTTGACAACTTCACTTTGAGAGAAATTAGTCCCATAGCCAGTCTGTATGATAATGTAGTTTCCCATGAAGAATCAATATCCAGATCTCTCTTGTCAAATACTGACATAGATGTAGCTTGATTTGTAGAAACCTGCATGATATTAGTTGGACTAGACTCTGTGTGTGTAGGTGACAATTGAATCTTTCTCCTTGTTCTCCTGATATAGTGAGCAAAAGATTTATCCTGAGAAGACTCAAGAGGTGTAGACACAGAAGTGATCTTGGGATGAGATCTTTGTTCAATAGACACAGTCTTTTGAGAGACAGTATCCAGTAACTGTTTTCCCTTTTTAAGAACTACAGCCTTTTGAGAGACTGCAGCCTGTCTGTGACTAGGTTTTTCATCTCTTTGTGCTAACAAAGAAAGTTGAATTGCAGCCTTCAATTCTGCTCTCTCTGCAAGAGTTAAATCATCATCATCTTCACTAGAATTACTACTACTACTTGACACAACAAATCTTCTCTTCCTTACAACTGATGTCTTTTGAGAAACACCAGAGGTTGGTTTCTTTGAAACAATAGGCTGTGGATCAAAATTTGGTTCTTGAATTGTTTCAGAGACTATGATGTTTTGGGCTACTTGGGTAGACACAGGTGGGTTCTCCTCCAATTGAGATTCCTGAGCCATTTCACCACAAAAGAAAGAAGAATTGTAGATAGTAGGAAGATGAGTGTTAAGAATTACCTGAAAATGATGTGGATAATGAATTACAGGTATTTCATCTAGATTCTTTTCATTGTCCTTCTTTGTAATATCAGAGAAAATTCTCTTTTGCTGTTCATAAGAAGAAACACAATGTTCCCTACCAAATCTAGCTTCAACATCAAGAATAAAATGGTTAATAAACAATTGCATAAATCTATGATAATAAACCATTTTCCTGTTTTGATCTCTTGACCCAAGTTTAATACTCATCTGACTTAAGATAATTTGACCAATGTTAATTACTCTGTCATAAAGCAAACTATAAGCAATATGTGATGTAACAGAAGTAATTTGTTGAAAAGAACTACATTTGCCAGTAAAACATTTAGCAATTTGATCAAAGTAAAAAGACCATTCCTTTCTTAGAAAAGACCTATTCAACTGGCTCATGTTATCTAGAGGTCCACTATAACCTAATTCAGACAACATAGTTCTTATATTATCATCAGATGGTACATTCTCATAACTATCAGTAACAGGTAAGCAGAGTACTGAACTAACAACAGATTCAGTAATGTCAAATAAATCTTGTCCTAAATGTAGAACAATCTTACCTGATTGACTCTGAGTAGCATCAATTACCTCAGCATTCTCCCAAGCTTGTGAAACAACTACTTGATTAATCTGTGGAGATGCTGTCAATGCATAACTTAATGGTCCATACACCAGAAAGTCCATGATTGGATGAAAATCAGATGACACTCCTTCCTTGTTGGTAATAGCTGCAACATGATTGTTTGTCATAAAATCAAAGTCACCAAACTTGAAGGCTACTGATTTAGGTAATCTTCTCTGAGCTGCCATTTTTGATCTGAAAAGAAACTTGAAAAATTCTTGAAATGGATTAGTGATTTTGAAAACTCAAGAGTGATTTTTGCTTTAGAGAATGTAAGATTAGAGAAAGCAATTACACGATTAGAGTTTCAAAACAAATATATTTCACAAATCTTTCAGACCACTATCCCACGTTGACACGTAGATTGACAGGTGTCAGTCCCTGAAAAAATGCGGTTACCCACGATTTTTGGAAAATAAAATCCAAAATTGATTTTCATGAAATAAATCAGGGTATCAATAAGCAATACTGATCAGCTTTCTTTTCCTGATGACCTCTTATCAAAATAATCACAAGCAATGATTTTCACATCCTGATGGTCACACATGAAATCCTGACCAATATTATCAGAGACTTAATATGGAGTTTTTCACGTGGCATTTTTCTTTTATCTGAAAAAGAAAATAAACAATTAATCTGAACAGAAAATCAATTGGTTAGATATTTTCAATATTTCTTGAAACAAGAAATACAGTCTCATGCAATAATTAGCATTTGACTTCATTAAGACTTCCAAGTGACTGCTCAGCTTCTCACGTTTTTCTTTAAAAGAACCAAACGCCTTATGCCATTCTCCATAACCTTTCAATTTCTTTTCTTCTCAACAATGCTTCTCAAACCAAAAATCCCTTCAAACCCATTTTTCAGATTTTTCTTGGTCGATGAACATCCTGTTCTTGATCATCTCTTTGAACAAACGACTCTTCTCATCGAACTAATCATGAATGGATTGGTTTTCGATAATATCCAGAGGTTTCTCCTAGAACATCCATCTGTTGGATACAATCTTCCCCTAACCTCCTCAAAACTTGAGGATGAAGAATTTGGCCGAGAGTCTGAGGTTGATCTTGATGGAGATGCTATTCATTTAAGTTAGCTGCTCTCATTCAAGTCGCCCAGACAAGGAATCCAAGAGCAAACGAGGCTTTCATCCCCTGATGGATTTCTTGAGATGCTCCTTGTCCTGTTCCTCAGAGTTCATATCAAAGACAAGTATAGAATAGAAATTTAGACAAAAAGATGTTGTATTTCATTTCCATGTAATGATTTCTATTAATGAAAATACAATTTCTTGTTATCTGCTTGTCTTTTGATTTCTGAATGATGTACAAATTATCAGTATGCAAATATCAAAACTTGCTAGCATAGACTTAACACATCACAGAATCAGATTACTACACAAAGTAAACGTCAGGATCTGAAACAATTTTCATAATCCTGATACTGACACAATACTGATGACGTCAGCATCCTGATAACAAATCTAATCCTGATGATTATTAACAAGTCTATCATACTGAAATTTATCAAGGCAATGTGTTATAGCTAAAACATTTAACAATCAAATATAGATCCTGACAAGAATATCAAGTCTATAAGCTAAGAACAACATACCTTGCTACTTTTGCAGATGTTAAAGATCTAAAAATTTAACATTCCTAACTCACTTACTAGTCTACTGAATGTAGTTTCATCAAGTGGTTTAGTTAGAATATCTGCAAGCTGTTTGTCAGTAGGAATAAAATGAAGTTCCACAGTACCATTCTCAATATGTTCTCTAATAAAATGATACCTGACATCAATGTGCTTAGTCCTTGAATGTTGAACTGGATTTTCTGCAATTTTAATAGCACTAGTATTATCACAAAACATAGGAATATTACTAAGTGTCATACCATAATCCATCAACTGATTTCTTATCCAAAGGAGCTGTGCACAACAACTGCCTGCTGCTATGTACTCAGCTTCTGCAGTTGAGGTTGAAACAGATTGTTGCTTCTTGCTTGCCCAAGAAATCAATCTATTTCCCAAGAATTGACATGTACCTGTAGTGCTTTTCCTGTCTATTTTACACCCTGCATAATCAGAGTCTGAATAGCCAATTAGAAAGAAATCAGATTCTCTAGGATACCACAAACCAAGATTTGGAGTTCCTTTGAGATATCTAAAAATTCTCTTCACAGCAATTAAATGAGATTCCTTAGGATCACCTTGGAATCTAGCACATAAACAGGTAGAAAACATTATATCTGGCCTACTTGCAGTTAGATATAACAAAGAGCCTATCATGCCTCTATAACTAGTATTATCCACACTCTTCCCCTTAGGATCAGAGTCTAGTTTAGTGGCTGTTGCCATGGGTGTTTTTGCAACTGCACAGTCTTGAAAGTCAAACCTTTTTAAAAGATCTTTGATATACTTTGACTGATTAATGAAAATACCAGTCTCAGTCTGTTTGACCTGCAAGCCTAAGAAATAATTTAATTCACCCATCATGCTCATCTGATACTTAGACTGCATAAGCTTGCTAAATTTAGCACACAACTTTTCATTAGTAGAACCAAAAATAATATCATCAACATAAACTTGAACTAAAAGCAATTCACCTTTTATCTTTCTAAAGAATAGAGTTTTGTCAATTGTACCTCTTGTGAAGCCATTTTCAAGAAGAAATTTAGACAAAGTCTCATACCATGCTCTTGGTGCCTGCTTTAGTCCATAGAGTGCCTTGTCAAGTTTGTAGACATGATTTGGAAACTTTGGATCAATAAATCCAGGTGGCTGTTCTACATATACTTCTTCATCAAGTTTGCCATTTAGAAAAGCACTCTTAACATCCATCTGGTATACCTTGAATTTTGAATGAGCTGCAAATGCAAGAAACATTCTGATTGCTTCCAATCTTGCTACAGGTGCAAAGGTCTCATCATAATCAATGCCTTCTTCCTGAGAATAACCCTTGGCCACCAGTCTTGCTTTGTTTCTTACAATCATACCAGATTCATCTAGCTTGTTTCTGAAAACCCATCTTGCACCAACAATAGATCGACCTTTAGGTCTTGGTACCAGTTTCCAAACTTTGTTTCTCTCAAACTCATTTAACTCCTCCTGCATTGCAATTACCCAATCAGGATCCTGTAAGGCTTCTTCAACCTTCTTAGGTTCATTCTTTGAGAGAAAGCAACTATACAAGCATTCATTTTGAATTGATCTTCTAGTTCGAACACCACTATTTGGATCACCAATTATCAAATCTTCAGTATGATCCTTTGTCCATTTTCTAACAGGTGGTAAATCAACTCTGCTAGTCTCTCCCCCTAAGTTAGTGGTATCTCTTGTAGAAGAATTCTCTCTACCTTCAACAACTCTCCTTTGATCAATAGAATCAGTAGATTCCATATTGCTGCTAGTTACTGATCTTTCATCAGTAGACTCTGAAAGGTCAGTTCCTGATGGAGTAGACTCTGAAACGTCAATTCCTGATGGAATAGACTCTGAAAGACTAGTCTGCTCCTGATGATCACTGTGTTCTCTCTGATTAATTTGCTCCCCCTCAACAGTAGCATTCCTTTGAGAAGCAATAGAAATTCCTTCTGGAGAACCTTCATCATCACTTGAGAGTATCTCAGAAATCTTCAGATTTTCAAATTCCAATTTGTCATGGCTTTCATCAGTTTGCAAAATTCCAAATTTCTTATCATCAAATGCAACATGAATTGATTCCATAACAATGTGAGTTCTGAGATTATAAACTTTGAAGGCCTTAGATGCTGAATATCCTAGAAAAATTGCTTCATCCGATTTGGCTTCAAATTTTCCAAGTTGTTCTGGATGAACTTTTAGGACATAGCATTTACATCCAAAGATGTGAAAATATTTCACACTTGGTTTCTTTCCTTTGATAATCTCATAGGGAGTCTTTCCATGACTATTTACCAAGGTACAGTTCTGAGTGAAACATGCAGTGTTAATAGCTTCTGCCCAAAAGTAGGTTGGAAGTTTTGCATCTGCAAGCATGGTTCTTGCTGCCTCTATGAGAGTCCTGTTCTTTCTTTCCACTACACCATTTTGTTGAGGTGTACCAGGTGCAGAAAACTGTTGAGTAATTCCATTGTCTGCACAAAACCCCTCCATTGTAGAATTCTTGAATTCTGTACCATTGTCACTCCTAAGTACTTTGACTTTGTACTCAGAGTTATTATGAATATTCTTGATGAGTTCAATGATTTGCTGAGGAGCTTCATCCTTCTTGTGTAGAAAGAACACCCATGTAAACCTTGTGAAATCATCCACCATAACTAGAGCATATCTTTTCTTGCTGATAGACATAATGTTTACTGGACCAAACAGATCAAGATGTAGCATGTGAAATGGTTCAGTAATTGAATTTTCAGTCTTGCTCTTGAAAGTGGTTCTTCTTTGCTTTCCAAACTGACATGCATCACAAAGTCCATCTTGCACAAAATTCGCCTGAGGTAGGCCTCTCACCAAATTGTATTTAACAAGTTGATTAAGCTTCTTGAAATTAAGATGTGAGAGCTTCTTGTGCCAATTCCAGCTTTCATCATTTGTTGCTTTGCTGTAGAGACATCTAACAATTCCTTTAGATGTATCACTTAAGCTGGCTTCATATATGTTACCATGCCTTTGACCAGTTAGAACAATGTCTCCATTCTGCATATTCAAGACTTTGCATCCTTCTCTGTCAAAGATTGATTTGTAACCTTTATCACCCAGTTGACTTATGCTTAAGAGAGTATGTTTCAAGCCTTCAACCAGTGCTACATTTTCTATGATGACATTCCCCAAAATAATTGAGCCATATCCCAGAGTTTCTCCTTTGTTGCCATCTCCAAAAGATATTACTGGGCCAGCTTTCCTCTCAAACTTTGTAAGCAGGGACTTCTTTCCAGTCATGTGTCCAGAGCATCCACTGTCCAAGATAATTGAATGCTTCTTTCCTGTGCCCTGCAAACAAAAAGTAACTAGTTAGAATTTTTTAGGACCCAACTTTGATTGGATCCTTTCTTACTAGATTTAGAGACAACAGATTTTGAAGATTTTGCCTTTATTTTACCTGTTGCAGAGTCAACTTTAGACTCTGATCTCACAAACTGTTTGTGACTAGGAGTTTCAGATTTCAAAGAATAATAGTCATAATACAGTTCATGATATTCTCTACACATGTAAATGGAATGAAGTAAACTACCACAATGATAACAAGCTTTTTGTGGTTGGTATTGAATTTTCTGAGTCTTGGGGAATCTGGACTCAGTTTTCCAAGAAGGTTTTTGATTGCAGTCTAGGGCCAAATGATTATGATTTCCACACTTATAGCATTTTTTCCTAGGTGCATCAGGTACATTCTTGTAATTATTCTCTTTGTTAATACCTTCTTTTCCATTCCTATTTCTCTTGATCTTGCTAGACTCTGAAAGACCATCTAATCTCTGTTTCAACTGAGACTTAGACAGAAACCCTATGTTTACATTCTTAGGTTTCTCTAACACTTTCTCATCTGAATAACTATTGTTAATTCTCTTGTGTACAACAGGGGTACCTTTTGAATCAACAAATTTAACATGATTAGGTTCAGAAACAATTTTCTTACCTTCAGATTTAGATGTGTTAGCTTCTACCTTACTATCATTATTGACAATAGCTACTTTTTCTTCTTGTCTAGCCTTATCAAAACCTAAACCATTAACCTTACCACGAATTCCACTCTCAAAGATTTCTATTGTCTTCTTACTGGAATTGTTAATGGTCTTAATCACATCTCTCTCTTCTTCTAGTTCTTTTCTGACATAGTCATAAGCCTCAAGAATTACACTATAATCATGCTTAGCTTTATCAGAACTCAACTTGTATTCTTCCATTTGAATTAATTCAGATTCAATAAAATTATTTCTATCAACTAATTTATCATTCTTAACCTTAAGTTCATCTCTTTCACAAGTAAGAATTCTAAAATTAGTCATAAGATTCTTAAACTCAGCATGGATAGATCTAATTTCATTAGAATTTAAGCTATCAAATGAATCAAGAGAGTGAAGTGATACCTTATCAGAGGATGGAGAAGTTTTCTTTGGAGATCCAGGTTTGTCTGAACTATTGGCCATCAATGCAATGTTTTCATAATCCAATTCATCTTCAGAGTCACTGGAATCAGCCCAATCCTTCTGTGTGACCATAAGTGCATTACCCTTTCCTGAATTCCTAGGCTTCTTACACTCACTAGCAAAGTGTCCAAGCTCGCTGCAGTTAAAGTACTTGATCTTGGCCTTATCAAGCTTGACAATTGTACTTTTGCTCTTGTCACTCTTCTTCTCCTCCTTCTTTTGAAAAGGTCCTTTGCTAAATCTTCTCCTGTTGAATCTGCCTTTCTTGAAGGCTTTAGCAAACATAGCAAAGAGTTCTTGCATCTCAGATTCAGAATCATTGTTGTCAGAGTCCATATCAGTAGTCTCTGACTCAGAACTTTCTTTGCTTTTCTTCTTCCTCGAATTCTTTACAGCAATCTCTTCATGCTGTTCTTCAGGAAGCTTCTTTACTTCAGATTGAGCAGTAAGTGCAATAGTCTTCATCTTTCCTTCACTCCTGCTCTTCTTCTGCTGCTTGTCAAGTTCATAAGCTCTCAATTTTCCATAGACTGCCTCTAATGAAATCTCATCCAGATCATTAGCTTCCTCAATCGCAGATATCTTCTCATTGTAGAAATCAGGCAAAGCTTTCATGAACTTTGTATTCATATCCTCCAAGTCATAATATTTACCATGCATGGCCATCTCATTGATGAGTTTTGTAAACCTATCAAAGGTATCAGTAAGTGACTCACCAGACTTGGATTCAAAGTACTCATACTGTTGTATAAGTAATGTCCTCATATTCTTCCTGACAGGCTTAGTTCCTTCACAGTGAACCTTAAGATTGTCCCATATATCCTTAGCAGTTTTATAAGAGAGAACATAATTAGTGAGAACAGAATCAAGACTATTGAATAATATGTTTCTCACTTTAGCATCTTTAAGAACACTCTCCTTGTCCTTATCTGACCATTCAGATTTTGGCTTCTCTGCTGTATGTTCTGGAACAACCTTACCATCAACAGTTGCTTGTCCAACGACCTTTGTTGGAACAAAAGGTCCATCTCTGATTCTGTCAAGATAATCAGGATCTGTTGCTTCCAGATGATGCAACATCTTTACTTCCCATAGAGTATATTCGTTTCTCTTGAGCATAGGAATCTTAGTATTCCCATCCTTGTAACCAGACATGATTGCAGATCTTTATGATTATTCGAAATCAACCTGCTCTGATACCAATTGTTAACTCGAATAACTTGTAGAAGGGGGGGTTGAATACAAGTTATATAATCCTGTCTGATTTTTGCTTGATTATAAAAACAAGAATAAACGAATGAATCAAACTCTTGTTTGTATTAATAAGATCAAATACAAACTCTACCAAAGGTGTACAATACCTTTAGCAGCTGCTGACAATACAAATATCTCTCTGTTTGTTTCGAACTTCTCAAATACAAACCTTATACAGAGCTACGCACACGAACTCACAATTTCGTCTTACGCCTCACACTCTTTACAATGATATTGAGAGAGTATTTATAATGCTACCTATCAACTAATAACAGAAAGATATAATCTATACATGACAATGTTCTGCCTTCTAGTCGATAGTTTCCTTCAATAGAAAACTCTTTCCTTCATAATATCTTCTTGCTTGTTCTTCAAACAACGATCCTGTTTTATAGCACTTGCCAGTTTCTGTAGCATCCATAATGACATCATCAGTAACACGACTGATATCAGGATCTGCACACTGCATCAGTATCTGATCAACCATCAGTATTGGACACGTCATCAGGATTTGCTCTCTGTTCCTGACATGTAGTCTCCGATACACTGTTCATTCCTGATTAAACTATACAGATAACTGTTCTACACATAAAACCTATATACAGTGCTAAATCCTTTATAAGATCAGGATTACAAGAAGTATAATGTGTAAATTCTATTCTTAACATCACAACTTATGAATTATTCCTAACAAAGGATTATCAAGTGACTAGACCAGCAATGAAAGGACAAAGCGGGGTTTCTTCTAACCAAGCGCCAACCGCGAGAACTTTTGATGAAAAATGAATTGAGGCACATGATGATGGATTTTATAAATACCATGGATGTATTAGGATTGAGGATGGTGACCAATAAAGGTTATGAAGATTGTCAGAGATAGTGCAGTGTGATGCAGAAATGTTATCTGAAGCTTAGTGTCCTCAAGAAGAGCAATAGGTACTAAGAGATTCACGTTGAACACGACCAATATCTTCCAGAACATCATATGTTGTCTTTTGGAAGGTCATGTAGACCGACATTCGTTTGAAAGAAAAGGTTAGCATTAAGCTACCTATAGATTATTAAGATGAGAATGATTGAAGACAGACCCTTATTAAGGATACATGATTTGATTGCCAATTTCAGGATAATGTAAGTATTCCTTGAAAATAGAATTGAGGGTAGAACATCCATAAATTAAGACGAACCCTGGGGATGCACAAAGGATAGCATCACCCCTAATAAAGACATTGTGAATTCAGACGATATAAGTTGAATCGACCAAGGTATCAATAACCTGTAAGGATTTGTGGAAAGGAGTCTCGAAAAGTACATAGACAGAATTGTTATAGAATTGATTAATGATGTTTGATATACCCTGTACCCAGAAGATACAGGAGGAATGATGAGGATGACCTAAGAAGCCTTATAAGGGAAGAGGTAATATTCTGAACTTCAAAAGGGAAGTTTGGTAAGGAATGTATGACATAGTAACAATAAGGCCAGATGAAGCATGTGTGAAACCATAAGAAAGTATGGATTGAACCAATAAGGTTGAGATTATCCTAAAATAAGAAAGGACTAAGATAAGAAATATCCTAGGTATGATTGGGAGTAACCGTGATAAAGTTCACACAGAAAGCTGGAAGCAATGACTTTTGGAAAAAGACTGGAATATTTTTTCTCTCATTTAGCAGAGTTCAAGGGAGGATGCTTCCACCCTGAGTTGGAATAGATCCAGAAAACATTCATTTTAAGAAATTATTATATTCAGGAAAGGACAATGAGGTGGCCGACACTTTAAGTATAAGGGAGTAAGTGTAAATGCTCATACCAAAGAAATAGCGTGATAATGAGAAGGGCCTTGAAGGTCAGAATGTGATGGAGGAATTTACGTTCCCCTGATGATTGTGCGAGGATCAACTATAAGGATAGTTTAAGTAAACATTCGATTCCTGATTTTGTCTACAGCACATTACCGACACTAGAAGGTTCTGCGACAGGCCAGACCAAATTCCCCAAGCGACTCTCCTTTATTTTAGAAAGAGAGAGGAGAGATGAGGTAATAAGGGATGATTGAATACAGAAGATAGATTGGTACTGATATTGATAAGCTAATTGGCATGATGATGAATGACAAACAAGTTTATGCTGGTGTATTTCTGTGCAAACAAGATAGAGAACATGAGGTTGGAGGTTCGTGATGCTGAAAGGTATCCTCGTGAAAAGAATTAACGAGGTTCGGAAAGGGATAAAGTAAACTGCTAAGCTTCCAGTCTTATCCTGGAGGCCAGCCTGTTCCAGCTGCGATGCTGGAAGCTCTTCTACAATTTTATCCGCTTCATGTAATATCTACGTCAAGTTCAGGAAGCGTTCCTTGTGGATAGGAAATAGTGACTATTTTGTCTTCCTAGAGGATCTGACCTGACAATTATGAAACCCGTAAGATTAGTTATTAAAGCACTTCGTAAACGACTGTGGCAATGTCATGACTGAATATAAGCCAGAGAAATCATCCAGGGTTATCTCGGATGTTTTAAATTTTGGAACAAGGTGATAATTGGAATAAATGATTAGACTATGATGGTTCGTAGAGTGATTATAGTAGAAATGGGAACCAAGCGACTGACAGAAATGAATATAAAGTTAAGGATCAATAAGGGAGTTAGATATGCGGACTCCCAAGAAGCCCCAGTAATGAAGCAAGAAAAATATGGAATTGAAATGGCAAAGTTATTGGCCTAAACGGAAAGTGGGAACTTGAAGCATAAATGACATACAAATTAACCCCTTCAAGTTGGGGGAAGTCGAGGAAATTTGGAATAGATTGATTGAGTAATAAAGAGACTCATGGAATGAGAAAGTGAAAATCTAGATGGTTGAACAAAGGAAAGTTTGACCCCAATCATGTGACACTTATTGAATAAAGGTGACGAGTGTCTCAACAATGAGATGAAGGTGGAGTTAAACAACAGAAGTAAACAAGAATCAGATAATAAGAAGAATGTGATTGATAAAGAAAAGATTGGGATATAACTATGAAATGTGAATCAAGGAATGTTATGAATGGGCTTTCTAGCAAACTCATGGGATGACCACCTGATGGTGTTATTATTAAGGATAAGAAAGACCTGGTAGCATGGCATGGAATGTCAGTATTAATAATGCCAAGCGAGGAAATCTATGATTTAACCGGAGAAGTTGAAAGGTGTTTCATAAGCAAGTGTTGCTAAGATTAAACAGAGTATAGGTCCATAGAATGATGGACCGAGCAGCGAGGATATGTTGACACGTGAGATTACGATAGAGTAGTAATTGACATGATTACGATTATTTTTCTTCTCTGATAAACCTCTATAGTTCAGAGGTAAATTCTAAGTATGGTATTTTTGCAATCATGAAATTTTCTATAATTCTCCGGAATTCTTTTCTTTCCTTCTCTCTTATTCATATTCTTTTTGAATTGAGAAGAACAACCCTTTAAGGAGGGGAGGTACTACTACGTGCCATTAATTGTTTAATTGCTTGTCAAGTACTAAAGGCTGGCCCCCTTCTATACTAACTATGCAGTATAACGAATGTTCATTGATCATAGTGATCTCTCAATAAATTTTTCCACTTAAATATATATACATCGAGATTACAAAGATAAAAGCAATCGGGGAATGCATGTACGAGTGATGTTTCTTGATAGTTTAAGCTTGGTTAAGGAGTTCTAAGGACTAAACAAGGTTAAGCGCGAACGAACCCCTTAAAAGTACACTTGGCTATAACTTCGGTTATGACTCAGAAAATGGGCGATAAAACTCGAGGTATAATCTTAGTAAACGACCGACCTTAGAACTTATACGGCTTAAGTATATACCGAGTGTAGGCATAATGACGTGTCGTAATAACGAACAAGTGTCAGATCGTGTCGGTAATAAAAAGAGTCACACCAAATGGTGTATAACGAGATAATTCGAAAAACGTGTTTCGACTTAAGTTAAGTTTATACTTAGCCTTTCGAAATATTAAGTGATTAACCTCGGATATTGTGACTATTGATAGATCACCGGATCGACCCGAGGCACACTACCCCTACAGGATTGCCAGGCAAGTTTCCAATACTTGGAACTGTTGTTGTGATAATATATATGATGATTGTTGTATACATATGCCATAGCATGCATGCCTACTTTCAAGTCTATTGATATACTTGTTCCCAGAATTGATATTGGCTTATAAACTAGATATGAATTATCAGTTATAAGCAGGATTGTTTTGTTAAGACCCTTAGTGAAGGGCGTATGATATTCATTATTTAAATATAAGACCATGAGTCGGTATTTTGTGATATAAAGATAGTCGTGGAAACCCGGAGGGATTCCAGCGACAGATTAATATTCATTTTGAGGAATGTTACTTATAAACATTAGTTATATTTTCATAAAGTATCAATAACTTGGAAATCTTTCGAGAAATGTTATTTGAATATTATCTCAGTCAAGAAATATTAGATGAATATTATTTTCGAATATTCATTTAGAGTTTGATTATTAATGAATAATTACTTTGATATTCATTGGAAATTTTATCTGTTAAATGAATATTACTTTCGAAGATTCATTTAAGGTTCTATGTACTCGATGAATATTATTTTAAAATATTCATTGGAAGTTCTATTTACTTAAGGAATAATATTTCGAATATTCCTTTAAAGTTTTGATTACTAAAAGAATATTCTTTGGATATTCATTTAGAATATTATTTATTAAATGAATATTATTTTCAAATATTCATTTAAGGTTTGATTTATTAAGTGAATATTATTTTCAAATATTCATTTAAGGTTTGATTTATTTAGTGAATATTATTTTAAATAATTAATTGAGTTAATTATTTAATGAATATTATTTATGAATATTTATTCGAGGATCCTTCCGAGTAATATTTTATATTAAGATTATTCCTTCAATATTTTTGACTTAATAAATATTCTTTGAATATTTATTTAATTCTTCTAACTCGTTTTAAAAACGATTCACTTCATTCAAATATTATCTTCGACCCTCAGATATTATGTAAAATATGTCGGAGTCTTTTTATGACTATTTTATCAAGGGAGATCCCCAAAACTCTATTTTTATTTAAATCTATTTTATAAGAAGATTTAAATACTCGCTCAAATTTCCAAAAGCATATAAGGGGACCCCACTTGAGAGCTGTTATTTATTTGATTGCCCGGTCATATACTTATTATACTACCTTTTCACTCACATCTTGATTCTTTTCAAATATCGATATGAGTCTTTTTGGTTACCTCCTCCACACTCGAGGGGTAAGATTGATGGAACAAGTTTATATCCATTAACAAGCATCAGCTTGGGAAATATTGGTGAAATTTCCTTTCCAACTAGATACGACTACTTTGTGGAGTCTTATCAACAAGAATTATACTTGGGGAAAGTGGAACGAACTTTACGTTTCTGAGTTATGGATGTTAAATGAACTAGGAGACGCGTAAGTGGCCGAGTGGCGCCGGTCCAGCAGTGGCCCAACCATTGGCCGAGGAGTTCCAGAGGGCGGTCGACAAGTAAATCCGTCGGATCTACCTTCTACATGTAGAGAACGACTGATGAGATGCATGACATACGACTGATCATCGTAAACATTAGGGCATCTGGCGCGGCAATGCTCTCGTATTAGTTCATCTTTCAAAATTGGAAATCTTCTGCAACACCATCTGTGTTGGCAGGGTTGAAAAGTGTTTGAATCTGGAATTGCAATATTTTTCTGAAAGTTCCTCCTTTATGATAAATAATGCTATCTTGATTATCTTTGGCATAGCAGATACTTCCACAGAAATATATTTTGAGTTACCTTGTAACTTCATCATTTACCTTATACTGGTACTATGTTCGTTAATGCATGGATATGGTATCAAAGATATTTTGAACTGTTATATATTATTACTATTCAGTTATATTCTTTTTGGTGGCCTATTGCTCACCCTTGCTTTATTTATCTATATCACAACAACAACTAGATCAGATGGCCCGCGCAAGGCGCACTCAGCGTAAGCAGGTGACAGTCGTCAGAGGAACAACCGCTGAGGTCATAGCTACCATTGTTGAAGAGGCAGCTACTGGTAGGCTAGTTGTTAGCATGTGAGTATCAAATGTATTCATTATATAGCATATACAAAGGGATGGCAAAGAGTATGTAATGGTTAATTGTAAACCTTTTGGGTTGTAAGAACTCAATCTTACGATTAATAATATTTGGTAATTACTCTGATTTCATCTCTGGGACTATAACGGGTGTGTTTTGGGTGACAAGGTTGTACTTTAATTTATGTTGGTTTTGTGGAAGGTAATTGAGACCGTAACGACCAGATCCCTGATCCCGGATCTGGGGGTTTTACACCTTACAAGTAAAGCAACCTAGATTCTTTCTATTTCTAGCTAATACAATTCTAGTAGATGTGGATATATCATACTCTTTGAATTGACCAGCCTTGTCTTGTGAACTCTCAAGCTTCTGTCGTAGTCTTTGCAGGTCTGCTATAAATGATAGAGTGTTGCAGCAAATCTGTTTCTTGAACATATAACCTATCACGGGCTTTGACTGAGAAAAGTACCCAAATCAAATAATTTAGTGTGAAGTAACCTTAACCACCGAGTCTGCTGTCAAAGGAATAATCAGTAGTTGACAGTACGAGGTTCCGCCAATGTTGCTGTCGGAACTCCAGACTTGCTGTCAAGTGTGAGAATGTTACTGTCCCATGCTTCAGCCAATGTTGCTGTCAGATATAGCTTTGTCGTGACTTTGCAACATTTGTCTTCTTGTTAACTTACTGTCAAGAACATGACAGTAACTTTTATTCTTGTTGTCTTCTGGATATATTCCTTAAGGCTTGAACAAATACATGAACTTCTCCCAATACATACAATTATTACATGACAGCAATTATTCGATTACAAGAACATACTCTGGCTGTGACAGTATGTTCAACTTAGTAAAAACTTAAGTACAGGGAAATATAGTTAAGTTGTCTCTATGTTATCACCCATAAATCCCAACAATTTGTTAGCCTCAAATCCTAACTACGTGTGTTCGTAATGTTTATTGTCTATTGTTATAAGTGTTCCTATGTTTCGTAGTACTTATTCGTCTGGAGGTGATTCATGAAATTGGTAAGATTTTCCTAATGTCATTATTACAGTAGTTATAGAAGGTGTTTTACTATGTTTTATTACTTTACAGGTGGTTCATCATTTCAGAATACGGCTAATGAGAAAGGCATTGGGAGAGGTTACAATTTCTTCCACTTTCAGACTCTATCATTATTACTTTATACCCGTATTAGTGAATAACTTTGGATTTTTTTTTCTGTGTGGAAAAATACAATGTATTAACGACATCATTATTACTTTATATGTTCCTTCTCTTATTAAATCCCAGTCCTCAACTGCTGACATCTGCCTCCCAGTGATGGTCTGAAAAATGATATGCATTTGCTTCAGTTTTATTTTAGACATGTGCAATGCACCAAATGCATCTAGATTGACACTGTACCAGCTTTCCTGACTTTAAAATTGTACTTGGTTGTTTACATTTCTTTATATTTCTGTATATAAGTAGTTATGAATATGTCTGCTTCTGTGATGTTAGAATAAGTTTAATTTATTGATGTACTTCACACTTGAAGCTTTCCTGTTAAAGGCTAATTTACCCATATTCTACAATTTCAATAATTAACATTGAGTTTAGTTTTGAGTCTATGCTATCTAGATCTGCATTAGTCACGAGAAAGAAGTTGCACAAGAACATGATCATGCTGAGGACTACCGCATGATCATGCTAATACTGGGATTTAAAGTCGTAGCTTACATCAAGAACAACATGGTCATGCTGATGGGATTGCGTTATCATGCGAAAGAACAACATGGCCATGCTAATGGTATTGCGTGTTCATGCCAAAATTGGATATTATAACAGTAGTAAGTGTTTGATTATTGGCCATTGTGCATGCTCACGCTGTTGTATCGCGTGTCCATGCCAAAATTAAGATATCTCATAGATATCTAGCTAATTAAGATATTTTCAGTTTTCCGCATATTTTGACCCGTGTTAATAAAAATTAATTCTTATTCACAAATAATATTAAGCTAGCCTTTGAAAAAGCCAGCAAATAACTACTGTTAGGTAGTAACTTCAGTTCATCTTCTTAAAAAAAATATATGTTAACTTTTTGAAGTGATGGAATCCCAATCCGTAACCTTGGAGATGAAATTGCAAAAAGAGGCATAAACTCTATCAGTAAGGTTGTAGCAGAAGTAAAGCAGTAAGACCCTTCCCCTAGAGATGTGATGCATAATTTCAAAATAGATAATTCCAATACTTGATGCATTTTCTTTCTGGGTATTGCTAAATGTAAAATGCTTTTAATTATACAAATGCAGGAGCATCCTGAAAAATCTGAAAGTTGCATATTGAAAAATGATACTGAGCAGTGGTTACTTTCATGCAGATCCACATCCAGGAAACATCATGGTCTGTAAATAGCATATTAAATATCAATGTACCATGGGTTTTCATCAATGTCAGAAGCTACTATGTCAGGTACACCATCATCTGTCAGATGATGAAGATTTAATTTCTTAATCGTTTAGATAATTGTAAAATAAAAATGTCAAATGAGTTCAAATTCTACAATAGTTACATTGCTTTGTTTTTTTTAGTTCAACAATTGTTGTAATACACCAGGTAAGTGAAGTATTCCCGAAGAAGAAATAAGTTAAATTTTCATTATTATTTGTTGTCTTTACATTTATATGTATTTAGATGTTATTACCGACTATTAATAGTGCTTTTCTCTGATATAAATGTCAAAATGAACATTGAAGGTGTTTAATTTTGAGTTTGTGATATGTAGATCTGAATTAGTCATCAGAAAGAAGTTGCACAAAAACATGATCATGCTGAGGACTACTGCATGATCATGCTAATATTGCGATTCAAAGCCGTAGCTTACACCAACAACATGGTCATGCTGATTGGATTGCGTGATCATACCAAAGAACAACATAGTCATGCTGATGGGATTGCGTGATCATGCCAAAATTGGATATTATCATAATAGTAACCATCTGATTATTGGCCACTGTGCATGCTCACGCTATTGGATTGCGTGACCATGCCAAAATAAGAAAGAGTAGAAACTATGTTTCAACAAGTATCCGCAGTAAGGGGCAACATTTTTTAGGGTACACAACACTGGACCACTTGGCTGCTTGCAGTTTAGTGTTACAAATGATCAATCAAAGTCTAATGACTTTGACAGATATGACTGTGTGGTTAATCAGAATAGGATGCTCAATAGTTCAATAGGAACAACTCCCCCTATCAGCATTCACATATGTAGATTTCTATAAGGCAAAGTACAAAAAACGGAGTACTAAGCTCACTGTAATAATCCACCTGTTTCGTCATTGCAGAGCACCAATAATTGAAATAGCTCATAAGATTAAAATTGCATAAAAAAAGTTGGCATGTCTAAACATACCAATAATAACAAAAAATTCACTAACATGTCTTAGAGTTTGCTATTGGTGTAATCGCAGTACAAAACCGTGAAGTATACAAGGTATACATATTCGATGAACACTCAACTTATCTTGATGTCAAACAGAAGCTTAAGGCTGATCAAGTAATTTGATCACTGAGCATGCTTAATAATTATCTAATGGTCACATGAGAAAAAAGGGAAGACAGATTTCAGAGATTTTTAATGGTTAGTATTATCTTTAAAAAAAAAAATCCTTTTAAGTTGTATGAAAGTTTTATTTAGCCTTCTATATTAATAATATTAACCATTAATAAAATGCAGCCTGTATTTGGTTTGCCATCACTTAAAAAATACATCCTTAATTATTTTTAATGCTGTTTAATGAAGTACTTAAGATGGCCTCAAACTTGGTTTCAACAACTTATTGGTACTCGTTGGTCAATTGTATGGTAGAATTCTATAAGTGATAGAAAATTTCTCATGCTAAGACTTGGTGTTGGCATGCTAGAAACATTTTTCGTATTTTGCTTTTCTACATAAGGTATGAGCAGATGTGAACACAATATCGAGGTTCGTTTTATAGATATCACAAAACATAACTTGAGAAGAGTACAATACTTGAGAAAAGTACAAATTAGTTTGGACTTTGGCAATTGAAAGAAACACATTAAACTTAAATTCTAAAAATTGTTTGGTCTGGTGACACAGAATAGTTTCCAGAATGAACTACATTGCATACCATAAATACATTAGAATATACTCTACCAGTGAATACGGTGCGGGACATACTGGGGATATTTTGCGATGTATTTCGTTTGGGTTGATCGAGAGCAAAACAGTCCTAAAGTAATTGCAGGTTAGCAACTAAATAATATAAAGCAGTTTTACAAACTCCGATTTGTTCTCGGTGACAAACTCCGATTTGTAGTGATGGAGAAAGACAATGTACTTTCCTTTGATGTCCGCCCTTTATAATTCATGAGTTCCTTTCCTGGTTGTTATTTTGGTTGAATGGATGATTACATTTTTAATTTTAAGTACACAGATTCAATGGATGGTGTGTTGGTATGCCATATTTGTAGGAACGTATTGACTATAAATAATGCATTTTTATAACATTTTATATCGTATGTTAATTTTAGTGTCGTGCCTTAGCAGGTGGATTTATGTGCCAAATTTTATATCGAGAATATAAAAGATTTTTTTTGTTTTGATAAACATAGCAAATATATTAAAATAAAAGGCCACGCCTTAGGATGATACACGACATAAGCAACTGAACATAGCTAGAGCCTACTGGCAATTAAAACATTGAGATAACAGAATGAAACTTAAACAAAGCAAATATGAAACCACTTAGAAAACTATCACTAACTTCCCATGCACCAGTTAAAACCATTCAAAACATGACCCCAGCTAATACATGCTAAACTGGATTTTCTTTAGCCCAATCTTCAAACATAGCCATCTGCATTAGAACTCCAAAAATTCCAGGATCAAGAGGGAAAGAAGGCAGCCTCTCCAAGCCATACTGATCCATGTATTCCGCCGTCCTATTCATTTCCAATGGAATATGAGCAATACGCGTAAAGTCTCCCCTTCTTTGAAGTAGTTTGCATAAAGAGTATGGAATTTAGTCACCACTTCTCTGAGATCCTCTGCAACGAGAATATAAAAGATATAGAATATTATATACTTTATTTACTAGAGAAATTGTGATAATTACTCAACATTCTTTTCATCAAGTTTAAAAATAAAATCATATCTACTTATGTAGTATACTCTACCTCAAACACTTACCAGTTTTTATCTATAATCATATCATATGCAAATCATATAAACATTATGACGTAGATATCAATATTAACAAATTTGTGAACTTATAATATACAATCTTATCAGCATTAGATTTTTAGATATCATATCAATTCCTAATTTTTAGATATCCACAATATAACTTCATTATAGATGATCAAGCTTATAAGATACGAAATATTAGATAACCACACACATACCTTAACAAAACTAATCTAAAACAGATGTCTATGAAACTGGTGATATTCACACAATTAAAGCCAAAGATAACGTGATAATTAAGGCCAAAGATTACGTGATAATGCAGTCATTAAAATCAGAAATTAAGTCGCACATCACTGAAAAGTACTAACCGTCTGTGTTATAAAATTAGTTTTTCTATCACATTCTTCTCAGGCGTTCTTCTTAAATAAGTAATCCCTTATACTCATTGTAAGTTCGTCATTATGCTGCTGTGTTAATCTATTACAAATCTATATATTTACTACTGCAAATATATTTATACAATTGAATCTCTTGCTAAAAAACATGTCGAATACGCTAAAGTATGATAGTTTGGATTCTCTAAATGATACAAAGTATGACTGGAGAATCAAGGTCAGAGTTTCTCGTATCTGGGATAGTTTTAGTTCAAAAGGAGATAAGGAATTCAAAGGACGGAACATGTTGCTATTGGATGACAAGGTTACTTGCACAAACTGTACGTATACATGTTATTTTTAGTTATAAGAACTCTTATTCTTCTAAAAATACTACATGGTTCATAGTATGACTTTTTTCCCTATCATTTCTTAAAAAAAACTAGCATACTCGAATGCATGCGTTTATTTGGCCAAATTATATGGATGAGTTTAAACTTACTTTTGAAGAAGGAAAGATCTATTCGATTAGAAATTTCTCTGTCAAAACTTACCGGAAAGAGTCATTGAGATGTACAAGAAGTGACAAGCAAATATGGTTGTCAAACCATACTAAAGTGATCAGAATTAAGGACAATCCACAGACGGACAAGATGATACGTAACATGGAATTTGACTTCTTTGACATTAGCGACATCCGTGAAATTGTTAAGCAGGATGATAACAAACATTTAATTGGTATGGATTTTTTTGATTTATTGATAATATGAATGTTTATGTCCCTCATTTTCAAGTCACATAATTTCATACTATGCAGATGTTATGGGTGTGCTAAAGGACAACGATGTTCTTCGTCATTTTACAAATCAGAAATCCATTGAGCAGTGTTCATTCTGGTTCACTCTAACGGATGGAAGGTACCACACATTAATGTACATCACTATCCAGTCTAAATTTAAATTATTATTGAACATACCTGATAATCTAATGTAAATTTGATTATTTATATAGTGCTTCGATTAAGATATGTTTCTGAGATGAATTGGCTCAATCATTTGTGTCTGAGTTAGACAAAGTCACTGAGATGCTGATAATTGTTATTGTGACAAGTTGCAAACATAATGAGTATAGAGGTATAATTACTTAACATAATATATCTTTGTATTTTATGTTAATTTGTTATCTTACATATTTAACATGTAGTTTAACAGAGATATAAATTCACGATGTTTGTTTCCTACATTCTATTTGATTTACAAAATATAGAAGAGCCATATGTTTCAAATGTTGGAACAACACGTTTTTTCATAAACTATAACCATCAATCTGTCGCTCAGTTAAAGCAAAGGTATTAATACTTTATCGTATAAATTATTTGTTAGTAATAGATAGACTAACACAATTATACCATTAATCAATTTTAATAACAATCTGGATACTGTAGAGTAATCTTACCAAATTTTGACCAATATCAACCTGCTCCAAGAGACAATGAAAGGTTCCGAGTCATAACAATTGCTCAGTTGAGAAGTCTGAATGATGCCTTCGTGATGGTACATCTAAATCTTTATTATAATTCCTACTACTATTAGTATTGTAAAACATATATAACAATTTTTTTATAAACACAGGAAAAAGTTATGTGTCAAGTTACTGTGTGGACGGTGTAGGAAACACAAGATTGGACCTATGATGTTTGTACATCATGTCAACAAGAGGTTGAGATGATAAGTGACAAATTCAAATGTGTTGAATGTAAAAGGACTATACGTTACTCTGATAAGAGGTACCTTACACCATATTTGTCGCATTAAAATATTACTTTATAGTCGACCTGTGCCATAATTTTTCATTGTAATTTTTCAAATTGTGATAGGTTTAGATTGTGCTTGATTGCTGAGGACACTACTGGAGGAGCTGCCTTTATTGTGTTTAATCGAGAAGTAGAGGCTATCATTGGAAAAACTGCATACGATGTTATTGCAGAGCAAGAATGGGTATTGTATCTTAGAGTTCACTGGCCATGAGGTCACCATCAGGTAAGAACCCTGAGGTTAAGATAAAATAGGTTAAAAGTGGAGGTTATTTTTGTAAATTCAGAAGGGTGACTTTTATTATTACAAAATTGCCATCCAATATTTATACTGAAATCGGTCTAACCTCAGATAAGGTCCCTGAGGTCATCCTCATGGCCATTCTTCTCTTGTATCATATAGTTTTTTTTACTTAATATTACTATGTTCAAGTACAAATTTAATGAAATATATTTTTATAGCAAATGCATCTAACTATGTCTTATAGTATTTATCATTCAGTGTATATATTGAAACTCCCCTGTATAATATAAAAATTTGATAATAGTTGCATACTATTTTTTTTAAACCTTCGCTTCAACTAAATTACGTTCATATACTATATAAATTACATAGCCTTTTTTGTTAAACATATATTTTAGAATAATTATATACGGAGTAATTTGTTTTAAAAAAAAATTGTCGGCCCGTGCACGCAACTTTGGGCAAAAAAGACTAGTATACTATAATATGTAGATATATAATTTAATATATAAAATACATTATAGGTGGATCTCATGCAAATAAATTTAAGTACAAATGATGGTCTCGAAATTAAATTATTTTACAATAAATTATAATTTAAAACAAAATTGATAGTATATTTTTATATTAGATAATTTAACAATCCTCAACAAATTCTAGAATTTGGAAAGACTAACAGGGTGGAGAGTTGTAACTTGTACAATGACTGCCGAAAACATAACAAATTTTTAGTACTTTGGAGTCATATTTTCCTAAAAATATTTTAATCACAGTTTGTACTTTGTAGTCTATCATTCACTAAAACTTATTCATACATTTCCATAATTTACAATTACAAAAATCAATATTGAATAAAGAAAAAACTTGGATGTGTCGGAGACTCTGGTTGTTTCTTTTTGTGTTTCCTCATGTTTTGCTCTATGCCCCTGTAAATGGATCCGATTCGTACTCATTTAAATGGATATGGATTGATTTGAAAAATATTTGATTCGGAATCCGATCCGATAAAAACAATTCGAATAATAAATGGATCGAATATGGATTTAGGTTGATCCGATCCGCTTATCCACGACCCGATCCGATTAATTATATAATAATATATTATATAATATATATAATAATATTTTTAAATATTTTATATCGTAATAAGTTACGTTATTGAAAATCCTAAACCTTATACACTCTAGCCTTCAAAGTTTGACGTCATTATATTTTTTTGTATTTATATTTTAATGTCAATTTTCTGTATTAGAAACTTGCATTTATAATTTAAATATGTTAGGATAGTGATTTTTGTTGGCGGATGAATGGCTACTTACATTTACTTATATTGTATCGAAGAACGAGAAGAAGTTCAAAATGTAGGCTAGGAAAAAAATAAATTTCTTTTTTTTAAAATCTTGACTTCATATATTTCTTTTATTCGATTTGAACTTGTGATTTATGTTTTTTTTTAAACATTGTGTTTGAGCAGAAAAAAAAAATCTTTTTTCCGAAATACTTGACTTCATATTTTTCTTTTATTGGATTTGAACTTGTGATTTATGTTTTTTTAACCATTATGTTTAAACAATAAAATTATTAAAATAGTTTAAATTTTTAATTGCTACTAAAATTTACACACAGACTTCTAGATTGTAACTTCTCAAATTTTACTAATTTTCTTCTAAATTGGTGAATGATATATATCAATGTGATTTTTTTTTTATATCTAAAAAAATAAATGGAGCAATGGATATCCGAAATCCGATCCGTTTATCCAATAAACTAAATGGATTGGATATGGATCAACCTTTAAAAGATCTAATCCAATCCGAATCCGATAAAAACAAATGGATATGGATGTGGATTTTGGTCGATCCAATCCGAACCCGACCCGTTGACAGGCTAGCTTAAAACTGACTCTGTTAATTATTTTTTATTTTTTATTTATATTTTAATAAATATAATTCTAATGAAATTTTAATGTAAGTGATAAATCATAATTTAAATTCAGTTTCAAAGTAAAAGAATAGGTGGATATGTTTTTCCTTAGATTCAAACCTGAAATTTTGTTCACATCTTTTTTAATATTAGATCTATCTCTTTAATTTAAATATATTGTGGACGGAATTCTTATCTTAATATTTTTTCTTATTATTATATATTACGTTCCCTGTTAACTTGTTTTGAAAAATCAAATAATTATTATTCGAAAGGATAATCAAATGTGTTAATAAATTATAAGTTATCCTTTAATTTATTTATTATAGTTTAGTAATGTAAATAACATATTAATATGTTTTTCATTGGATTCGAATATGATTTTTTTGGTAGTATTTTTCCATTATAGTAAGAAATTTAGATATTTCAATTTAATATGTTATTGACGCAATTCAAACATGAAATATCAATATACTTTTTTAGTCATAAATCTAATGATCGTATCAATATACGGGCTTATTAATATATTATGTTATTATGTATATTTCAATATATGTATTTTCACTAGAAAGTAAATAAATTGTTGAATACAATTATATGTTTTTATAATTTTAATACGAATGACTTGTTCTTAGGATTTTTTAAAAAAATATCTATGTTACATTTTATTTTCAAAGATATATATAGACACACCTTAAATGCAGTTATATTGTAACATGAAATGCAAATATTTTAACCTGTAGTGTAACATCATATGCAATTTTTGTAGTAATTTTGAAAAGAAAAATTGAAATATGAATTTTTTTTAATAAATTCTCATTTTTTATTACCTCTAATTATTCCAACTATTATTTTATTTCATTTTTCTTCGGTACATGATGGTATCTAAGCAACTAAACCAATCAAGCCTTGTTAACGGGTCGGATTCGGATCGGATCATCCTAAATCCATATTGGAATCCGTTAAGATTTTTCGAATTCGGATCGGATCAGGAGTCAGATATTTTTTAGGTCGATCCATATCCAATCTGTTCGGATTTAGGGCTATCGGATCGGACCTCCGATCCGTTTAATGAATTTTAAAAATTTAATTTTTTGATTTTTTTAATTTAAAAAATAGTATTTTAAAATCTTTTGACGTAATAAAAATTAAAATTATGACATATACTTTGACAAATCCAAATTTATATTCTAAAATAATATTATTAAGGTAAAATTTTATATATTATATATGTTTTATATATTTCATATATTTATAATACATAAAAATATATAATAAATATAATATATTCGGATCGAATCGTTATTAAATTAGATCATATAAAATCCATAATCGCTCGTTATCGGATCGAATCGAATATCCGATTCATTGAAAGGTCAAAATAAGGCCATGTTCCTAGCGTGGAGAGTATAGATAGGAAATTTTGGGGATTGCCTATTTAAAAATTTTTATATTATTAGTAGATAGTTTATTGGATTGTTTTTTATTATTAAATATAAATATATGAGTACAAAGACGTAAAAATTAATTTTAGATAAATTTTCTAAAATTAACACATTTATTGTATTGTTTAGGTTCTTATAAGATAGTTTAACATTGATTTTGATGACTGATGCTCCTGTACAAAACAAGGAGAACTGGTAATTTTAGAATATTTTCCTAATGATAAGTGCAGGCTCCCTTCATATTTTAGTTTAATCGTAAAAGCTGGATTTATTTGGTAAATCACTTTAATTTTAATCTATTTTATATTAAAATGTTATATGTCTGACAATGAATAACTAAATGAGAAAAAAAAATCCCTACACTCAAATCAAATATATCAATAAAATTTTCATTTCGCCGTGTTTGAATTTTTCTTTTTGAATATCCTAATATTACTCTCATGTGCATTTAGTGTTTTCGAGATCATAATTTTGTATTCATAATTATAATTACTGAATTATGACCAGTCAATTTAAAAACTATGAAATGGCATAGTGTTTTCATAATTGTAATTACTGCATTTAGTGTTTTCGAGATCATAATTTTGTGCATTTAGGGTTTGAATTTTTCTTTTTGAATATCCTAATATTACTCTCATATGCATTTAGAGTTTTCGAGATCATAATTTTGTATTCATAATTGTAATTACTGAATTGTGACCAGTCAATTTAAAAACTATGAAATGGCATAGTGTTCTCATAATTGTAATTACTGCATTTAGTGTTTTCGATATCATAATTTTGTGCATTTAGGGTTTGAATTTTTCTTTTTGAATATCCTAATATTACTCTCATGTGCATCTATACATCTATACAAAGTAAAATCCAGGGAGGATGACGTGGCATGCCTAAACTTCCTCCAACCCAATTTCTCTTGGTTTCTCTGGGTTTCTAGCTTTCTCCCATTTTATGCTATTTTTTTCCAAAAAAAATGATCGATGTGAGGACTTTTCAGCTCTCAAATCCAATCGGTCTCCAAATTTAGACTTTCCATCTCTCAGAACCTGTCAGTTTTAGGCTTTTTCCCTGCCAAATTGGATCAAATGGTGAACCTATTTATCTATGTATGTATAGTCATGGAGCTACAAAAGCTATACTGCAAGAAGAGAGAATTCACCATATAATTCAGACCATGGGGAAAATTTACGTTCAATCAATCAGGTTTGTCCCTTTTCAACTTTCATTTCATAACTATATACGTCAATTCAAGCTATCAATGTAGCAAGCAGTGGTTGTAAATCAGGTTTTGTATACATAGCTTATCATAGCATAATGAATACGCGACGCTCACACATTTATGTGTTAACGGATATTCTGATTTTTTTCACTTTTCCAGTTTTTGGAATATTGTTAAAGATTGGAAATTTCATTAGTTTTGAAATTGCATCGTTGTTGAATTGCATGATTTTTAATTCTTATGAGCTATGTTTTCATTCGCCACACTTTGATAGTATTTCTTTGTCAAATTAGTGAAATGAATTTTGTGTTTACAGTAGTGAAGAAATTATTCAGTTGCAGAGCTGAGTAATACAACAATTGGTGTCAACAGGTAAATACTCCCCTGCATTTTAATTTGCAACATTTTTGGCTCTTGGATGCGCTCCAGCTTGATAGTAGGTTCGGTGTGACAATTACAACCTTTTAGCTTAAATAGTTGAATCGATCATTAATCTTGTGACCTTAATGAATAATAGAATAATACCACTACAATGACCAACAGTGAAATGAAACATGGCCTATAATTTTAGATTTCTTGAAGCTTTAAATTACTTTTATCACGCACAACTTTTAATCTATCTGCATGATATCGTTGATCGAATATAGAATTTGCAGCTTAATTTTACACTTAAAATTCACATCAAGTACTTTGTGTCTTTTTAAAAGCCTTCAACAATGACATCTCCTTGGAAATTGTCTCTAAAAGTGTGTGGCTGTCTTAAAAGTTACTACTATTTATTTTTCCTAATTTTTCTATACATTGGAGTCTTGGTTGAATAATTCATTCTAATTAGGATTATTGACTACAGAGTTTGAAGATTGCCTAGAATTACAGCTTTTTTCCATATTATATATATATATATATATATATATAGATGAGAGAGACCGAGTTCTTCGAATCAGTGCAGACTTTGAAAGTTTCTGGAAAAGAACTGAAAGAGAACGACCCTCGCTTTTAACAAATTCAAAAGGGGAAGATGTGGAAAGTCTTTTGCCTGTTCTAGACAATTTTGAAAGAGCTAACACTCTAATCAAGGTAGAGACAGAGGGCGAGGAGAAAACTAACAATAGTTACCAGAGCACATCAAAGCAATTTACGAAGGTTCTAGGGTCTGTTGGTGTTGTGTCTGTTGAGACTGCTAGGAACCCCTTCGATCCTATGGTAAGCTGAGTTATTCTACACTCTACTTAAGGTTCTTTTAGTTAGTTATACATCCCTTTTATCTCTTTTTATAAACTCATATGCTGCTATGACGGTCATGTTTGGCGTGACGGGCAAGTGTCTATTTTTTATCCGCTAAGTTACAATTTTAAACTCTAGAAACAACTTTTTTAAAGGGTAGGAACCTGGTGATATGGGAGCCTTATGCACTAGGTACAATACCCCGTAGGCATGCATTTTACTGAATACTAAAATATCATTAAATGTGCATTAACTTTCTGAAGAAAAATAGTTGCCATTTTTTGGTAATCCGTTATGGTTCATTATTTGTCCATTTAGTTATTAACTTCCTGATACACATTTATTAGCGATGAAGAATGTTTGCTAAATTAGTTTACCAATTTTCATTTCCAGTTTTCAAGAGGGACTTATCAATGGTCAAAAGACTACAGTAGCTATTGATGCAACATAAAACTGATATGCAGGAGGAAGCATGCCAAATAACGCAGAGACTCTGTCCAGCTGAACTTCACATTTTCGCTGGCTTACACAATGTATGAGTTGATTTCACTGGTATTCTATTTTCTCTAAATTCTTGTGATTCCACTTTTTATTGCATTCAGGCAGAAATTGAAAGGTAACAGAATTCAAAGTTTTGGGTCTTAATTATTTCACTTTTGTTAGGAATCTGTGAGGACTGAAACCTAAATTGCTTTCTGAAACAATTTTTATGCTTGAAACATACATATATATGTCGTGACTCACTGTAAAATTGTAGGGGAGGGGGGGAAAAGAGTAAAACATAGATGAAATAGAAGACATTAGCGGCAACATTATGTGTTCTTCAAACACCATTGATTTTGTTGTCCGTATTGAATGTGTAATCACTTTTTCTCTCTTTATATATGGATTTGTTTGTATATACATGTACCATTTTGTTGTATAAGCTATGTTATATTATGATATTGATTTTTACTACTGGCTGGGTACATATACAAGGAGTGTATCTAGGTCCTCACGGTTCACTGAAAAAAGTCACCATCTATGCCCTTTTCCTCTCTTCATTTTGTAGTTGTTCATAATTTTAATGAGATAGTTAAGCCACCATCTATGTGTCCCCTTTTTTGTCAGTCTTGTAGACACTATGATAGCAAGGTTTATCATATAAAAAATTGCAGTAATCGTGATATAGAGATTATGATATTGTCTTCTATGTCTTTGATTCCTCATTTCTTTACTACGGACACTTTACACTCAACTTTTCAAATGCACTTTCTAAACGTATACCATTGTGTTTTCAAAGTCACGTACGTTTGTGTTTTCAAACTGTTTTAATGCGCTTAGACATGCTTGATCTGCTACAACACTTTTCTGGTATGTGGGTTTTCTAACAAGCTGATACTTTGATTGATGGTGTATGTGATCAGATTAGAAATCACTCTTTGCTGATTTTGCTAAGTGACTTTGTTTACACACTAATTAAGTTATTTATGGCTAGATTATAAACAATTAATTACCTGTAATATATTTTAATCAAAGATGGGAATCACCGAATCAGTTTCAAGCTATTATTCATGTGACATGCTACAATGAAATATTGTTTATGAACCTACAGTATATACATGGTTACTCGCTAATTCACTTCTGTCTGGCTAGATTATAAGTTATTATTTGGTTGCCATGTTTAACTTCTTTTTTTTGCAGCAATCGGGAAGGTGACATGTATGCATTTTCTTTCTTTAAGAATACAAATTAAAGCCTACGACAGTTGAAAACGGATAAAATTATTTTTCTGCTCTTCATACTTCAGTTCTGAAATGTTTAAGCATAGCGAGCAAAGCATGGTAATCATGTGCAACAAGCTGACCACAGGAAGGAGAAGACCAGGGAGAAAACATGCAAGAAAAATTGAGAGATTTGGGTATATTCTGATATAAACAATTCTCTGAAAAAAGTTTTTTATAGCTATTATTAGTTTTTGAAATCAAACGTTAATGTTCATTACACAACTAGATTTGAAGAACTCTGTACATTCACACATTCATGTGCTTGGATTTCTCGAGAGTCTAAACTTTTATTTAGAAAATTTATTTGTGGAACCTTTTTGGTACATTAGAATTTGAAAATGGATATCATTTAATATTCTACTCTTAATTGATATTGGTGGAAGCTGTAAAATGAATTGAGACTTCGTTGGTATAAAGTTTTGATTTTAAGGCATGCAACTTAATAGTAGTGGAAGTTGTAAGTCTAAATATATCTTTGGTAAAAAAAACTGTGACCTTAACAGCTACCAGTTGCAAGAAGTAAAGACAATAGCATTGCAACTAAACAGTATATATCAAAGTGTAGAGCGAAAATACTTATGAGCTCACTTAATTGGGTGAAAGTAAGCCAAGCTACCAATTTTGGAGCGAATGGTATTTGTTTCTCATGTCGATAATGCGGCCATATTTACTTACAGGATTTGGAATGCTTCCTAATTTTTGCAGTTGCACCCAGCTAGTTAACTGTATGTTCTATATTTTATGTTAAAGTTGTAATTGTTTAATGGCATCTGTAGGTTAATTGTTGTTATCATGCACATACAATGTTATAGAAAAATGAGGTTCACTATGCAGAGTAAGAAACGATGAGAAGAAATCAGGGATACCACATGATCAACAACAAAAACTGAAAGAGCGACTTGATGAGGTGCCTAACAGGAGCATTCTGAGCTAAAGGACTGCAAACAATTTTGTGACAAACTGAGGTTGTCTAAATTTTTTGGCTCTAGTTTGGGCCCAGTTCTTGAATTTGATTTCTATATTTTGCATTAAAATCATACACTACCAATATTAGAATACTTCTGTTGATATATGTGTTGTTTCCGGAGCAATTGTATTCCTAAATATTATATTTTACCGGCTTTATTTACACAAGTTGTAAACCTGCCAAAAATCTAAGTTATTTGTTCAGTTATATGCGGATATGTATGGATTCCATGAAAGGTCTTTTAAGTTGTACACTGTAGTCCTGCACTATATTGTGTATTCAGACCTACAAAAATCTTTAGACATCACTAATTCAGAGGTTTGCCAAGTTGTGTGCATCAAGTCCTTGTATCATTGACTAATACACCAATCTGCAAAGAAAAGAGTTATTTTTAAGATTAATATCATCATGGTCATGTTCTAATTCTTTGCAAATAAATAAGTTTGTACTAATATTAATATTTTCTAATCCCTTTAAAATTTAGATCTTCGTGTAATATTTATATTAGTTTATACTAATTTTATAAAATATTGTTTTTGAACCGCGCGAAGCACGGTTTTACCACCTAGTTTACTGATATGTTCTCTTCTGCCCTTCTAAGATTTAGTTAACATAAAAAACTATGAAATATTACTCTTGCAATGATCAAGTACTACAATTTTGATTAATTACTCTAATTAAGCATCAATTTAGGTAAGGGTTTTATCTAATATTTCCCATTTTGAAAGATTAATTATAATTGTGTCCCATGTTTATTTATAATTATAAATATATCCCATTTTCTAATATGTCCCTTTTTTAATTGTAACCATGATTAACTCACTAACTATACATTATTAAAAGACTTTTTTATCCTCTCTTAACAATCCCAACAACATCACCCACCCTCACATACTTGTCCATCAGATTTCACCAAGAACAGCTACGTGGATATTGATTACCTATAATATTGTCTTTTTTATACAAAGTATATAATAGTTCTTCATGTATTATGATTGGATTAATTCAGTATATAATAGTATGTTAGATATTGATTCAAGTGATATCAGGATCTGGATTGTTACTGATCAGATACTGATGCTGACGTCATCAGTAATACAATGTCAGTATGAAGGTATCATAAGGATTAGAAGTTGGTCAGGATTTCGTGAGGATTCTCTTCAGACCAGAGATCAAGGAAGATTGATATGTCGGTTGCTAATTTGTAGGAAGACAGCTATCATACAAGATATGCATTCAGAGTAATATGTAATTGATTTAGAATATCTTGTGATTGATAGTGTAGCTGTGTATGTTATATAAACACAGTTATGGTTTTACATAATTGTAATTATATATACGAGTTATCTTGTAACCTAGCAGCTCTTAAGAATATAGGGATTTCTTAAGAGAGTTTGTAACAGTTTTATATCAGAATTAATAAAGCTGTTATTGATTCATACTTGTGTTATTTCTGTTTAAGTCAAAAATCTTATACAATTGTATTCAACCCCCCTTCTACAATTGTTAATTACTGGGCATCAATTGGTATCAGAGCCCACTGATTAATAGTAATCAGAAACGATCTTAAAATGTCGACAAGCAAGTATGAAAGCATTAAGATTCCCATTCTCAAGAAAACTGAGTATCCAACATGGAAGGTGAAGATGTTGATGTATCTGGAAGCTACAGATCCTGACTATCTTGACAGGATCAATGATGGACCATTTCTTCCAACAAGATTAGTTGCAAGAACTGAGACTGTTGCTGAACACTATGTCATCAAGGCAAAGAGTGAGTGGACTCCAGAAGAAAAGGGTCAATTGCTCAAAGATGCAAAGGTAAAAAATATTTTGCATAACAGTCTTGATAATGTCATGTCAAATAGGGTAATAGCATGCAAGACTGCAAAGGAAATTTGGGATACCTTGGAAACTCAATGCCAAGGTACTGAATCTATCAAAAGAAACAGAAGGGCTCTGTTGATTCAGGAGTTTGAGAAGTTCGATGCTAAATCTGATGAAAGCCTTACTGATATGTATGATAGATTTCTGACACTGCTAAACAATCTATCTTTAGTTGGCAAAGAGTATGATCCAGAGGATTCAAATACCAAGTTTTTAAGAGCTCTAATTGAGGAGTGGGATACTCAAGCTTCAATTATAAGACATCAATATGATCTGAAGATGCTGTCTCTTGATGAAGTTTATGGGATGCTTAGAACCTATGATCTCGAGGTTCAACAAAGAAAGAATAAGAAAAATGTCAAGGCAAAATCTGTTGCTTTAAATGTTGAATCAAAATCAAAGGGAAAAGCTGAGGAGGTTTCTAGCAGAAAGAGTAGAGTTGTAGAGTCTATTCCTGATGACTCATCATCAGATACTGATGCTAAATCTGATTCTGATACTGATGATGACTCTACTGATTCTGATATGATGGAGATGGTTGCTATGATAGTCAAGGGCTTCAAGAAGATGAAGTTCAGAAAGGCTAGGAAGCAAGGTAAGTTCAAGAAGAAAACCTCAAATACTGATAAAGACATGTACAAGAAGAAAGAAGACAAAAGCAGCAAATTCGACAAGTCAAAAGTCAGATGTTACAACTGTGATGGAATGGGTCACTTTGCAACTGAGTGCAAGAGGACCAAAACTAAAGCTCTCATCTCTTCAAGCAAGGATTGGATGGACTCATCATCTGACTCTAAAGAAGAGAAAGTGAATCATGCTTTGATGGCTAATACTGATGAGACTTCTGCTGCTGAAAATAAGGTATCTGAAACCTTGTTTGATTTTGATACGAATAATGTCTCTGAGTTAAGGTCATTTCTTAAGTCTTTGCATATCATCTTTAGGAGTCAATCTCTTGAAAATACTAGAATAAATCTTAAATGGCAGAGGTTACTAAAAGAAATGATCATTTAGAAGCTGAGTTAATTTTCTTGCAGGAAGTTCAAACGGAATGTGATAATGCTAAGCACATGAAACTTGAAATAGAGTTTAAATGTAATGAACTTGAAATGCAACTTAAGGATGCATATGAAAAACTCAGAACTTGGACACACTCTGGAACAAAAACTCATGAAATTATCTCAGATAAAAACTGGAAAGAGTGTCTATGTTATAAGCCAGAGAATGAGAAAAAGAACAAGGAAAGTTCATCTAATCCAGGAAGAGTTGTTATTAATGACTCAACCAATCCAAAAACCTATAGATATGTTATAGACAGAACGAAGACTAAATTAAAGCATGTGAATTATGTGTATCCAGATAATCCCAAATCAATTACTGAAGAGGGATCCACTTCTGCACAAAATTTGAAATTAAAGTCTGCCCAAAACAAGAATGTAGGTCTTTTGTCAAAGAAACAACTGAGAGATAGAATCTGTGAAGTTACAGATAAAAAGAGAGTTCCTACTGCTAAAAGAAACAGGAATGGTAAAGTTGGAATAAACAAAGAGAATAATTATAAGTATATTCCAAATGCACCAAGAAAGACATGTTTTAATTGTGGTAACTCAAATCATCTTGCTATTGACTGCAGGAGGAGTAAGAAGAAGACTACTGTATTCCTAAGTCTGACATTAGGAATAGGACAGTATTTTATAAACCACAAAATCCTTGTTTTCATTGTGGTAGTAAATGGCATTCTATTTATATGTGTGAAGAATATCATAATTTGTACTACAATGTGTATGAACCATTGCCAAAGTTCAATAAAAGTGCAAATTCTGGTAAAACAAAGAATAAGAATTTTAAGCATGCATCTGTTAACTCTGATGAAAACAAAATAAATTCTAAAGGAGGTAATCCTAAAGAAAATATTTTTGTTAAGAAAACTTATGTTGCTAAAAATGTTAAATTGCATGCTAAAAGAACCCAACAAGTGTGGGTTCTTAAAAATTCTAACTGAGTTCTTTGTGATTCTGATTGCAGGGTAAAAAGAAAAATTTGTTAGTCATGGACAGTGGATGCTCTGTGCACATGACAGGAAACAAATCCCTGCTATCAGAATTTGAGGAGAGAGTTGGCCCAACTATGTCTTATGGAGATGGCAACATTGGACAAACTTTTGGATATGGCAATATAATCATTGGGAATGTCATCATTGAAAAAGTAGCTCTGGTGAAGGGACTCAAACACAACTTTCTGAGTGTTAGTCAAATCACAGACAGAGGTTATCATGTCAACTTCTATGATACTCACTTTGAAGTGATCAGCAAGGCATCAAGAAAAGTTTCTCTAACTGGTCAAAGGCATGGTAACATTTATGAAGCCAACATCTACACCGATACTAATGAACCCACTATATGTCTCATCAGTAAAGCATCAGTAGATGAAAGTTGGAATTGGCACAAGAAGCTTTCTCATCTCAATTTCAACAATATAAATGAGTTGGTAAAGAAAGACTTAGTAAGAGGATTACCAAAAGTACTGCATACTCCAGATGGACTTTGTGATGCTTGTCAGAAGGCTAAACAAAGAAGGACATCTTTTAAGAGTAAGACAGAATCCTCAATTGATGAACCA